>VDFB02047397.1:111479143-111498045 GCA_007258455.2 Sequoia sempervirens
AGTTGAAAAATGCCCCCACTTGATTTTCCACACCCACAATCTCATCATGGAGCAAATAGGAGATAGCGGCCATGGAGAGCAGGGAGGCTCAACTTAAAGATTGTGCAGCGTCAAAGGCATTGCGTGTTTCCATTAACCAACCAGGATCCAAAATAAGCTAACATTGCAGCCCTGATACCAACACAAGCCTAGACATCCATTTCCTTCACGAGCTCCCAAATTTTCAAAACCCATGTTCTTAAGTCAGAATTAGCTATTTTCTTCTCCAAGTAATCCCCGAAGTCCCCCAACATCGCCTTGCCACCAACTCGTTGCTTTATCCTTTGTCCACAAACTACTTCCTCATGCTTAATGTTTGGATTTTCCATGCTCGTATTCGTACACTGGCTATCATGATAAAGTTGGCAATTAATTTGTTGCACCGGGGCTCTTGTTTCTTGAACCAATGTTTAGAGACTGTAACCCATATTCTTGCTATCTCCCATGTTGGTATTACTAGCATTCAATGTATTCATCAAGTCATCCATATTATGCCATCTTCTATCACCTTCTATCCTCAATTGGAAGAGTTAAGTGTCCACAATCTCCAGTAAATCTTTGATGGTAGAAATAAGATTCTACAGATTCATCCTTTTCCATTCTTGTTTCTTGAACATAACCATTGTCAATGGTCACAAGATTTTTTGGAGCACTTGCACCATCGCAATCAAAAAAATTTGGGTGATATTATTATTAGTCCCAGTGTTAAAGGAGGGAGGATGATGGGTATTATCTCAACAAGGGCCCCTTGAGAAGTGAGCTTTTTAACTCATTTGTAGCTCTTCAATAATCACATTTCGTTTGGCTTTTGTAAAGGAATGAGTAGGCTGATCTGCAACATCATCCTTTCTCGCATTACCATTTGAGATCTTAATGCCGCCATTCATCTACCTCCTTGGATATAAAACATTGTCGAATGCTTTATAATTCCATTCAAAGAATGTAGTCATTTGAGACCACCTAAGAATTAGGACCAAGCCTCGAGACATGAAATTAAAAACTAGCAATCGTACATTGGTGTGTAATCATATGCCGAAGAGGTATGGAAGGTCAATTAGGAAAAAAATTGCTCTATTTTTTTCAAACATTTTGAAGTACATGAGATCAATTGATAGGTCATTTAACAAATGATGTTTGTGCAACAAAGGTCTTAATGGAGAAGTGGAAATTTCAAATCAACTAGGCATCCTTTTATAGGGATCCAAACACAATTGAAACAAAACCTTTGAATGAGGAAGATAATTAGGCTCCATTACCAACATGCTTATGTTATGTTTTCAATAGAGAGAGAGGGAGAGATAGGGATAGAAAAAGGGAGAGATAGAGGGGGAAAGAGTGAGAGAGAGAGGGAGGTAAGGAGATAGAGGGAGAAATAGAGTGAGACTTAAAGAACAAAGAGAGAGGAGTTGAGAAAGGGAGATATGGAAAGAGGGAAGTGGGAGATAGAGAGGTCAAGAGGTAGAGGGAAAGAGATATAAGATAGATAAAAGGAAATAGATATCGAGAGAAGAGAGATTAATAATTAAAATTGTATCTATAACATCTAAAAAATCTCCTTTCATTATGTTGTGATAGATGCCATACCCTATTATAGAGCTCGTATACCAACATTTACAACAACATTTGGCATGCCATTCACAATTGCACTTATTGGGAAGGTGGAATTTCTATAGGAGAGAGAGCCAAGAGAGGAGGCCACTTGAAAATTTCATAGGACATGCCATTTTTCATTGAATATGTACTGAGTTATAAAATCTTGGTTTGAATCCATTGTGATTGACCCACCATATATTTTTTCTCACTTCTCTTGTTTACATTGTTTTTTACACTTGTGGTAGTCTTAAATTACATTATGCCATTATTTTCCTTATACTCATTCTCATCCATGTAGTGCAGGAGAAGGGATGCAAGACAATGAGAGCATTCTCATCTATTCATAAAAATACTGTACAAAGGAGACATCAGATTCGGTGAAGTGTGGTTGAAAGACACAACGTGGAGATCAAGCTTAAAGTGCACGTGAATGAAGCCTTTCACTTTCGTACAAGTTCAAAAGGCTATATCAGTTGTGATGGTTCTAGTACCTCAAACTGTTGTGATAGAGGAAACAGGGGAAAGTGCTTGTTAAGGCTGTAGGAATTAACACAATTTTGGTTGTGAAAGTTGGTGAAAGAATTCCTCTAGATGGCCTTGTGATATCTAGTACAAGCTATGTACATGAGAGTAGCTTGATAGGTGAATCTGTGCCTATGAAAAAAGAAGTGGGTAAGGTGATGTGGCCAGGGTGGCACTGCAATTATTTTCTTGATTCAAAGGTTTTGTTTCAAACATGTTTGGATCCTTGTAAATGGATGCATATCACTTCCCCATTGAGACCTTTATTGCACAAATATACCCAAAACATTAGACCATTTTTTTTTTCAAAATGACCTTCCATGCCTCTTTGGCATGCCCATTATACGCCAAGGTGTGATTCTAGTATAATATTATTGTACAAATAACATTGTTAATATAGAAAACTATGGGGTGAAAATAAATAAATTGGTGTGTTAACATCCTTTCTTTCTTATATTATTAAGATAAGCAAGTTGTGTGCTCTGTTCTTAAGATCATATTTGTACAGGGTTATATGGATATCAGTCAAAGAAAAATTCAGGACCCGATTCACATAGAATCATAAGGTCCAATATATATACATATTATACACATACATATGCACAAACATAAAATTAAAGACTTGCGACCATATGTATATCAATGAAATGAATATTCAACATGAAGACTCGTAGGAAATTCTATTAATTATTGAAGAATTTAATTGAATATTTTTATAGGATCTATAGGAAAAGTTTCTTTGGATTGTTGAGTACTCACTGATATATATACAAAAGAGGAGATATGTATATTCACAGGATTTTTAGTTTTCTTATATACATATATGGGTGTGTGCACCAATCTGTGACACAAAAATGCTTAAGATGCCACTTTTTTTTTCTTGAAATCAATGAAGTTTGATGTTTATGAGAAAATGAAGATAGTTACACTCAAAATTTGAAGATGCAACAAGAACACGAGTTGAAGTGCTCCAAGTTTACTTTCTAAGCTACAATTTTTATTTTTTTTTGAAAATAATGAAGATTAAGGGTTTCAAAGAGGGAGGGGGGCAATATAGGTCCTATTTTTATAAAAAAAGTAGCATAGCATTTGTGGGCCCCTCCCTTTTTCATTAATTTTTTAAATTCCAAAATCCGCAATTGATGAGGAAATTAGCTAACACTCCATATAGTTTATCCCAGCTTCATTAATTTTAATGAATATAAAATATTTTATGAATTTTGTATGGGATTACATCCATTTTTATCGAGTATATAATCTATTATGTGAATTTTTCAAAGGGATATGATCTTGAAGTGTAAAGATAAATTTTGAGCTGCCCTCCCTAAATTTAAACTAACTCAAAAATCATTACTTTTTTTCATTATATGTAGAATGTAGTCTAGCTTATGTCTTTAATTTGCTCTTAAAACTAAATTAGTAGAAATCCATTCCAAAAGATAGCACATGCTAGTTTTTGACAAAAAATGGATTCAATAATAAGAGAAGTTATGGATGAAAACCTTAACATAATCAAAATATTAAAATAATTATATGGTTATATAGGTAAGAGAGAGCTTAACATCATCACGGTTTTTTATAAACTTTCATTGAAAGATGTGTAAACTTTATAGTTGAAGTAATTTTAATTCAAAAAATATGGAAATTTTTTTACCCTTCAAAATCACTTTGGTATTTCCTAATGCAGCCACCTTGGCTTAGCTCACTAAATGTTACATTGTATTTCGCTAAGCACCAAATAAGTTGTTTTCCACCTGACTTCACTTTACCAATATCGAGAAATATTTATTATTTGTCTCACCACCTTACTTTATAAAGTGTTTATGGATCGATATTTTAACTGTTTACCTTTTCATTCCTTTGTTCTTCTTCTGGAATACATTTATTCTCTTACACCCTTCTTTGGTTCCTTTATGACTCCTTTCGTGACGAGGTTTCCCTTTGACCTCGATCGATCTTTCCTACCTTTCGCGATTCTGGAGATTGAAAGCGCATCGATATCTTCGATGATCTCCTTTCCGACCTCCTCTTTTCGTTCTTGATCCGGCGATCTGATCCTCCGCCTGAATGGAACGGATCTGATCTGAAGGATCCGTCTGATTTCTGCCGTCGATCGATCGACTGATCGTCTCTCTCTCTCTCTCTCCCTCCTTCCCTATCTATTCTTTTCTATCCCCCCTCTCTCCTTCCCTCTCTACTCTCTATGTATCTCACCTCATCCCTCCCTCCCTCTCTAATTTTATTTATTACATATTGTGGACAATGGAAATGGAGTCACAACTTCTCTTATCCACACCTAAAAGGGGAATGAAGGAAGAAGAATCTGATTTCACAAAGTTCACACTCAAGAACGATTCTGTGAGATTCCAATGCAATAAAGATTGAAATCTGTCAAGGGAGATTATTCCTAAGGCTGGAAAGTGATAAAGAAGGTAAACTATGAATGCAAAACTAAGAAAATGCAAAATGTTTGAAAACATAATGTGATATGCAAAATGAACTAAATATGCAAGTAAACTATAACATGAATTAATGAAATTGCAGAGGTATACCTAGAAACTAGAAAGTGATGGAGAGGAGCTTCGGAAGCCTGGAAAAATCACTGTTGAAGCTAACTGGGACACTTATGCCAAGTTGGGCGACTTAGTCCTGTTTTGGGGGAATTTTGCTGAAATAGGTTTCAGCCAAAAGGGTATCCAGTACAGCCGAAAATACTGTTCAGGCCTGGCAGTGGGACTAATTCGCCACTGATGGTGAGGAGGACGAATGAGAATGTCCAATGAAGAGTGTGCCTCTTATTGTGTTTGTTGTATTGGATCGTTTTGTTTTGGTTGGGGAGGAGGGTCATCATGCATTGTTTTTGTCAAGTGTGGATTGTGATTTTATTTATTTTCTTCATGTAACTTGCGGGAAAGGGCACGACGTCTACGCCTACGCTCCCTAGCTCCTCTGTTTCTTTTGGTTTTTTTGTCGAGTTGTATTTGTGAAGGAACGGGTTGATCAACCATAGGTTGCTTTTCTTCCCTAAGGGGAGGAATGGAAGGAACCATGGAAAGTTGGTCATCCACTTTCTCTTTTGCTTTGTAAACTTGTTTTATTCGAGGAGGCATGACATAGTTGTTTTCATTGTCTTGTGGTCTCTTGAACAATGTCAGGGAAGTTTCTGGTGTTGGTTGAGCTTGGTTGTTTGGTTCTTGTTCAGGTTGAAGCATTGTTTCGTCTAGGATAGGAGTGTCGGAAGTGGATGGGGACATGTTGCAGAGAGACAATTCTACTATTTTCTTTGCTTTAAATTTTTGGTAAGCAATGAAAAATAAATTTTTTCAAGGCAATATAGGTTCCATGGGCTCAGGCCAAAAGGCTTCTAAGGAAAAGTTTCCTTTGGAAGATAAGGGGTTAAAGCCATTATGGTGAATAGTGAATATTTCATTGTCAAATGGAAACTTTAAACATTTGTGTATAACCAAAGGGACAACTTTCATTGAGCGAAGCCATGGATGGCCTAGCCTTAAATGAAACTAGTCTGACTACAGGATGATGGACATCCAATGTTTTTGGTCCTATTTGTAATGGAAGGACAATCGATCCTATCGTAGGGCAAGAAAAACCATTGTGTGTTTTGATCCATGCTTTCGGTTTATCATAATCATCTTTATAAAGATCATGTAATACCAAAAATTCCTCAGTGATCACGTTCTCTCCACAGGTCGGATCTATTAGTATCCCATTAGTGGGCTTGTCATAGATACAACCGGCTATGTAAAGAGGACCATCGGGGAGATTTTTAAGTATGTCCGTAGAGGAGATTGATAGTGTGAGATAAAATTAGTTACCTTTTCTTCCTCATTATGCTTGCATCTCATCAAATCAACCAAGGTCTTGTTGGGAGTCATTTGCACTTGGAAATTATTGATAAAGACATCAACCAGTTCATTGAATGAACAAATTGAATTGTTCTGTAAAGATGAGAACCATTCCAAGGCAGTATCCTTTAAAGTTCTAGGAAACAGTTTTGCTAACAATTTATCATCAAGGACAAAGTCACTACATAAGGCAGTGTAGGAATTACATGGTTAGAAGGATCTCCCTTCCCTCCATATTCCTTAAATCTAGGCATCTATACTCCTTGTGGCATTGGTGTTTGTAATATTTGCAAAGACAATGGGTTGCTACTAACATAATATGTGGATGATCCATTTTGATTTTGGTTTATGGTGGATATTTGTTTTTACATGGATGAAACTATTTGGAAAAGTTGTGTTACGAGAGGGTCATTGTAAGAGGATAAAACATGCGATGCCACATAGGAATTAGGGATGCTAGCAGGAATATTTGAGGAAGGAATCACATTACTAACTAGTTAGAATGTTGTGACATGAGGAATGGTATAGGTAGGTATGGAGGCTACTATTGAGGGAGGAGGAGTTTGAGGTCCTCCTTGACTAACCATAGTGTGTGCTGGTTCAGAAGTACTAGAGGTGGAAGGAACATGTTTTGTATATATCTCAACTATTTGTTTTACAATGTCCAAACCTTTGTCACTTTCAAGCATGTAATGAATGTTTTCTATGGTAGGAATTGCAATGGCTAAAATGTTTTCCAGGCTTACTTGATGTTGGAGACATGTGTTAAGTCCTCATGAATGTGAACTATTTTGTCTTGCGAGATATGATTAGTGTGTGTCAACTTACGTGTTATTGGAAGGAAAAGAGTTGCTAAAGGCAGTATCCATGCCTAGTGTACTAGTTGCAATGCTAGGAGTGGAAGCTTTAGATAACCCAAGATCTACAACAAGTGTATTATTGTGCGATAACATGATTCTCAAACTTCTTCTCGCTAAGGTATTCGCAATAGGACACCAAATACTCATGCAAAGGTTTTTAAATGTGGAGTGAATGCAAATGCAATGTAAATTAATAAGAATGAAATGCTCAAAGTTGAAATTCTGGAAAGTAAAATTGAAATGCAAAAAAAACAAACAAAAACTCAGAAAATTGCAAATTAAATGCCAAAAAGTGCAGTGAAAAATATGCAACTAGACTAAGTTACCCAAGGTGGCGAATGAGTCCAGGTAGTGATTTTTTGAGAATTTTCAAAAAAAAAATTTGGATTTTACGCTTTTTAGGTTTTCAGATGCAGATATAATATGAAAATGTAGAATTTTATTGATTTTTTAATGAAATGCAATGCAAAAATGCAAGCTATATGAGCTTTTCACTAATGTAAATTTTAAAACCCTGGGATGCAAATTAAACAATGCAAAATGCAATGCGATGTAAATCTAGGATGTAAATGCACTTGAAATCAGAAATAGAATGTTCTAAATTTAGGTTCACCAAAATGTGGACAATGGAAATGGAGTCACAACTTCTCTTATCCACACCTAAAAGGGGAATGAAGGAAGAGGAATATGATTTTGCAAAGTTCACACTCAAGAAAAATTTTGTGAGATTCCAATGCAATAAAGATTGAAATTTTTCAAGGGAGAATATTCCTAAGGCTAGAAAGTGATAAAGAAGGTAAACTATGAATGCAAAAATAAGAAAATGCAAAATGTTTGAAAATGCAATGTGATGCAAAATGAACTAAATATGCAAGTAAACTATAACAAAAATTAATGAAATTGCAGAGGTGCACCTGGAAACTGGAAAGTGATGGAGAGGAGCTCTAGAAGCCTGCTGAAATGAATATTGAAGCCAACTGGGACACTTACACCAAGCTGGGCGACTTAGTCCCGTTTCGGGGGAATTTTGTTGGAATAGGTTTCAGCCAAAAGGGTATCCAGAACTGTAGAAAACAATTTTTAGGCCTAGTAGTGGGACTTGTTGGTGTTTTTTCTAGTACACCCTTTGAATTCTCTAAAGAGTAGCCAAATCCTATAATGAAGAATCCCTAAGATGAATGACCAACTTAACGAGTAAAGGGATTTAAAAACTTTACTCCTTCACTTCAAGCTCTGTGGGACCAAGGAGGGTGTTCCTAATTGCATTCATTTTGATCTATTTGGTAAAGAACACATCAACATATAGATTGGTTCCTATAAAGGGAAAATAAACATAATCCACTAAAAGATTGGTTGATCTTTGAGTAAATAATCATTTATTCACTAGGAACATGAAGGTATTTCAAGTACATGCTTCATGGTTAACAAATTTTAAATGAATTATGCTTTGATTCCATGTCCATGGTCGGGTAAATCATCAATACATTCAATATTAAATACTTTTGGAAAATAGACTAACATTTTATCAATTGGGAAATGGAGTAAAACATATAATAACCAGTAATGCACTATATAGGAGTGAATTTGCATCCCTTATGCAAATTCCCCTTTTTCCCTTCTCCACTTTAGAAAACCAAGTTCAGAGGCTTAATCACACTTATGCTTGCTACTTGCATTCAACTTGGTGCCTATTTTGAGCATCGGTGGGGGAGTTTCCATCAGGGACACTCGCACATTGTGTAGACGCCCATGCAGTGCGCTTACATCCTTGGCAGATTCTTGCGGTTGAACTTGCAGAGGTGTTGCACTTCTCATTGTTAGTTGAATTGTAACGCCCTCTTCGGCCGATTGACTCAAATATGGTTTTTTTCTTCATCTCTCCTTCAAATTCTCTCTTACATGCATTTCAGATCTTCCAAGCTTTCATTTCATCTTCTTCACAGCTTCAAGCATTCAACTTCAACTCTTCAAGCATCCTAGCAACACTTTTGCACTCCATTGCAGCAACAACTTCACTCCATCACTTTAGTAGAGAAAGTTTGGGACAACACCATTGCAGCAGAGGCTTGAGTATTCTCATTCTCTCCTCCATTAGCCTTGAGTGCTCTTGGTGGAGGTGGTAAGCTTCCCATTCCTCTCCTTTATTACTTGGTTGACTAAGCACATTTACTGTTTTGTAGTGTTTTTCTGTTCTTCATGACATTACTTTATCATACTCGCTTTTTTGGTTGTCTGTGGAGGTGGAAACACCTAAATGGGGTCTGACCGAGGTAGGCCCCTATACAACCACCCAAAATTTTTCTCCTCTTTGTGTGTAGGTGGACGTGCTTTTGGGAGCTAGTTGGCGAATGAATTTCTTTGTGAGATCATTCTTACCACCCTAACTCTTGCATTTTTACTTTATCACATTAGAGCATATTTTGTTTACTTAATAGCATTATTTTGGCCCTTTAGTGGTAGTTAGCTAGGCCGTTAGCTTGTTTTCCTAGGTTCAACCTTGTCTCTTTAGTTATCTAGTCATACATACACCAACACACTTGAGAGATGCCAGTGCACTGTGTTGTCGTCCCAGGACCGTGCTTCCGTCCTCGAGCAAAGAGCTTCCTGAGGTGTAGTGTTGAACCTAAAAATTGGTTCGCTTAGCCCTGTCCTATATTTCGGGTTTGTAGGGTGATTGAAGGACTTTATAGTCCTCATCATTCTTGTCCCACATTTCCTAACACCTCGTCAAGCTAAGGTAAGTTAGGGCAGCCTTTCGCTCTTGGCCCTTTGTGACCTGAGGCCTTGAACGCAGTTAGTCCCCCTCTCTTACATACACAAATTCTTTAACTCTGATACTAATGAACTATTTTCATAATGCCTTACATCATGAAAACTCACAATTCCTAAAACATGACTTCTTACTAGATCGTTTGCAAATTCTCATATTTGTGACCCTATTCAAGCGTTTAATTAACTATTTGAGTCAAAGCAGAAACAAGGACACACATTCAAATAAGCATTTGATGATAAATGAAAATACCATTGATATTTCATTCATAATTTGTAAAAATTTACAACAGGAGAGTAAATGTTTTGGATATAAGATTTGTTTTGATATCAGTAATTTTTGTGAAACTACTTTAAGATCATTACATATAAGATTCAAAATCAATACGATTCAACTGTTCTATTCATTGGCATCCCTTTCTACACCTAATTCCTACTTGGACCATATACTAGATTCAAAATTTTCAGAACATAACCCCTTTGCAATGAGCCATGAAATCACTTTTATAGCACAAGGGAGCAACAAGCATTTGACTCAAATGCAATTACATTTCTCAAATGTTTCATTTTAGCACTAATTTACATTTCATTTCAAAATTTCCCACATGGTCACCCGCAATCATTTGTTGAGTACGTGGACACAAAATTGATAACCACCATCAAAAGGAAAATGCAAATACCGCCAAAATTTTCCTTTAACTGCCAGCTAGGCCTCGCATTCCATGTCCACGTCGCCCCACGTTCCCACCATCAGTATGAAAACTCAAAAACCAACAACACACGCAAGGAATAGAAGAAAACACCATGGAAATTTTATCAATTAACACAAAAATTGAAAACCCAAACACCAATTCTCTTAACCAGAAGAAGGACCAACATCATAACCCGACCCATGGTACATGCACCCACTTTGTGTTCTTAGAGGAGGTGGGGAAGAAACTTACGCTCCCTCCTCATCTTTATCTTTACGAGGCATAGAGCCATCATGCCCACTCGAAGTTTATATAGATATCGACGGGACCGATAATACTTCCACTCCCAGGGCTTCTAGCTGATTTAGTATCATAAGATACTGCTGATAGCCCGAGTCTGTCTCTGTTGCACTGTCTGAAGGGCTATCCATGATGGCAATTGGCGAGCTCTACATTCCACAGGAGCCTCGGCCATACCTTATTTTCCTTCGCACTCTAGGTACGAATGGTGTGGGCTCTTTGCCTTTCTCTTCTGCCTTCTTTGTAGCAACACCTTGGTGTCTTAACCTACTGCTGCATCTAGTAGGAACACATGAAGACTTCTCACTAAGGGCTTTCTCCTTTGGGATTGGAATTTGTTCAGGTACATTGTGCTTACATTCAAAAACATCACCATGAGGCTTTTGCATGTTGAGCCTTGGAAACCTCCTTACTGGTAAAGCAGAAGTGACTGACCTGCTCATTTTCTTTGCTTAGTAGCTTCTCAGACTCACAATGGAACACTCTTCACTCTTTGCACAAATTCAGAAAATGCTAACTACTAATTGTAATGGTGAAAATGGTAATCACTCCATCCATATTTATCAAGCAAGTTTGATGGTAATTGATCATCAATTTTGGCGTCACACGCTTGAGGAAGCAATTAATCATTGGCATCAATTTCATCATCGTTAATCACCCAGGTACTTGGAGATTTGCGTATCATTCCTAATAATAGTCGGTAATTAATTTCTCGCATGCACTAGGACCCAATTGATCACTCTTGAAGAGCACACACCATTATTGCTCGTTGGTTGCAGAGCAAAATGACTAACACGTGTAATTTTGATTTTTGAATATCGACCGTCAATTTTGGAATGAGATGGAAGATCAAGAGGCTTAGATGAGGTCAAATCAAGTTTGAAAACCCAAGACCATAGCTCATCATCCTCTGGCCAATATGAATCCGTTGACTGGGAGGCACATCATTCATTCCACGGGCTCTGCCACACTCTGCATAGTGGTCGAGAAACTCCACGCGTCATCCTTTCGTTTACCTCACAAGCTTTCCAGTGGGCATTAAATGTCGTGAGGTGTGTGATGAATGGATCAAATTGAATTCTAGCAATGCACAATAATCGTCGATTTCCCCACCATCGGTCACTAGACACTTGTAAAAGGGTTGGGCCCCACATGGCGAGGACACACGCCATAATGTCACATACCTCTCATGTCTTATGAAAGTTATCCATTAATGCCCGCATGGTGTGTGATGGGCAGCGGGGATTAAATCTTCAAATCTAACAGGCCATATTTCTGCACATGCCACATGTTATTCTTAAGACGGGGCCATGACTAGGCCGATGATAATCATACCCTTGAGGGAAATGACTTAAGTCCCTTTTAAAATGAAATATTTTGCTCAACTTTACAAAAATTTGGTGCGGGACCATGCGCAAGGTGACCGTCTCTCCTAAATTGAAGGGGTTAGTAAACGGATGCATTCAAAGGCTCAAGTGATGACTAACTTGATCGGTAACTGGTGGGAACAGGGTAATGCAAAATTATAACACTAAAGCGTTTTAGGATAGAACATTTATAAGGTAAGGGTTCACAAACCAAAACCTTTAGTCCCTCGTTGGACACAAAGCTTAACATTCATGATCTAAGTCATGATTTTCTCAAAAAAATGAAAGAAATTTGGGAGCTCTATCAAGCCTAATTCGCCACTGATGGTGACTTAGTCCACCTTCAGCTTTCAAGAAATTTGAAGATGCAATCTGTAGCTCTTGGCCTGCACTTCAGTCCCTGACAGAATTCTAGATCCGAATTTGCAGAATCTAGTACGTAGGTAATCTCCAAGCTTCTTTTAGGGTTTTGTTGACTTTGAATGACTTTGATGAATTGATGACACCTTTTAACACCTTTCTCTTTGACAAATCTACATACAAGACCTACAAAACACATGCAAAGAGGGGGAAAAAGGGTTAAGGGTTAGTGAATAGGGGTTTTCCTTGGTCAAACCCTAGTTTGGTAATTAAACCCTTGAAAATGAAATGAAATGAAAAGAGAATGATGAATGAACAACATGCAATGCTACAACTCACCAAACCCTTGAAGTAGAAATCTGAAGATATGCAAGTAGTGGCTCCAAAGTGCTTGAACACAAAATCATTTGATTGCTTGATTAGACAATAAGAAAGTATTGGAAATTAAGGAGATTAGAAGATTAAGGGATGAAAAATGAGGGGAAACCCTATATTTATACATGATTATACAAAATTTTCCAAAAATACCACATCATAGGCCGACCTCAAGCCTTAGAAAATAATATCTTGCCAGAATTTTGAAATAATCTTGATTTTTGAGCCAAGGGGGACTAAGTCACCCCAAGTGGCAACTGTCCCACTAGGGAAATTTAAACGGGTGTTGAGAATTAAAGTGTATTAAATGATGTTTAAAGGGATTATTCTATAAAACACAATTAAGTAAGGCCTACAAGTGTATTAAGGGGACATTTAAACATAAGAAAGGGTCAAATTATTGATGGCAAGCTTAGAAAAGTGTGAAAGTTTGTTGTACAATACTTTACAAAACTTTGAAATAAGGCTTGATAAGTGATAAAAAGAGGTTATTTAGGTGAATTATATTAAAAGGGTCCTAGAAAAGTGTGAAAATGTGTTACAACACTTTACAACACTTAAGTAGGGCACCACTTGAATTCTTTTAATTTGCTAGGGCCCAAGACCTAATGTGAATGTGTTGACCACATTACAACATTAAATCAAGGCACAACTAGGCCAGCGTCACAAGGAGGACCTAAACAAGATAGAAAAAGTAGAAGGGTTACTTTTTCGGTGTCCACACATATCTGGTTACAAATCCTTGTTACACTTTTTCAATTGTCGAAAGATTGCATTCTTCATATTAGGGAACATAGTCTAATTAGGTTAATCAAGGTAAATCAATTCCAATTCATTCCAAGACTCAAAAAGATGTAAATCTAGGTTTGATTAGCTCACCTTCATGGTTGAAAGTCAATCTAATCACCTTATTGATCTACATCTTAATGAAACATTAGAAAAAGAACCCACAACACCACACAAAAAATAGAATCCTAGGTTTTATACATTAAGCCTAAGGTTCTCCTTTTCTTTGTTTCATTTTGGTGAACCTAAATTATTAACATTATATAGCTTCTAAAAATTCACCATAGATCTAGGTTTTGCATTTCATTGTTTTACATTATTCATTTAGGGTTTCATCATAAAAAGCATAAAAATTCAAAAAAAATGCATATCATATTTGCATCATAGGTTACATTAGGGTTTATTTCAATCATTTAGGTCAGATCTACATTCAAAATTGCATTCACAATTACCATTTGTTGTTCAAGCATTGTTGCACATTTGCATTTAAATCACATTGTCTTAAATTGAGAAAATCTAGAAAAATACCCAGTTTTCAGAATTGTTTGCATACAATAATAGAACCCTTAGATAGACTAAAAAAATTCAAACTTTTAGTTTTTAGACACCCTTGGGCACCTCTCTCCTCTTGCAGATCAACAAATTTTGCACAATTCTCTGGCTCTATGTCTTCAGTCTGTGTTTGCTTGCAGATCTTTGTTTTGGAATTCTTAATTGCATTCATTTAGGCATCTTTCATATTGCTTAAAAAGTGAAAAAATTGCATTGTTTTGTCTCAAAATTTCATCAAAATCACCATTTCTAGATTGTGGCATTTTAGAATCAGTGAATTATTGCATTTTAGATCTACAAATTGCATTCAAAATTGTCAAAAAAATTCAACATTGTTGCACATTTTCTTTTTAAACCTCATTGGCATAAAATGAGCAAATTTTGGAAACAAATTTGCTATCTGACCCGTCTACAACCAAACCTAGAATCTTTGAGTAGAATCACATATAATCAGACTTTGAATTTTTGGAAAACCTACCAAAGACATAGACACCCTTGGGCACCTCTGTCCTCCTACTTTTGGCTCAACCAACTTTTGCACAAATCTTTCTTTTTGTATTCTTTGTCTGCTTTTTTTTTTAATTCTATTTTTGAGCATTTTGTTGTGGTTATTTGACAATTCAGTGTTCATCTTGGGCACACTTAGCATTTTGAAACTCACATGAGCTTGACGACCTAGTGTCCTATTGCCAATACTTTAGTGGGGTGTAGTTGTAGACTTATGACTTCCCGCATTGTTTTTACATTCGTTGTGGATCCTGAGTCTTCCAACTCTTTCATGCAAAGTGTTCACAATACTCAACCCATTTTGGACTCCATCCCTAATGTTACCATACCAATGACAACTTTACAATCAACTATTTTTATGGATGTGGAGATTGTTGTCTCCCATATTCCTAAAGAAAAATTGAAACAATTAGACAAATATTTAGAAGGGTTACAAGACTATGCGAGTATTGAATATTTAGCTAGTATAACGGTCCCTATAATAAATAACATGAGAAAAATTATTAGTGATGCTCAACGATTAGAGGTTTTGCATAGCCTAGCGCATGTATTTGATGTTAATGTACCTAAAATGGCTAGTTGCACTCAGGCTTTGGGATGCACTCAAAGTAAAGGAGGAAGTCAAGTCTCCCTCCCTATAGTTATAGCTTCTATTCACACATACACAAACCCTACTATTTCTTTAATGATACAACAAAGCATTGGCATAACTCCAACCTTAGGCCTTTCCACTGAGAATCCTTATGGTTTTGGTACATCACATGTTACACTTCAAATTTCATCCCCTCTCATAAATTTACAACATAGTAGTCCACCAAACACATACACAATCCCACCATATTCACCACACTCCCAAAACATTAACCAATTGTTGCAAAATGTAACCTCATTTCAACAACAAATCTCAACATTGAACCACAACCAAAATGGACAACCATTGCAATATGTCAAAAGAAGCTCATTATCACTTGAAATTTTGAAAACACGGATGCCACAAAACATAGAGATACCCTAATTTGACAAGTACAATGGTAATGGAGACCCTAGAAATCATATATTGGTATATACTGCCTTGTGTAGTGACTTCATTTTTAAGATAAGCTCATGGCTGAACTCTTTCCTAGGTCATTGAAGGATATTGCTTTGGAATGATTTTGTTCATTTATGAAGAACTCAATCCAATCTTTCAATAAACTTGTTGAGGCCTTCCTCCAACATTTCCAAATAAACATTGAACCTAAAATTACATTAATTGATTTAGTGTGATGTAAACAAAAGAAAAATGAAAAGGTAACAAACTTCATAGGGAACTATCAATTACTTTACTCACAAATTAAACTTACTCTTCTTGATGTGGATGTTCAAAGAATGTTTATTAAAAATTTGCAACCAAGTATAAGGGATATGATCTTGTTGATGAAACATCCATCCTTTATACACTTGTGTACCACCCTTTAGGATTACTAGAATTTGGTTAGTCAATATGAAGAGACATATTCATCGACCCCTATTGAGAAATCCAATTCTGTATCTCAACACAACTGTTCTCCTCTCTCCTATGCCTGAGTTTGAGTTATCTGCATACGCATGGTAGACTCTGCTTTGGGGGTACCCCACAGTCCCCCTATCCTCTCTTGACTAGATTCTCACCTAGACACATGTTGTCTCAGTATCCTCGAGGGCCACTCCTGATTTGTCTACTTCTGGTGCTCCTGTGTTTCCAAGTTTTTCTGGTGGGTTTGTGTCGGTGGTCTTTGTCGCCCTGGAGGTTAAAGGGTGGTAGAACGTGCTAACCAACACTAGCTCAAGTGCTAAGATAACCTTTCCTTGCCTTGAAGAAGAGATTTTTGCTTCGGGTACCGACTTCGCCATCCTTGAAGCTATTAGTGACAAGATTGTCTCCTCAATGGAGAATGTTGTGGTGGGTAGATTTCATTTCACCCTTTGGTGGATATGGTTAGAAGATGGACTTTTGCTAAATGGCACCTCAAACTGAGTGTGGAGGTCTATGCAATGGCAAGGGGGGAAGCTCTTTCTCTTCAATTTCACAGCTATGGGAAGCATAGTCTGCCTCTATGCCACTAGAAATTGAGGTTCGGTCCTATTGTTGATCTCAACAAGTCAATGTCGATGCGGTTCCATTTCTTGGGTTTTCCTCTAGAGTACTGGGATGAATCTATTTTCAAATGTATTGGATACTCCTTGGGCCATTTCATCACCTCAGACTCCATCACCAGGTCTAAATCCAGGTTATTTTTTGCCTGTTTTTATGTCAACGTTGATGTGCATAAGACCTTACCTACTTCTATAGAGCTTTGTTCTAAGTTTGGTTCTTGGATCCAACAAGTTTGTTATGAGAATGCCATGTTCTACTGTCAAACATGTGTTAAAATTGGTCACCTTATTTTGGACTATAAGTCCACATTGAAACATGTACCCAACCCTAGTTATCCTACTGCTGATGACCTTTCTAACAGTTACCCCTTCGAATTAGACATTCTTAAGATTGTTGAATCCCCAGTCAAGACTGATATCCCTAAGAATGTAGATTTCCCAGTCAATGTTGACACCTTTAAATTTGATGCCTCCCTGACCATCTCTAGGTTTGCTAGTCAAATGTCCCCGATTGTTCCTTATGAGGATTTGTTCTCTACTAATTCTGGTATGGTGCCTTTTATTCCTTCTATAGGCAGTGACTTGGAACTTCCTGGTGTTGCGGTTGTTGGGGTACCCTTGTTGGGATTATAATGTGTACCTTCCCCTAGCTAGGAGCTGGCTAAAGATGGTGAAGACAATGAAATCCTGAAGATAGAGGGTTTCAAAGTACCAGCTGAGTCAATGAAGACTGATGGTGAAATCATGAATGAAGAAGTCTATATAGTAATAATTGAGCTAGTAAAGACTGGTTCTTTGGGTTCAGATCAGGACAAAGCAACACAGGAGTTCTAGTCAACCCCAAAGAAAAAGGGAAAGCAAAGGAAAGCTGATGTGGGTGGTGACTCTAAACCTGGTAGGCCCAACTAGCAACAGACTAGGAACATGGAGAGAACAAAAGAGATAGCCATAGGTAAATAGAGGAAATTGGAAGTGTCCTCAATGAAATGTAAAAAATGAAATTCATGCCTTGGAATGTGAGGGGGCTAAATAGCTCTCACAAGTAGCTGGTGCTTAAAAATTATGTGATGGAAGGGTAAGTGCAAAAAGATGGGGGGGCCTAAAAGTTGCCAATTTTTTTTCATCCCAAAATAGCAAAAATGCGAGTGCGTTATAGTAAAACAACTTGCGTTATGGGTTGGTAGTGACCAAGCCTAGGCTCGGTCATTACCAAGTCATAATGTGAGTGCGTTATAGTATAACATGCTCACGTTAAATAGTTTAAATTTCAAAAAAAACGTGTATTTTGAGTTCAAAAAATGTGCATTTTTTGAAATCAAAAAGACATTTTCAAAACGCGAGCGCATTATAATGCACTTGCATTTTTGTCTACATTGAATTTTTTTCTTCTTTTTTTCTTGTCTCTTTCTTCTTGTTGTCTTTCAAGGAAACTATATACATGAAATAAACATTTAAGTATAAGTTGGAATTTACATATGGACATTTACTTTCTTATACTTTAAGTAATATTTCATGTATACAATTTCAGGATGTTTGAGAGTGGTTTCAGATCTCTAAGAGTTATAATTCAAATTCTAGTTTTTTGAAGATCTTACAATTTTTTAGACAACCAAATTCCAGTAATCAACATGTCAATTATCAGTAATCAGGAGGTCAAATTTTAGTAATTAGCAAGTTGTATCATCTTTCTCACTCATCCCACTCATTGATTATCCTTTATGCTATAGACCTCTCTCTCACACTCTCTCCTTCCCTCTATACTTCTATCTATCTCACCTCTCTTTCTCTCCCTCCATCCCTCCCTCTATTCCTCCTTCCCTCCTTCCCTCTCTAATTTTCTCTATCTTACCCTCTCTATCTCCCCCTCTCTCTCTTCCTCCCACCCACCTTCCCTCTCTACTTCACTCTATCTAACCTATCCCTCTACCTCTCTCTCCCTCCCCCTCTCTCAATCTCTCCACCTTCCTCCTTCCTCCTTCCCCCTCTCTCTCTTCCTACATCCCACTTACCTTCCCTCTCTCTCTTCCTACATCCTACCCACCTTCCCTCTCTACTTCTCTTTATCTAACCTATGCCTCCCTGCTTATCTCTCAACCTCCCTTCTCTCTCTCTTAATCTCTCCTCCTTCCTCCTTCCTCCTTCCCCCCTCTCTCTCTCTCATTCTCTCTATAACACTTCTCTCTCCCTCCGTCCATCCCTCCT
>VDFB02047397.1:111523273-111543947 GCA_007258455.2 Sequoia sempervirens
TCTCCTCTACGGACATACTTAAAAATCTCCCCGATGGTCCTCTTTACATAGCCGGTTGTATCTATGACAAGCCCACTAATGGGATACTAATAGATCCGACCTGTGGAGAGAACGTGATCACTGAGGAATTTTTGGTATTACATGATCTTTATAAAGATGATTATGATAAACCGAAAGCATGGATCAAAACACACAATGGTTTTTCTTGCCCTACGATAGGATCGATTGTCCTTCCATTACAAATAGGACCAAAAACATTGGATGTCCATCATCCTGTAGTCAGACTAGTTTCATTTAAGGCTAGGCCATCCATGGCTTCGCTCAATGAAAGTTGTCCCTTTGGTTATACACAAATGTTTAAAGTTTCCATTTGACAATGAAATATTCACTATTCACCATAATGGCTTTAACCCCTTATCTTCCAAAGGAAACTTTTCCTTAGAAGCCTTTTGGCCTGAGCCCATGGAACCTATATTGCCTTGAAAAAATTTATTTTTCATTGCTTACCAAAAATTTAAAGCAAAGAAAATAGTAGAATTGTCTCTCTGCAACATGTCCCCATCCACTTCCGACACTCCTATCCTAGACGAAACAATGCTTCAACCTGAACAAGAACCAAACAACCAAGCTCAACCAACACCAGAAACTTCCCTGACATTGTTCAAGAGACCACAAGACAATGAAAACAACTATGTCATGCCTCCTCGAATAAAACAAGTTTACAAAGCAAAAGAGAAAGTGGATGACCAACTTTCCATGGTTCCTTCCATTCCTCCCCTTAGGGAAGAAAAGCAACCTATGGTTGATCAACCCGTTCCTTCACAAATACAACTCGACAAAAAAACCAAAAGAAACAGAGGAGCTAGGGAGCGTAGGCGTAGACGTCGTGCCCTTTCCCGCAAGTTACATGAAGAAAATAAATAAAATCACAATCCACACTTGACAAAAACAATGCATGATGACCCTCCTCCCCAACCAAAACAAAACGATCCAATACAACAAACACAATAAGAGGCACACTCTTCATTGGACATTCTCATTCGTCCTCCTCACCATCAGTGGCGAATTAGTCCCACTGCCAGGCCTGAACAGTATTTTCGGCTGTACTGGATACCCTTTTGGCTGAAACCTATTTCAGCAAAATTCCCCCAAAACAGGACTAAGTCGCCCAACTTGGCATAAGTGTCCCAGTTAGCTTCAACAGTGATTTTTCCAGGCTTCCGAAGCTCCTCTCCATCACTTTCTAGTTTCTAGGTATACCTCTGCAATTTCATTAATTCATGTTATAGTTTACTTGCATATTTAGTTCATTTTGCATATCACATTATGTTTTCAAACATTTTGCATTTTCTTAGTTTTGCATTCATAGTTTACCTTCTTTATCACTTTCCAGCCTTAGGAATAATCTCCCTTGACAGATTTCAATCTTTATTGCATTGGAATCTCACAGAATCGTTCTTGAGTGTGAACTTTGTGAAATCAGATTCTTCTTCCTTCATTCCCCTTTTAGGTGTGGATAAGAGAAGTTGTGACTCCATTTCCATTGTCCACAATATGTAATAAATAAAATTAGAGAGGGAGGGAGGGATGAGGTGAGATACATAGAGAGTAGAGAGGGAAGGAGAGAGGGGGGATAGAAAAGAATAGATAGGGAAGGAGGGAGAGAGAGAGAGAGAGAGAGAGAGAGAGAGAGAGAGAGAGAGAGAGAGAGAGAGAGAGAGAGTTAGAAGAGAGAGAGGAGAGAGAGAGAGAGAGAGAGAGAGAGAGACACACACACACACACACAGGGAGGGAGGTAAGGAGGGAGGGAGTTCTAGGGAGACAAAGAAGTGAGATAGAGAGTAGAGAGAGAGGAGAGGGATAGGGGAGATAGAGATGTAGAGAGGGGAGGAGGCAACGAGGGAGATAGAGAGTAGAGAGAGAGAGAGAGAGGGGTTGGGAGGGAGATGCAACAATCGAGAGAAAAGAGATAAATGGGTGAGAAACAGTAACAAAGGGAGATAGAAGAAGAGAGAGGTAGGGAGGAAAGGATGGATATGGGGTTAATGAGGGAAGGCATGGTATAGAGGGTGTGAGAGACCTAGAGAGGGTTGAGAGAGAATATGGTAAATATTGTTTAAGAGGGAAGGAGACAAAGAGGGACTGAAAGGTAAAACCTTGATTATCCATCATCGATCATAAACCATAAACATTAAGCTTTATCAAAGTAGGGTAGTGAGAGACAAATAGAAAGTAGTGAAGCTTGTGTTTTTGTGAATACATCACCATTTGGTGAGAAATTTGGAGAGTGCTAAATTTGGAGAATGCAACATTTGGTGCTTGGCAAATGCAATGTAACATTTGGCGAGCTCGCCAAATTAGCTGCATTGGGAAATACCAAGGGCATGATTTTTTGAAAGGGTAAAAAATTTCACATATTTTTGGTCGTGCTAACTATCAAGTTTGCACATCTTTCAATGCAAGTTTATAACGAAATTGTGATGATGTTAGGCTCTCTCTTACCTATCTAAATATATAATTTTTTTTACATTTTTTTTATTGTGTTAAGGTTTTCATCCATAACTTCTCTTGTTAGTGCCTTCATTTTTTGTCAAAAACCAACATGTGCTATCTTTGGAATAGATTTCTACTAATTGAATTTTGAAACAAATTACATTTTTGTAAGCTAGACTACATTCTACATGTAATGAAAAAAAATGATTTTTGATTAGTTTTAAAAAAATTTAGGAGGGAGCATGCTCAAATTTCATCTTTTCAAGATGTGTCCACTTTGAAAATTCATAATAGATTATATACTCATTAAAAAATGGATGTGTCCACTTCAAAAATTCATAAAATATTTTATATTCATTAAAAATTAGCCAAAAGAACTGGGATAAACTATATGGTGTTAGCTAATTTCTCATCATTCAGATTTTTGAAATTTAAAAAAAATTAATGAAAAAGGGAGGGGCCCACAAATGCTATGCTACTTTTTTTATAAAAATAGGACCTATATTGCCCCCCTCCCTCTTTGAAACCCTTAATCTTCATTATTTTCAAAAAAAAATAAAAATTGTAGCTTAGAAAGTAAACTTGGAGCACTTCAACTCGTGTTCTTGTTGCATCTTCAAATTTTGAGTGTAACTATCTTCATTTTCTCATAAACATCAAACTTCATTGATTTCAAGAAAAAAAAAGTGGCATCTTAAGCATTTTTGTGTCACAGATTGGTGCACACACCCATATATGTATATAAGAAAACTAAAAATCCTGTGAATATACATATCTCCTCTTTTGTATATATATCAGTGAGTACTCAACAATCCAAAGAAACTTTTCCTATAGATCCTATAAAAATATTCAATTAAATTCTTCAATAATTAATAGAATTTCCTACGAGTCTTCATGTTGAATATTCATTTCATTGATATACATATGGTCGCAAGTCTTTAATTTTATGTTTGTGCATATGTATGTGTATAATATGTATATATATTGGACCTTATGATTCTATGTGAATCGGGTCCTGAATTTTTCTTTGACTGATATCCATATAACCCTGTACAAATATGATCTTAAGAACAGAGCACACAACTTGCTTATCTTAATAATATAAGAAAGAAAGGATGTTAACACACCAATTTATTTATTTTCACCCCATAGTTTTCTATATTAACAATGTTATTTGTACAATAATATTATACTAGAATCACACCTTGGCGTATAATGGGCATGCCAAAGAGGCATGGAAGGTCATTTTGAAAAAAAAAATGGTCTAATGTTTTGGGTATATTTGTGCAATAAAGGTCTCAATGGGGAAGTGATATGCATCCATTTACAAGGATCCAAACATGTTTGAAACAAAACCTTTGAATCAAGAAAATAATTGCAGTGCCACCCTGGCCACATCACCTTACCCACTTCTTTTTTCATAGGCACAGATTCACCTATCAAGCTACTCTCATGTACATAGCTTGTACTAGATATCACAAGGCCATCTAGAGGAATTCTTTCACCAACTTTCACAACCAAAATTGTGTTAATTCCTACAGCCTTAACAAGCACTTTCCCCTGTTTCCTCTATCACAACAGTTTGAGGTACTAGAACCATCACAACTGATATAGCCTTTTGAACTTGTACGAAAGTGAAAGGCTTCATTCACGTGCACTTTAAGCTTGATCTCCACGTTGTGTCTTTCAACCACACTTCACCGAATCTGATGTCTCCTTTGTACAGTATTTTTATGAATAGATGAGAATGCTCTCATTGTCTTGCATCCCTTCTCCTGCACTACATGGATGAGAATGAGTATAAGGAAAATAATGGCATAATGTAATTTAAGACTACCACAAGTGTAAAAAACAATGTAAACAAGAGAAGTGAGAAAAAATATATGGTGGGTCAATCACAATGGATTCAAACCAAGATTTTATAACTCAGTACATATTCAATGAAAAATGGCATGTCCTATGAAATTTTCAAGTGGCCTCCTCTCTTGGCTCTCTCTCCTATAGAAATTCCACCTTCCCAATAAGTGCAATTGTGAATGGCATGCCAAATGTTGTTGTAAATGTTGGTATACGAGCTCTATAATAGGGTATGGCATCTATCACAACATAATGAAAGGAGATTTTTTAGATGTTATAGATACAATTTTAATTATTAATCTCTCTTCTCTCGATATCTATTTCCTTTTATCTATCTTATATCTCTTTCCCTCTACCTCTTGACCTCTCTATCTCCCACTTCCCTCTTTCCATATCTCCCTTTCTCAACTCCTCTCTCTTTGTTCTTTAAGTCTCACTCTATTTCTCCCTCTATCTCCTTACCTCCCTCTCTCTCTCACTCTTTCCCCCTCTATCTCTCCCTTTTTCTATCCCTATCTCTCCCTCTCTCTCTATTGAAAACATAACATAAGCATGTTGGTAATGGAGCCTAATTATCTTCCTCATTCAAAGGTTTTGTTTCAATTGTGTTTGGATCCCTATAAAAGGATGCCTAGTTGATTTGAAATTTCCACTTCTCCATTAAGACCTTTGTTGCACAAACATCATTTGTTAAATGACCTATCAATTGATCTCATGTACTTCAAAATGTTTGAAAAAAATAGAGCAATTTTTTTCCTAATTGACCTTCCATACCTCTTCGGCATATGATTACACACCAATGTACGATTGCTAGTTTTTAATTTCATGTCTCGAGGCTTGGTCCTAATTCTTAGGTGGTCTCAAATGACTACATTCTTTGAATGGAATTATAAAGCATTCGACAATGTTTTATATCCAAGGAGGTAGATGAATGGCGGCATTAAGATCTCAAATGGTAATGCGAGAAAGGATGATGTTGCAGATCAGCCTACTCATTCCTTTACAAAAGCCAAACGAAATGTGATTATTGAAGAGCTACAAATGAGTTAAAAAGCTCACTTCTCAAGGGGCCCTTGTTGAGATAATACCCATCATCCTCCCTCCTTTAACACTGGGACTAATAATAATATCACCCAAATTTTTTTGATTGCGATGGTGCAAGTGCTCCAAAAAATCTTGTGACCATTGACAATGGTTATGTTCAAGAAACAAGAATGGAAAAGGATGAATCTGTAGAATCTTATTTCTACCATCAAAGATTTACTGGAGATTGTGGACACTTAACTCTTCCAATTGAGGATAGAAGGTGATAGAAGATGGCATAATATGGATGACTTGATGAATACATTGAATGCTAGTAATACCAACATGGGAGATAGCAAGAATATGGGTTACAGTCTCTAAACATTGGTTCAAGAAACAAGAGCCCCGGTGCAACAAATTAATTGCCAACTTTATCATGATAGCCAGTGTACGAATACGAGCATGGAAAATCCAAACATTAAGCATGAGGAAGTAGTTTGTGGACAAAGGATAAAGCAACGAGTTGGTGGCAAGGCGATGTTGGGGGACTTCGGGGATTACTTGGAGAAGAAAATAGCTAATTCTGACTTAAGAACATGGGTTTTGAAAATTTGGGAGCTCGTGAAGGAAATGGATGTCTAGGCTTGTGTTGGTATCAGGGCTGCAATGTTAGCTTATTTTGGATCCTGGTTGGTTAATGGAAACACGCAATGCCTTTGACGCTGCACAATCTTTAAGTTGAGCCTCCCTGCTCTCCATGGCCGCTATCTCCTATTTGCTCCATGATGAGATTGTGGGTGTGGAAAATCAAGTGGGGGCATTTTTCAACTGTCAATTGGGTCATGTCCATGTCCTGAGTGATAATATTTGCAAGGATCATCGTGTTGTCATGGAGTTGGCTCATGCTTTAAAGGTAAATATCTCTACTTGGTTGCTTTCAATGTTTGCGTTTGCTGCTGTGATGATGACAGTGGAGATGACCTGGGGGAAACTCCACCCCTTGGTGCCATGGGAGAATGTAGAAAGTGCAAATGTAACTATGGTATTGGGGCCAAGGGGGGCCTATGTAATTTGTCCCCTTCCTTGCATATGTTGAACTCATAATTGTCGTGATTTTTTATTGTGTGTGGTTGGGCTGTGGTAATTTACTCACCCACCTTTCTCATTGTCTAGTCGGGTTTTTTGGATTGCGGCTACTCATGTTGTGGGATGGTTAGATGTGTGAAACCCTACATATGTATTATGTAGTTTACGCCATGTTTTTGAATTTATGTTGGTCTTTTAGATGTTTATGGATGATGTTCAAGGATTTTTTGGGCTTGATGGGGAGCACTCACCTCTTCTATTTCGTGGGATATTTAGTGAAATATTGTAAATAAAAAGAATGAATCTAGTGAACCGGTTAGTTACTAGAATCTGCGTTTTCACAATTTTTTTGGCAGCTCTTGGGTGTCTAATTCAGATAAATTTTTAAAAATATACATAATATTATTAATTAATTTATTATATTAATTACATTGTATTGATATTTTTTTATATCTTTTGAATAGATACATTTAAGATATCATTTCTAATATCCTACCTCCAATTAGCAAATTGAGCCATGCATCGAAAATGTACCACATCCTCTATGGATACATAGATCTAATGAACATTGAATTAAAAAAAAAATATTTGATTTAGGCTTTGCTATTAAACATGATGAGATTAACTTTAATGTGGTCTAACAAGTACTAAGCGTGGAGGAAGGGCAAGCCACCTTCTCTGCATGCTTTGGCATGACCTTCATAGTGTTGCATCCATAGACAGCTCTGGTGCACCTTAAGTGAAAAACCCTATATTTGAATTTGCTTTGTGATTAAACATTTTGAGACTAACTGTAATGTGGTGGATTGGTGTGAAGCACAGAGGAAGACTAGAGGAGCTGCAAGCAACCTTCTCTACATGCTTTGGTGGCCTTCATAATACCGCATCCCCACATGCTATGTTGTTATGCTTGTTAATAAAATGGCGAAACACTGTGCCTCAGGCTAGCTTGTTGTTCATTATGGCCTTAAACAAATTATTGGAAACGTGGTTAGGAAAATGCTCAGGTAGGCTGTGATGGTTGTCTGTCATATTGTTTGTTGTATTTTGGACTAGTTGACCTTCCTTGGGTTCTTGACAGAGTTCAATGTTCTTCTATGAGCATACTGGTCTACACAATCTTTATGCAATTCCTCGGTTTTATCAGTTAAAGAGAAGGTGATGTGCAATATCTTTTTCATTTTTTTGCAGAGCCACATCAAGAATGCATTAGAATGTAAGAAAATTGTACTTTCTCAAAGGAGATCAAAGCTGTTGATACCATTACTAATTCAATATTTTTATAATCATCAATTATTGAAAGGAATGCAAGGTAATGACCAAGCGAGTTTATTTGCTCAAATAAAGGCAACTTAGTTAGTGTATTTAAAAAGCAAGGCCATTGTACTATTGTGAACAATCTCTCTTTTTGGACTACCAAAATTACTGTGTTCCATGGAGTATCCTAGATGGAAGGATGTGGGGACAAGTTTTGGTGATGGGAAAATTTGGGATGTTACAAGTATAGTAATCCAATGGCTAATTGATCTTGTTGTCTGATGCAAATTCTGTGGCATATTCGTCATTGCTAGAACTGCTAAAGCCCTTTTTCACTGCCGAATCCCCAAGGCAGACCATTTCTTTGCCCATTTTAAGTTGTTCTTTGGAAAGAGATAACAAATATAACAGAGTGTTATCAAATCACCTAAGCATGGGTGGTAAAAGTAGAAATTTACAATTTATCCAACTGATAAACATTGGTAGAAACGTTAAATTTGAATTGATTGATTCTTATATCTAGCTGAAATTCAAAGTTCAAAAAATTAAAAAAATGATCAACAGATATTAAATTAAAGATTATCTTTTGAGATGAAGACAATGAAGATGATATTGTAAAGGTTATAGAGGAGTGCTTGTGTAATAGATGGCATGGGGGGAAAAGCTGAGGGCTGTGTAGTTGAAGAAGTGGAATGTCGTACTTATTTTCTTCTTAGTTTTCATATTTCCGGTTTCCCAGTGTTGATTTCATAGCAGCATCGGGCGAATTCTTCCAGCCATGATATAATGGATAAATTTGATGGAGCCTAAACGACTATCAGATTTATATGAGTCTGATAATATTGAAGAGGCACCTCATTTATTTAAATGATAATTATTTATTATTTAGAGAATCAAATTTTATGAAGAGGCACGATTTGTATCAAATAATATTTAATTATTGAGAAGGCCGACACCTTCCTTGGACGCAATTTTCAAGGGACATACTCCTTCATTGGGACGTGACTTAATGAAGGGATGCATTCTTCTTTGGTGGCCAACTTATTATGAAGAGTCACGTCTCTCTCCTCATTTTGTATATATTTTCATTGGTTGCACTTCATTCATCATCTATTCATTCATTCATATTCATCACAAGTTCGAGTTCATCAAGTGCGAGTTCATCTACAAGTGCAGATCGATATTGTTGAAGGCTGAGTATCATCATTAGCGAATTACATCTAGTTGTATCTGTGATTGCATCAATTTGTGGTGCATACTCTTGGCCTCATTATCGGCCTCTATTGTAAAGGAGACTCTCTTTGTGATTCAATATATAAGTGATATATTGTTGCTGGGTTTTCCTCCCTCAAGTAGAGGGTTTTCCCAGGGTATCTGCTGGTCATTGTGTTGATTTTTGAATTAATTTTTTTTGTTCTAATCTGATCATTAAAACTAACATGGTATCAGAGCGGGTTTGAAGAAGATCTTGATCAGATTTAGTATTACAACAATACTCTTTATTCTCTTTCTCATCATTGATTACTTTTATCTCTTCGTCAAGATGGTGAACGGTCTCAAGATTGAGGATAGACTTGAGGGAGCATCAAATTTCACATCTTGGAGATTCAGAATTATGCTCACCTTGGAAGAAAATGAATTGGTTGAGTTTGTGGAGAGCAAAGTCCCCGAGCCTATGAATGAGGAAGAGAAGGTTCAATGGAAGAAGAAAGATATTAAGGCGAAGAAGATGTTAGTTGATTCTGTGAAAGATCATATTGTTCCTATTATCTCCAAGTTGAAGATGGCAAGATAGATGTTTAAAACTTTGGAGGAGATGTATGAAATCAACAACACAAGTTGGGCACTTGCACTGAAGCAACAATTCCATCATGTGAAGATGGCGAAAGGAGAATTTATTATTGCTTACTTCATGTAGATTTCCGAATTGAGAGATCAAATCTCTACTATGGGTCATGTGGTTGATGACAAGGACTTGACCATGCTTTCTCTTAATGGTCTTCCTTCATCTTGGGAGTCTTACATTCAAGGAATTAGTGCAAGATCGAAACTTCCCAAGTTTGATCATTTAAGGGCGGATTGCATTCAAGAGGAGTCTAGGTTGGCTGCAAGAGGTATTGGTCAAAGCCCCACTAATGAAGACATTCATATTCTTGCCACTCAATCCTTGAAGAAGAAAGGGAAAGATGGAAAGAAAGGATACTTCAAGAGGAATAGAGATAAAGGAGCTGATGGTGCTCCCGCATTCAAGAAGAAGAGGGACCTCTCCAAAGTTCAATGTTTTAGATGTGACAAGTATGGTCACTATGCAAAGGATTGTCCAACCAGGCCTAAGCAGCAAGCTACCATTGCAGATGTTGATGAAGTCTCTCCGCAGAAGGATTCATGTGAATACTTATTCTATTTGGCATTATCAAGCGATGTACCTACCGACACCAACACTTGGTTGATTGATAGTGGTGCCTCTTGTCACATCACCGGATTTAGGGAGCATCTAACTAATTTGGTGGAGAGATTCTAGTGAACAAGTCATTATTGGAGATGATGCTAGTTACTCTGTGAAAGGAATTGGGACCTCCACTCTTCACTTGGATTCCGACATTTCCTTCCAGTTGAGTGATGTTCTATATGTTCTAGGCATCAAGCAAAACCTTGTTTCCATTTCAGCCTTAGAAGACAAGGGGTACCAAGTTGCATTCTCAAAAGGAAAAGTTCTTGTGTGTACGAAGAACTCAAACTTCAGGACTGCTCGAGTGATTGGAGTCAGACATGAGAGCCTCTACGGGCTATGCACTTTCGTCCCAACGCAGCTCTAGTGCATGATTCTTCAAGTTTGTGTGAACTTTGGCATCGAAGATTGGCTCACCTTCACTTTGAGCTCTACCTATTATGGAGAAGATGGCCGTGTCTTTAGTTCTACCTATTAAGAAGAGATACTAAGCCATGTGATTACATTCTAGGACTAATTCGAGATCAGTAGGGATGTTACTTTTGAGGAAGACATTGCATTTAGAAGATCCAAGGGCACTCACATGGAGATCAGTAACGAAGAGTCTCCTCAGGATATGGAAGTTGACCATACTCCTGAGATTCAGAGGGAGACTGTTGAACCAAAAGAAGATGCTGATCCTGTTGAACCCTTGGAGCCTACTGATGGGCCTACTGACATTGTCATTGGAAGAAAGAGACCTCTATGGGCTAGGCGCACTATGCAAGAGGCAGAAAGCTTTGCAGCTCCTAGAGGCACATTCAGAGAAAGTAAAAGGCCTCATAAGTTCTTCAATTATGTTGCCTTGATGAGTCAGATTATTGATTCAGAGCCTTCATGTGTTGAAGAAGCATTCAGTCATCAGGTTTGGAGAGATGCAATGGCAGAGGAGTATCAATCAATTCTGAAGAATGATGTTTGGGACATTGTTCCTAGACCTAAGAGCAAATCAGTGGTATCTTCGAAATGGCTCTTCAAAATCAAGCATGCTGCAGATGGGAGCATTGAGAAGTATAAGGCAAGATTTGTTGCTCGAGGGTTTTCTCAGAAAGAGGGAGTTGATTACGAAGAAACATTTGCTCCTGTTGCCCGTTACACTTCTGTCAGAACTATCATTGCCATTGCTGCATCGAAAGGATGGAAGATTCATCAGATGGACGTGAAGACAGCTTTTCTCAATGGCGTAATTGAGGAAGAAGTTTACATTGAGCAACCTGATGGTTTTGAAGTTCATGAGAAGGAGTCACATGTGTGTAAGCTGAAGAAGGCCTTGTATGGTCTTAAGCAGGCTCCTCGTGCTTGGTACGAAAGGATTGATCGGTACCTATCTAGTTTGGGCTTCTTGAAAAATGATGCTGATTCAAATCTCTATTTCAAGGTAATCAATGGTGATACATTAATATTGGTTTTATATGTTGATGATTTGATTCTTACTGGAGAAGATCACCTGATTCTCAAGTGCAAGAAGGAGTTGACTTCAGAATTTGAGATGAAGGATCTTGGGCTCATGCATTACTTCCTTGGTTTAGAAGTCTGGCAGAAGCCAGATGAGATGATTCTAAGTCAAGGAAAATACACCATTGATATACTGAAGAGATTTGGCATGATGGATTGCAAACCCATGTCCACACCCATGGAAACCAACCTACATAAGTTGAAGGAGGCTGCAGCCAATTCAGACTTGGTGGATCCTACATTGTATAGACAGTTGATTGGGTCTCTGATGTATCTGGTTAACACTAGACCTGATATTTGCTATGCAGTGAGTGCACTTAGCCAGTTTATGTGTGATCCGAGACAGATACATCTTGTGGCAGCTAAACATATCCTGAGATACTTGCGTGGCACAGTTGGTTATGGGTTGAGGTATACTTCAGATGCAGACTTGGAGTTACATGGTTTTACAGATTCTGATTGGGCAGGGTGTGTCACAGATCGGAAGAGCACCTCTGGTTGTTGCTTCAGTTTGGGTTCTGCTATGATTTCCTGGTGTAGCAGGAAGCAGTCATCTGTAGCATTGAGTACAGCAGAGGCCGAGTACATTGCAGCTTGTATGGCAACTCGGGAAGCAGTGTGGCTTCGTAAGCTCCTTACAGGATTGTTTGGACAATCAATGGAGCCTACCATCATCCATTGTGATAATCAGAGTTGCGTGAAGCTTTCTGTCAATCCTGTGTTTCATGGACGAACGAAGCATGTTGAGATCAAGTACCACTACATCGAGATATGGTACTGCGAAAGGCACAGTTGAAGTACATCGCCTTGATGAGCGGGACGAGATATCTCACCAAGCCTCTCCAGATAAAGTTTGTATACTTTCGAGATAAGCTTTGGTATGGTGGAGAATCCAGCCTTGACTGAGAAAGAGTCTCGATCGTGAGCCGTTCTATCTTTTACCATAGTATGGTTGTAGCCATTATGGTAGATATCGTGTTGAGGCGATATCCGATATCACGTTGAGGTGATATTTATCTTTTACCATAGTATGGTTGTAGCCATTATGGTAGATATCGTGTTGAGGCGATATCCGATATCACGTTGAGGTGATATTTATATTTTACCATAGTATGGTTGTTGCCATTATGGTAGATATCGTGTTGAGGCGATATCCAATATCCCGTTGAGGTGATATTCCTTTACTCACCATAGTATGGTTGTAGCCATTATGGTAGATATCGTGTTGAGGCGATATCCAATATCACGTTGAGGTGATATTCCCTTGTTCACCATAGCATGGTTGTAGCCATTATGGTTGATATTGCATTGAGGCGATATTTGACATCACGATGAGGTGATATGTCTTGAGTAGCTGGAAGTATCCTCCCTAGCTGAGAGGGAGTGTTGAAGATCGTGGCAGCTTCAGGCGAATACCTTCCAGCACAGTACGAATGAAGATAATAATTAAAATGTAGCCTTTGACTATTTAATTATTATATGCGTCTTAATGAAGAGTCATTCCCTTTGATAATAGATGCATTTAATAAAGAGATGCGAATTTAATAATGAGGAGGCGCGAATTTTTTAAGAGGCCGACTTCTTTTATTTGGCGCGATTTTTAAAAGGAGACGTCTTTGCATGAGGCCGACATTGTATCTTGAAAGGTCACATCCATTGGAGATATTACTATAGATGGCTATATAAAGAGTTCGCTGTTGGCTACTTCATCATTAATATTTCAGATCAATAATCAAGCAAGTTCGATTTATTCCCTCATTCAAGTGCGAATTCCTTTAAGAGCAGATTGCGTATTTCTCTAAGTGCAGATTTAGATTACAAGGAAGAGCAGAGTATCATCTGTTATTGCATCTAGAGTTGATGCTGGATATTGGCCTTGTATTGGCCTCATTGTAAAGAGAATTATTGCCATTACTTATATATAAAAGAGAGATCTTTGTTGCTGGGTTTTTCTCCCTCAAGAGGAGGGTTTTCCCAGGGTATATGCTGTGTTACTGTGTCTGATTTTGAATTAATTTTCTGTGCACTTATCTGATCACTAATTTAACAGACATAGCCTAGGTTGGACTTTCTTGGCTCTTGGATGTTGCCTTTTGAGGGAGGTCGGACTTTGTGATGTCTCTCACAAGTGCATTGGCAGACTTTAAGATGGTCTTGACATTGATAGGGCGGACTTAAAGTTTTCCTTTCCATATTCCCTTTTGGCATGGCGGACTTTGGATCTAGCTTGCCATTGTGCCTATCATCCCTATGGCGGACTTTGTAGTGTCTTGGACAAGTCTCTCAAGGTAGGTCGGACTTCAAGGCTTGCTTGCCAATGTGTTGGGCGGACTTTCCATTGGGTTTGACACTTTACTCTCCATTTTAGGTCAAACTTCTCATGTGTTGTGCCATCCTTTCTCAAGCCTGGGCGGACTTTAGAGTCTTCTTGCCAAGAGGTGGGCGGACTTTAGAATTTTCATGCCATATCCTCTCCTTATGGCAGACTTTGTTGGTGCCTTGACAAACTCTTGGCAGACTTCATGATTGTCTTTCCATTATGCAAGGGCGGACTTCATCTCTGTTTGGACAAGTGCAAGGGCAGACTTCATCTCTGTCTAGACAAGTGCATGGCGGACTTTGTCTCCATCTTGACCAAGGCATGGAGGACTTCCTTGATGCCTTGCCATGTCCATTTCTCCTTCCAAGCGGACTTCTTGAAGTGTCTAACATTTTCTTTTCCCTTCTTTTGGATCATCAAAACCCTTGCCGTATGACTTTTTTTTTATTTTTCTTGATTTGTCATGATTTTTGATTGATTTTCTTTATTTTTCTTGCTTTTTACTCCTAGAGGCCTGAATTTTTTATTCTAAAAATGGAAATGTTGACTCCATAACCTGTGGGGCCTTGGCACTTTCTAAAAATAGAAACTACTAAAACTAGAAAAAAGCAAAAAAGCAACTTTCTAAAAATAGTAAATCTCAGATTGATCCAAAAGTGCCAAAAATAGAAAAAGCAAAAAAGCAAAAATCCCTAAAAAATAGTAAGTGTCAGAATTGAGTGAAAGCAATTGCGTTCTTCGTCAACTGGGTCTTCTAAGCACTTTGATGATGTCTATGCACAGTTTCAGGCTTGAATTCTCTACTTGGCTCGGGTAATTTCTCAAAACTCTAACTCCTCATTGTAAAGAAAAATGGTGATTAATAGTTGCAATGCCAAGGAAAACCCAAAAAGCAAAAAAAAAGGGGGTCCCCATTTGCAATGGGGCGATGTTGTGAAAGGGTCACAACAGGTCCAATCACTTTATTTTTAAATGGGAAACTTAAATATTATTATAGGGCCTATGTAATGTCTAATAAGTGCTTTTAACACTTTACTCAAAATGTAATTCAAAAGGGGCCTTTGGATGTAATTTAGAAGTATTTTTAAATACTTGGAGAGAAAAGTAAATTAAAAAAAAAATAGAAGGCTTGAAGTAAGTGCCTATAAAAGAGAGAACAAGGTTCAAAGCAAATCATCTGATTTGTCATTTCCATTATTCCTTCTATTTTGAAGATTGAATCATTCAGGGATGAAAACCCTTGGTGTTGGAGATCTAAAGGATGAAAACCCTTTTATTTTTTCAGAGTTGGATTTGGGGACAAAAATCCCCATCTCCATTTGAGGTGATTCTCTTCAAGGATCACACTTGGGCTTATAGGTTGAAGTCATTTTCAACATACTACAGTGTTGCTACAATAATTTATTGAAGATTTTAGCCTGTGGATGTTTGGATTGATTAATATTTGCAAGCAAATCATATATATATATATATATATATATATATATATATTTCATTGGCCAATTGAAAGGCATTTTTGGATCATTTTCAAACCTAATATGGGAGACTTATGAGGGTTTGTTGCTGTTGTTACATACATTATTGTTGAATACATTGGTTTTCATAAATAAAAATCAAATTTGGGATTTCAAAGTTGGTGTTTTTGTGTTTATTGTTGCTGTCATAATTTATCCAGCAACTCATTATCCAATTCTACTTTTATATTTGGTTAATTTCAGTATATAAGGGTTTCATATAAACATTGGTGAATTGTAATATTGTGTCCATAAGAAATCAGTCATAAATCAGCAGTCATAATTGATATAATTGGCACAGAATTCAGATCTGCTGTTTATGTTGCATTTGAGGATGTATACCAACATTATAAGGGTTTGAATTTGTTGTTTGGAACTGTAGGTTTGATTTATAAGGGTTTTCAATATTGCATTATTGCTAATCAGTGAGAGTTTTTCATCTACATTGGTCATTTGATTTATTTATTTTTATTCAAGGGGTAAACACTTTTGAACCGGAGCTATGAACCGGAATACAACCACTCAACAATACCACCCCAACGGGGTTTGAACCTTGGTGGCAAGAACATCAATGCCACCTCTAAACCATCACGCCATGCCAATATCGGCTACATTGGTCATTTGATTATTGTTTCAGCTTGCACAAGTTTCATAAATCATCAATTTCCCAAAGTTGTCCAATTGGAGACATTTGACAATTGGTCCATAGAAAATTAAAAAGTGTATATTGTGAAATTTGTGGTGAATGGGATGTGAAACAAATGATTGTCCATAACTCTTATTCGAATTAAGGGAAAAAAATGAACATGAACCATGGTGCAGCCAAGAGCTGGCAAGGGCCAAAGGATTGGTTGAAAGAGCAATTTATGACCATGGCTATAAAAACCCAACATGGAATAACCAAAAAAATATCCATCTGACATAGTATACACCACTATAGATCATAGATAAACAACCTTCTACAAGCTATCTACATAACGATAACAAAAGAGAGTATAACAATTATAGAGGACATGGCAAAGGAAGAGGCCATGGCCAAATAAAGAGTGAAGATGCTACTTGTTATAGATTTAGTTAGATGGGTCACTACACAAATGAATGACAAGAAGAGAAAAAGAAAAATTGTGAATTTTGTGATGATCCTAGCCATGCCTATTCGCTTGCGCTAGAGTTCAACAATATTTGAAGAATGCACCATCACAAACAAAAAGTGAGGAATTGTTAGGACTTGATGTGCCAAGAGGAGTCAAAGATATAATGAGAGTACCTCAAATTAGTTAACTAATTAGTTGATCAAGTTAACTCTAAATCAAATTAGTTGACTAAACAATCAAGTCAATTGACTGATTAATCAAGCTAGTTAATTGGTCAATTAGGTTAGTTGACTAATCAATTAGCTAAGTTAACTAGTCAATCAACCTAGTTAACTTTAAATCAAATCGTTAGTCCTCAAAATTGATTATATTAATCTTAATCATTCATATTTTCTCCTAAAAATCTATAAATCCACCATTCCTTTTAGGAATTAAGGGGGGGCTCTCTAAAAAATCTCTTATGATTTTTGAATATTTGAATCAAATCATCATCATATTGCCAAAGAGCTTGTACAAAAGTTGAGCATCCACAAATTCATTAAAGAACACAAGCAAATTAAAATTAGGTTCCATCTAAGGTTTGTGTGAATTTGAAATAAAAATTTTTAATATTTATTTTAAATTTCTTATCAATAAAATTGAAAATGAAACAAAAAATTAAAAATATTATTCTATATTTACACAAGCCTCAGATGGAGCCTGATTTTGATTTGCTTGCATTTTTTGATAAATTTGTGAATGCTCAACTATTGTGCAAGCTCTTTGGTAGCATAACAATGATTTGATTCAAATATTTAGAATTGTATCAGAGTTTTTTAGAGATCATTTTGATAAGAATGATGGATTTATAGATTTTTAGGTGAAAATATGAATGACTAAGATTGATTTAATTAAATTAGGGGATTAAAAACTTGATTTGAAATAGTTTGATTGACTAGTTAGCTTAATTGGTTGATTAGCCAACTAACCTAATTGACCAATTAACTAGCTTGATTGATTAGTCAACTAACTTGATTGTTTAGTAAATTAATTTGATTGTGAGTTGAATGGATCAACTCATTAGTTAACTAATTTGATTGATGAGTGAAATGTGAAATTGACCAAATTGACATAAGTGAAAAGTGGGTGTAAGAACCACAACCTTATAACAAGGAATTTACTTGGAGATTTTAACCAAAAAGTAAAAAAGTACTCATTCAATAAAATAGGACATAAAATTTTTCCTTCAATAATTGAAAGTTGCAAATGCATAACTGATAATATAAGCATAGCATAATAAATTCATTTCACTTTTTAATTGGAAAGTATAAACTGTTTTTCTTCCTAACATTTTCCACATGAACAATTTCAAATAAATAACATAAACATTTAATATTAAGGAACGGGATCAAAGATCCATATTTGGATAATTTCCTTCTTTCTTTCTCCCAAGACTCGACATATCATCTACAAGAGGGAGAGCATCACCTAGGTGCTTTACCTCCAACCACAGACGAGCGGTCCCCAACACACCTTCCTAACTGGAAGTGGCCTTGCCCTTCACCGAAGGGAATAGTTAAGAACCCTCTAGTAATTGCCATATGAGCTCTAGTGTTGTTCCCTACTTAACCAATACCGTCAAACAACTATGGAGACCTTCCAACTATGAATGACAACTCTAATTGTGTTGAGTATTCGGAACACAATGAACTGACAAGTGTAAGGAGAGACTATTGCACTCACTTTGGCCAAAGTTTTTGTAATATATATAATCACTACTTTCTTGGAGCAAAGTCGTTTGTTCACCCACCTTACTCAACATGGAGAACTTAATCTAAACTTTGGTTAAAACATAGTGTAGACCATTGATTAATGTATTTCATACCAATTTTTATTTAAAAAGTAATGCCTTTATCTAAGTCATACTCCTAGACACCTATCAATCTAACACTACTCATTGACAACTATCCATCTTGAGTACAGTATTGCCCCTAGACACCTATCAATCTCGAGCATAGTACTACTCCTTGTTAAGGCAATTCATCTAGATTGGTTAAGTCTTCTTGACTTTAGAACACTCATGTTACGTTCACATAACATCTTGGACCTTGGTAACCTCCTCATGTTCAATGTTCTTACATACTAAGTCAATAAACAACCTGACTGGTTATAATTTACTGACCTTGAATACCCAAGTTACATTCTCATAACTTCTTGGGACTTGGCAACTACCACTTATTCAAGTCCTTCATTTTAACCATGAGAGTATCTAATCTCCCATTCTATGCACAAATAGTTGATACTGATGACTGGCACTATTTTTTACTAGAATCTCTCGTCGTCACAACTAAAAGTATTGACAAAATGATCAATATATGTAAATAATAATTATTAATCTTAAACCAAAGATTCCTTCTTTGTATAACAGTCCCGTATGTCCAATGTTTAGTTTTACTATAGAATCCTTTCTGAGAATGTGAAGACTCACTAAGTAAACAACTCATTTGGGTTGTTAGTGTTAGAGCACCAAATCTGCACCCTATTTGCTAAGTTTTTTTAATTGCACCTAGCAGATTTGGACTAACATGGGACTGCTTTCAAGTTGTGGGTGACCTGTTTGAAAGCAAACCTCCAGTGATAAGGGTTGGCTTCCCCTTTTGATGCCACCTAACTACTTGATCTTCTGAGATAAGGGTAAGAGTTTGCATAAACTAAACTTGATACTGAAAATAAACTAAGGTGATACACCAAAACAACCTAGACCTCTAATAGCCTTGCACACTCAAATTAATATTTCAAAGCTAACTCACACAATTCCCTATCCAATGCAGTTCACATCAATAATTTATAAAGAGGTCTATAACAGTGTTTTCAAAAGGAAAAAAAAAACATATTTCACAATCAATAACACTACTAAACAACACAGTTTATAACCTATAAACATACATTTTTTGTCAAATGGATGTATGAAACATGGGACAAGTTTGTAAGGAAAATGACTTTTCACAATACAGACTGATCAACCATTAATGACACACCACAAAATATGAAGAGAAAAGGTAAAAATGCTCCAATCTATTAAATCAAAGTGCTTACTGTATATTAGGTCTGTCTGAGTTACAATGCAGCTTCATGAAAAATAACTCCAAGAGAGTAAGCTATCCTCCTGCTGAAAAAGAAAGAACTCAAAAATTACTTAAACAACATATTTAAGCCAAAACATCCAAAACCCCCACACAAGTGTTTCTAGAAGATCCTGCTCGGATAAAACAGAAATGGCCCTAAAAGGACCTTCTAGAAGTCTCTAAAATGTCTTCTACATGGAGAAAAAACAAGCTAAGCCAATAGCCATCCCAAAAGTGTGACAAAAATGCCTCCAACTGGCCTCCCTCTTCACCAAAATCAGTCAAAATAATATCTCACACCTCCCACACTTTTGCAAGTCATCATTGGTCCTCTTACAATTTTTTACCACATTCCCCATCATGTAATATGTATGTTTTTGAAAACACATGGCCTTTTAAAGCATAAATATAGTGATTTTGTTAAGTGATTTATAAAACACCACTTAGAAAAACACTTTACAATTAAGCTCAATTTAAAGGGCCCCACCATTTAAAATGTATTACATTTGCATTTGAAAAGCAACTGAAAGTGATTTTCAAATTACTTACATGATATTCCAACATTGAAAATCAATGCAAACATATAATGATATGCCAAAAGTTTATAAAAAAGCCACCAAGGCACAGACTACTAACTCACCACATTCTGCATTTCACCTACACATGTCATATTCATTGCTTTGCAAAGGGCATTTTATTACTTGGCCAATATGGCCGACCTCCAAGTCACTTGGAAGGCATACTCTAAATCACATGGCATTGGGCAAACAAGGCATTACACATAGGTCACATGGCATCTACATATTGCATTGCACACATAGCAAAGTTTGAAAAATGGGAAAAAGTTTCAAAGGCATAAAATGCCTAAGGGAAAACACTATATGTTTCGACCCCACCATTTAACATGTGTTTGATTTTTAAAACAATTAGCAATGAGTCGAAATAGAGAGGAAAACCACTAAGGCATAAAATACCTAAGTGAT
>VDFB02047397.1:111544047-111718768 GCA_007258455.2 Sequoia sempervirens
GTTTTCTAAAGTGGAGAAGGGAAAAAGGGGAATTTGCATAAGGGATGCAAATTCACTCCTATATAGTGCATTACTGGTTATTATATGTTTTACTCCATTTCCCAATTGATAAAATGTTAGTCTATTTTCCAAAAGTATTTAATATTGAATGTATTGATGATTTACCCGACCATGGACATGGAATCAAAGCATAATTCATTTAAAATTTGTTAACCATGAAGCATGTACTTGAAATACCTTCATGTTCCTAGTGAATAAATGATTATTTACTCAAAGATCAACCAATCTTTTAGTGGATTATGTTTATTTTCCCTTTATAGGAACCAATCTATATGTTGATGTGTTCTTTACCAAATAGATCAAAATGAATGCAATTAGGAACACCCTCCTTGGTCCCACAGAGCTTGAAGTGAAGGAGTAAAGTTTTTAAATCCCTTTACTCGTTAAGTTGGTCATTCATCTTAGGGATTCTTCATTATAGGATTTGGCTACTCTTTAGAGAATTCAAAGGGTGTACTAGAAAAAACACCAACAAGTCCCACTACTAGGCCTAAAAATTGTTTTCTACAGTTCTGGATACCCTTTTGGCTGAAACCTATTCCAACAAAATTCCCCCGAAACGGGACTAAGTCGCCCAGCTTGGTGTAAGTGTCCCAGTTGGCTTCAATATTCATTTCAGCAGGCTTCTAGAGCTCCTCTCCATCACTTTCCAGTTTCCAGGTGCACCTCTGCAATTTCATTAATTTTTGTTATAGTTTACTTGCATATTTAGTTCATTTTGCATCACATTGCATTTTCAAACATTTTGCATTTTCTTATTTTTGCATTCATAGTTTACCTTCTTTATCACTTTCTAGCCTTAGGAATATTCTCCCTTGAAAAATTTCAATCTTTATTGCATTGGAATCTCACAAAATTTTTCTTGAGTGTGAACTTTGCAAAATCATATTCCTCTTCCTTCATTCCCCTTTTAGGTGTGGATAAGAGAAGTTGTGACTCCATTTCCATTGTCCACATTTTGGTGAACCTAAATTTAGAACATTCTATTTCTGATTTCAAGTGCATTTACATCCTAGATTTACATCGCATTGCATTTTGCATTGTTTAATTTGCATCCCAGGGTTTTAAAATTTACATTAGTGAAAAGCTCATATAGCTTGCATTTTTGCATTGCATTTCATTAAAAAATCAATAAAATTCTACATTTTCATATTATATCTGCATCTGAAAACCTAAAAAGCGTAAAATCCAAATTTTTTTTTTGAAAATTCTCAAAAAATCACTACCTGGACTCATTCGCCACCTTGGGTAACTTAGTCTAGTTGCATATTTTTCACTGCACTTTTTGGCATTTAATTTGCAATTTTCTGAGTTTTTGTTTGTTTTTTTTGCATTTCAATTTTACTTTCCAGAATTTCAACTTTGAGCATTTCATTCTTATTAATTTACATTGCATTTGCATTCACTCCACATTTAAAAACCTTTGCATGAGTATTTGGTGTCCTATTGCGAATACCTTAGCGAGAAGAAGTTTGAGAATCATGTTATCGCACAATAATACACTTGTTGTAGATCTTGGGTTATCTAAAGCTTCCACTCCTAGCATTGCAACTAGTACACTAGGCATGGATACTGCCTTTAGCAACTCTTTTCCTTCCAATAACACGTAAGTTGACACACACTAATCATATCTCGCAAGACAAAATAGTTCACATTCATGAGGACTTAACACATGTCTCCAACATCAAGTAAGCCTGGAAAACATTTTAGCCATTGCAATTCCTACCATAGAAAACATTCATTACATGCTTGAAAGTGACAAAGGTTTGGACATTGTAAAACAAATAGTTGAGATATATACAAAACATGTTCCTTCCACCTCTAGTACTTCTGAACCAGCACACACTATGGTTAGTCAAGGAGGACCTCAAACTCCTCCTCCCTCAATAGTAGCCTCCATACCTACCTATACCATTCCTCATGTCACAACATTCTAACTAGTTAGTAATGTGATTCCTTCCTCAAATATTCCTGCTAGCATCCCTAATTCCTATGTGGCATCGCATGTTTTATCCTCTTACAATGACCCTCTCGTAACACAACTTTTCCAAATAGTTTCATCCATGTAAAAACAAATATCCACCATAAACCAAAATCAAAATGGATCATCCACATATTATGTTAGTAGCAACCCATTGTCTTTGCAAATATTACAAACACCAATGCCACAAGGAGTATAGATGCCTAGATTTAAGGAATATGGAGGGAAGGGAGATCCTTCTAACCATGTAATTCCTACACTGCCTTATGTAGTGACTTTGTCCTTGATGATAAATTGTTAGCAAAACTGTTTCCTAGAACTTTAAAGGATACTGCCTTGGAATGGTTCTCATCTTTACAGAACAATTCAATTTGTTCATTCAATGAACTGGTTGATGTCTTTATCAATAATTTCCAAGTGCAAATGACTCCCAACAAGACCTTGGTTGATTTGATGAGATGCAAGCATAATGAGGAAGAAAAGGTAACTAATTTTATCTCACACTATCAATCTCCTCTACGGACATACTTAAAAATCTCCCCGATGGTCCTCTTTACATAGCCGGTTGTATCTATGACAAGCCCACTAATGGGATACTAATAGATCCGACCTGTGGAGAGAACGTGATCACTGAGGAATTTTTGGTATTACATGATCTTTATAAAGATGATTATGATAAACCGAAAGCATGGATCAAAACACACAATGGTTTTTCTTGCCCTACGATAGGATCGATTGTCCTTCCATTACAAATAGGACCAAAAACATTGGATGTCCATCATCCTGTAGTCAGACTAGTTTCATTTAAGGCTAGGCCATCCATGGCTTCGCTCAATGAAAGTTGTCCCTTTGGTTATACACAAATGTTTAAAGTTTCCATTTGACAATGAAATATTCACTATTCACCATAATGGCTTTAACCCCTTATCTTCCAAAGGAAACTTTTCCTTAGAAGCCTTTTGGCCTGAGCCCATGGAACCTATATTGCCTTGAAAAAATTTATTTTTCATTGCTTACCAAAAATTTAAAGCAAAGAAAATAGTAGAATTGTCTCTCTGCAACATGTCCCCATCCACTTCCGACACTCCTATCCTAGACGAAACAATGCTTCAACCTGAACAAGAACCAAACAACCAAGCTCAACCAACACCAGAAACTTCCCTGACATTGTTCAAGAGACCACAAGACAATGAAAACAACTATGTCATGCCTCCTCGAATAAAACAAGTTTACAAAGCAAAAGAGAAAGTGGATGACCAACTTTCCATGGTTCCTTCCATTCCTCCCCTTAGGGAAGAAAAGCAACCTATGGTTGATCAACCCGTTCCTTCACAAATACAACTCGACAAAAAAACCAAAAGAAACAGAGGAGCTAGGGAGCGTAGGCGTAGACGTCGTGCCCTTTCCCGCAAGTTACATGAAGAAAATAAATAAAATCACAATCCACACTTGACAAAAACAATGCATGATGACCCTCCTCCCCAACCAAAACAAAACGATCCAATACAACAAACACAATAAGAGGCACACTCTTCATTGGACATTCTCATTCGTCCTCCTCACCATCAGTGGCGAATTAGTCCCACTGCCAGGCCTGAACAGTATTTTCGGCTGTACTGGATACCCTTTTGGCTGAAACCTATTTCAGCAAAATTCCCCCAAAACAGGACTAAGTCGCCCAACTTGGCATAAGTGTCCCAGTTAGCTTCAACAGTGATTTTTCCAGGCTTCCGAAGCTCCTCTCCATCACTTTCTAGTTTCTAGGTATACCTCTGCAATTTCATTAATTCATGTTATAGTTTACTTGCATATTTAGTTCATTTTGCATATCACATTATGTTTTCAAACATTTTGCATTTTCTTAGTTTTGCATTCATAGTTTACCTTCTTTATCACTTTCCAGCCTTAGGAATAATCTCCCTTGACAGATTTCAATCTTTATTGCATTGGAATCTCACAGAATCGTTCTTGAGTGTGAACTTTGTGAAATCAGATTCTTCTTCCTTCATTCCCCTTTTAGGTGTGGATAAGAGAAGTTGTGACTCCATTTACATTAATCCCACAATATGTAATAAATAAGAATTAGAGGAGGGAGGGACGGGTAAGATATAGAAATGAAGAGGGAAGGAGAGAGGATAGAAAGATAGATGAGGGAAGGAGGAGAGAGAGAGAGAAAGTGAGTGAGCTAGGTGAGAGAAATGAGAGGAAGAAGGAGAATGAGGGAAAGAGGGAAAAGGAAAGTTAAAGGGAAATAAAGATAGGGAATAAGACAAAGGAACTGAGAGAATGGAGAAAGTTCTAGAGACAAAAAAAGTAGAATAAAGTAGAAGAGAGGATAAGGAGATAAAGATGTAGAAGGGGAGGAGAGCCATGAGAATAAAGTAGAGAGAGAGGTTAGGAGGAGATGCAATATCGAGAAAAAAGATAATGGGTGGCATGATATAAAGGGAAATAAAGAAAAGAGAAGGTAAGGAGAAAAGGATGGATATAAAGTTAATGAGAAGGCATAGTATAGGGTGTAAGAGAGGAACCTGAGAAAGTTGAGAAGAATATAGTAAATATTTAAGGGAAGAATAAAGGGGCGAAAGAGTAAAATATGATTATCCATCATCGTCTATAAACCATGTCGCTATCAAAGTAAGGTAGTAAAGAAATAAATAAATGATAAACTGTGTTTAATAGTCTATCCTGACTAATTGAAAACCCAAGTCACTAAAATTGGAGAAATACAACATTAGTGTACTCATCTATCTCTCTTTATTAATGACTGTAAGTCATTCTGTCTGAAAATATAAGACAAATTTTACAAGGGTAAAAAATTTCACATATTTTTGGTCGTGCTAACTATCAAGTTTGCACATCTTTCAATGCAAGTTTATAACGAAATTGTGATGATGTTAGGCTCTCTCTTACCTATCTAAATATATAATTTTTTTTACATTTTTTTTATTGTGTTAAGGTTTTCATCCATAACTTCTCTTGTTAGTGCCTTCATTTTTTGTCAAAAACCAACATGTGCTATCTTTGGAATAGATTTCTACTAATTGAATTTTGAAACAAATTACATTTTTGTAAGCTAGACTACATTCTACATGTAATGAAAAAAAATGATTTTTGATTAGTTTTAAAAAAATTTAGGAGGGAGCATGCTCAAATTTCATCTTTTCAAGATGTGTCCACTTTGAAAATTCATAATAGATTATATACTCATTAAAAAATGGATGTGTCCACTTCAAAAATTCATAAAATATTTTATATTCATTAAAAATTAGCCAAAAGAACTGGGATAAACTATATGGTGTTAGCTAATTTCTCATCATTCAGATTTTTGAAATTTAAAAAAAATTAATGAAAAAGGGAGGGGCCCACAAATGCTATGCTACTTTTTTTATAAAAATAGGACCTATATTGCCCCCCTCCCTCTTTGAAACCCTTAATCTTCATTATTTTCAAAAAAAAATAAAAATTGTAGCTTAGAAAGTAAACTTGGAGCACTTCAACTCGTGTTCTTGTTGCATCTTCAAATTTTGAGTGTAACTATCTTCATTTTCTCATAAACATCAAACTTCATTGATTTCAAGAAAAAAAAAGTGGCATCTTAAGCATTTTTGTGTCACAGATTGGTGCACACACCCATATATGTATATAAGAAAACTAAAAATCCTGTGAATATACATATCTCCTCTTTTGTATATATATCAGTGAGTACTCAACAATCCAAAGAAACTTTTCCTATAGATCCTATAAAAATATTCAATTAAATTCTTCAATAATTAATAGAATTTCCTACGAGTCTTCATGTTGAATATTCATTTCATTGATATACATATGGTCGCAAGTCTTTAATTTTATGTTTGTGCATATGTATGTGTATAATATGTATATATATTGGACCTTATGATTCTATGTGAATCGGGTCCTGAATTTTTCTTTGACTGATATCCATATAACCCTGTACAAATATGATCTTAAGAACAGAGCACACAACTTGCTTATCTTAATAATATAAGAAAGAAAGGATGTTAACACACCAATTTATTTATTTTCACCCCATAGTTTTCTATATTAACAATGTTATTTGTACAATAATATTATACTAGAATCACACCTTGGCGTATAATGGGCATGCCAAAGAGGCATGGAAGGTCATTTTGAAAAAAAAAATGGTCTAATGTTTTGGGTATATTTGTGCAATAAAGGTCTCAATGGGGAAGTGATATGCATCCATTTACAAGGATCCAAACATGTTTGAAACAAAACCTTTGAATCAAGAAAATAATTGCAGTGCCACCCTGGCCACATCACCTTACCCACTTCTTTTTTCATAGGCACAGATTCACCTATCAAGCTACTCTCATGTACATAGCTTGTACTAGATATCACAAGGCCATCTAGAGGAATTCTTTCACCAACTTTCACAACCAAAATTGTGTTAATTCCTACAGCCTTAACAAGCACTTTCCCCTGTTTCCTCTATCACAACAGTTTGAGGTACTAGAACCATCACAACTGATATAGCCTTTTGAACTTGTACGAAAGTGAAAGGCTTCATTCACGTGCACTTTAAGCTTGATCTCCACGTTGTGTCTTTCAACCACACTTCACCGAATCTGATGTCTCCTTTGTACAGTATTTTTATGAATAGATGAGAATGCTCTCATTGTCTTGCATCCCTTCTCCTGCACTACATGGATGAGAATGAGTATAAGGAAAATAATGGCATAATGTAATTTAAGACTACCACAAGTGTAAAAAACAATGTAAACAAGAGAAGTGAGAAAAAATATATGGTGGGTCAATCACAATGGATTCAAACCAAGATTTTATAACTCAGTACATATTCAATGAAAAATGGCATGTCCTATGAAATTTTCAAGTGGCCTCCTCTCTTGGCTCTCTCTCCTATAGAAATTCCACCTTCCCAATAAGTGCAATTGTGAATGGCATGCCAAATGTTGTTGTAAATGTTGGTATACGAGCTCTATAATAGGGTATGGCATCTATCACAACATAATGAAAGGAGATTTTTTAGATGTTATAGATACAATTTTAATTATTAATCTCTCTTCTCTCGATATCTATTTCCTTTTATCTATCTTATATCTCTTTCCCTCTACCTCTTGACCTCTCTATCTCCCACTTCCCTCTTTCCATATCTCCCTTTCTCAACTCCTCTCTCTTTGTTCTTTAAGTCTCACTCTATTTCTCCCTCTATCTCCTTACCTCCCTCTCTCTCTCACTCTTTCCCCCTCTATCTCTCCCTTTTTCTATCCCTATCTCTCCCTCTCTCTCTATTGAAAACATAACATAAGCATGTTGGTAATGGAGCCTAATTATCTTCCTCATTCAAAGGTTTTGTTTCAATTGTGTTTGGATCCCTATAAAAGGATGCCTAGTTGATTTGAAATTTCCACTTCTCCATTAAGACCTTTGTTGCACAAACATCATTTGTTAAATGACCTATCAATTGATCTCATGTACTTCAAAATGTTTGAAAAAAATAGAGCAATTTTTTTCCTAATTGACCTTCCATACCTCTTCGGCATATGATTACACACCAATGTACGATTGCTAGTTTTTAATTTCATGTCTCGAGGCTTGGTCCTAATTCTTAGGTGGTCTCAAATGACTACATTCTTTGAATGGAATTATAAAGCATTCGACAATGTTTTATATCCAAGGAGGTAGATGAATGGCGGCATTAAGATCTCAAATGGTAATGCGAGAAAGGATGATGTTGCAGATCAGCCTACTCATTCCTTTACAAAAGCCAAACGAAATGTGATTATTGAAGAGCTACAAATGAGTTAAAAAGCTCACTTCTCAAGGGGCCCTTGTTGAGATAATACCCATCATCCTCCCTCCTTTAACACTGGGACTAATAATAATATCACCCAAATTTTTTTGATTGCGATGGTGCAAGTGCTCCAAAAAATCTTGTGACCATTGACAATGGTTATGTTCAAGAAACAAGAATGGAAAAGGATGAATCTGTAGAATCTTATTTCTACCATCAAAGATTTACTGGAGATTGTGGACACTTAACTCTTCCAATTGAGGATAGAAGGTGATAGAAGATGGCATAATATGGATGACTTGATGAATACATTGAATGCTAGTAATACCAACATGGGAGATAGCAAGAATATGGGTTACAGTCTCTAAACATTGGTTCAAGAAACAAGAGCCCCGGTGCAACAAATTAATTGCCAACTTTATCATGATAGCCAGTGTACGAATACGAGCATGGAAAATCCAAACATTAAGCATGAGGAAGTAGTTTGTGGACAAAGGATAAAGCAACGAGTTGGTGGCAAGGCGATGTTGGGGGACTTCGGGGATTACTTGGAGAAGAAAATAGCTAATTCTGACTTAAGAACATGGGTTTTGAAAATTTGGGAGCTCGTGAAGGAAATGGATGTCTAGGCTTGTGTTGGTATCAGGGCTGCAATGTTAGCTTATTTTGGATCCTGGTTGGTTAATGGAAACACGCAATGCCTTTGACGCTGCACAATCTTTAAGTTGAGCCTCCCTGCTCTCCATGGCCGCTATCTCCTATTTGCTCCATGATGAGATTGTGGGTGTGGAAAATCAAGTGGGGGCATTTTTCAACTGTCAATTGGGTCATGTCCATGTCCTGAGTGATAATATTTGCAAGGATCATCGTGTTGTCATGGAGTTGGCTCATGCTTTAAAGGTAAATATCTCTACTTGGTTGCTTTCAATGTTTGCGTTTGCTGCTGTGATGATGACAGTGGAGATGACCTGGGGGAAACTCCACCCCTTGGTGCCATGGGAGAATGTAGAAAGTGCAAATGTAACTATGGTATTGGGGCCAAGGGGGGCCTATGTAATTTGTCCCCTTCCTTGCATATGTTGAACTCATAATTGTCGTGATTTTTTATTGTGTGTGGTTGGGCTGTGGTAATTTACTCACCCACCTTTCTCATTGTCTAGTCGGGTTTTTTGGATTGCGGCTACTCATGTTGTGGGATGGTTAGATGTGTGAAACCCTACATATGTATTATGTAGTTTACGCCATGTTTTTGAATTTATGTTGGTCTTTTAGATGTTTATGGATGATGTTCAAGGATTTTTTGGGCTTGATGGGGAGCACTCACCTCTTCTATTTCGTGGGATATTTAGTGAAATATTGTAAATAAAAAGAATGAATCTAGTGAACCGGTTAGTTACTAGAATCTGCGTTTTCACAATTTTTTTGGCAGCTCTTGGGTGTCTAATTCAGATAAATTTTTAAAAATATACATAATATTATTAATTAATTTATTATATTAATTACATTGTATTGATATTTTTTTATATCTTTTGAATAGATACATTTAAGATATCATTTCTAATATCCTACCTCCAATTAGCAAATTGAGCCATGCATCGAAAATGTACCACATCCTCTATGGATACATAGATCTAATGAACATTGAATTAAAAAAAAAATATTTGATTTAGGCTTTGCTATTAAACATGATGAGATTAACTTTAATGTGGTCTAACAAGTACTAAGCGTGGAGGAAGGGCAAGCCACCTTCTCTGCATGCTTTGGCATGACCTTCATAGTGTTGCATCCATAGACAGCTCTGGTGCACCTTAAGTGAAAAACCCTATATTTGAATTTGCTTTGTGATTAAACATTTTGAGACTAACTGTAATGTGGTGGATTGGTGTGAAGCACAGAGGAAGACTAGAGGAGCTGCAAGCAACCTTCTCTACATGCTTTGGTGGCCTTCATAATACCGCATCCCCACATGCTATGTTGTTATGCTTGTTAATAAAATGGCGAAACACTGTGCCTCAGGCTAGCTTGTTGTTCATTATGGCCTTAAACAAATTATTGGAAACGTGGTTAGGAAAATGCTCAGGTAGGCTGTGATGGTTGTCTGTCATATTGTTTGTTGTATTTTGGACTAGTTGACCTTCCTTGGGTTCTTGACAGAGTTCAATGTTCTTCTATGAGCATACTGGTCTACACAATCTTTATGCAATTCCTCGGTTTTATCAGTTAAAGAGAAGGTGATGTGCAATATCTTTTTCATTTTTTTGCAGAGCCACATCAAGAATGCATTAGAATGTAAGAAAATTGTACTTTCTCAAAGGAGATCAAAGCTGTTGATACCATTACTAATTCAATATTTTTATAATCATCAATTATTGAAAGGAATGCAAGGTAATGACCAAGCGAGTTTATTTGCTCAAATAAAGGCAACTTAGTTAGTGTATTTAAAAAGCAAGGCCATTGTACTATTGTGAACAATCTCTCTTTTTGGACTACCAAAATTACTGTGTTCCATGGAGTATCCTAGATGGAAGGATGTGGGGACAAGTTTTGGTGATGGGAAAATTTGGGATGTTACAAGTATAGTAATCCAATGGCTAATTGATCTTGTTGTCTGATGCAAATTCTGTGGCATATTCGTCATTGCTAGAACTGCTAAAGCCCTTTTTCACTGCCGAATCCCCAAGGCAGACCATTTCTTTGCCCATTTTAAGTTGTTCTTTGGAAAGAGATAACAAATATAACAGAGTGTTATCAAATCACCTAAGCATGGGTGGTAAAAGTAGAAATTTACAATTTATCCAACTGATAAACATTGGTAGAAACGTTAAATTTGAATTGATTGATTCTTATATCTAGCTGAAATTCAAAGTTCAAAAAATTAAAAAAATGATCAACAGATATTAAATTAAAGATTATCTTTTGAGATGAAGACAATGAAGATGATATTGTAAAGGTTATAGAGGAGTGCTTGTGTAATAGATGGCATGGGGGGAAAAGCTGAGGGCTGTGTAGTTGAAGAAGTGGAATGTCGTACTTATTTTCTTCTTAGTTTTCATATTTCCGGTTTCCCAGTGTTGATTTCATAGCAGCATCGGGCGAATTCTTCCAGCCATGATATAATGGATAAATTTGATGGAGCCTAAACGACTATCAGATTTATATGAGTCTGATAATATTGAAGAGGCACCTCATTTATTTAAATGATAATTATTTATTATTTAGAGAATCAAATTTTATGAAGAGGCACGATTTGTATCAAATAATATTTAATTATTGAGAAGGCCGACACCTTCCTTGGACGCAATTTTCAAGGGACATACTCCTTCATTGGGACGTGACTTAATGAAGGGATGCATTCTTCTTTGGTGGCCAACTTATTATGAAGAGTCACGTCTCTCTCCTCATTTTGTATATATTTTCATTGGTTGCACTTCATTCATCATCTATTCATTCATTCATATTCATCACAAGTTCGAGTTCATCAAGTGCGAGTTCATCTACAAGTGCAGATCGATATTGTTGAAGGCTGAGTATCATCATTAGCGAATTACATCTAGTTGTATCTGTGATTGCATCAATTTGTGGTGCATACTCTTGGCCTCATTATCGGCCTCTATTGTAAAGGAGACTCTCTTTGTGATTCAATATATAAGTGATATATTGTTGCTGGGTTTTCCTCCCTCAAGTAGAGGGTTTTCCCAGGGTATCTGCTGGTCATTGTGTTGATTTTTGAATTAATTTTTTTTGTTCTAATCTGATCATTAAAACTAACATGGTATCAGAGCGGGTTTGAAGAAGATCTTGATCAGATTTAGTATTACAACAATACTCTTTATTCTCTTTCTCATCATTGATTACTTTTATCTCTTCGTCAAGATGGTGAACGGTCTCAAGATTGAGGATAGACTTGAGGGAGCATCAAATTTCACATCTTGGAGATTCAGAATTATGCTCACCTTGGAAGAAAATGAATTGGTTGAGTTTGTGGAGAGCAAAGTCCCCGAGCCTATGAATGAGGAAGAGAAGGTTCAATGGAAGAAGAAAGATATTAAGGCGAAGAAGATGTTAGTTGATTCTGTGAAAGATCATATTGTTCCTATTATCTCCAAGTTGAAGATGGCAAGATAGATGTTTAAAACTTTGGAGGAGATGTATGAAATCAACAACACAAGTTGGGCACTTGCACTGAAGCAACAATTCCATCATGTGAAGATGGCGAAAGGAGAATTTATTATTGCTTACTTCATGTAGATTTCCGAATTGAGAGATCAAATCTCTACTATGGGTCATGTGGTTGATGACAAGGACTTGACCATGCTTTCTCTTAATGGTCTTCCTTCATCTTGGGAGTCTTACATTCAAGGAATTAGTGCAAGATCGAAACTTCCCAAGTTTGATCATTTAAGGGCGGATTGCATTCAAGAGGAGTCTAGGTTGGCTGCAAGAGGTATTGGTCAAAGCCCCACTAATGAAGACATTCATATTCTTGCCACTCAATCCTTGAAGAAGAAAGGGAAAGATGGAAAGAAAGGATACTTCAAGAGGAATAGAGATAAAGGAGCTGATGGTGCTCCCGCATTCAAGAAGAAGAGGGACCTCTCCAAAGTTCAATGTTTTAGATGTGACAAGTATGGTCACTATGCAAAGGATTGTCCAACCAGGCCTAAGCAGCAAGCTACCATTGCAGATGTTGATGAAGTCTCTCCGCAGAAGGATTCATGTGAATACTTATTCTATTTGGCATTATCAAGCGATGTACCTACCGACACCAACACTTGGTTGATTGATAGTGGTGCCTCTTGTCACATCACCGGATTTAGGGAGCATCTAACTAATTTGGTGGAGAGATTCTAGTGAACAAGTCATTATTGGAGATGATGCTAGTTACTCTGTGAAAGGAATTGGGACCTCCACTCTTCACTTGGATTCCGACATTTCCTTCCAGTTGAGTGATGTTCTATATGTTCTAGGCATCAAGCAAAACCTTGTTTCCATTTCAGCCTTAGAAGACAAGGGGTACCAAGTTGCATTCTCAAAAGGAAAAGTTCTTGTGTGTACGAAGAACTCAAACTTCAGGACTGCTCGAGTGATTGGAGTCAGACATGAGAGCCTCTACAGGCTATGCACTCGTCCACTTCAGGCTCTAGTGCATGATTCTTCAAGTTTGTGTGAACTTTGGCATCGAAGATTGGCTCACCTTCACTTTCGAGCTCTACCTATTATGGAGAAGATGGTCACGGGTCTTCTGAAGTTCAACCAGGAGCACGAAGGTACTTGCAGAGGCTGCACTTTGGGTAAGTATACAAAAGGTCCATTTCATAGTAGAGAAAGTAGATCCAAATGTATTCTAGATCTTATTCACTCTAATTTATGTGGTCCAATGTTTGTTGCTTCTTCAAGTGGTTTCTTGTATTACATTATTTTTATTGATGACTACTCTAGAAAGGCTTGGATTTAATTCTTGAAATCTAAAGAATCTAAAGAGGTATTAGAAAGGTTCAAGGAATTCAAATCTCAAGTAGAGAACCTATCTGGAAAGAAAATCAAAATCCTGAGATCCGATAATGGCGGAGAATACACTTCGGGCAGCTTTTGTAGTTTTTGCATTGAAGTTGGGATTAAGAGGGAGTTCTATGTCCCTTATAATCCTCAACAGAATGGTGTTGCTGAAAGGAAGAATAGATCTATTGTGGAAGCAGCTAAAGCCATGATTCATGACCAAGATCTGCAAACCTTCCTTTGGGCTGAAGCATCCAGGACATCAGTCTATGTTCAGAATAGAAGTCCTCACCAAATCTTGGAGAACATGACTCCTAAAGAAGCATTCACAAGAGTAAAACCGGAAGTGAGTCATTTGAGGATCTTTGGATGTCCAGTGTATGTTCATGTACCGAAGGACAAGAGAACAAAGTTGGAGCCTTCTGGCAAGAAGGGGATATTTGTAGGTTACAGTGAAACATCAAAAGCCTACAGAATCTACATTCCAAGTCAGAAGTTGATCAAGATTAGTAGGGATGTCACATTTGAAGAAGATGTTGCATTCAGAAGATCCAAGGCCACTCATATGGAGATTGATAATGAAGAGTCTCCTCAAGATATGGAAGTTGACCATGCTCCTAAGATTCAGAGGGAGGCTTCTGAACCAAAGGAAGATGATGATCCAGTTGAGCCCTTGGAACCTACTGATTTGCCTAACGATATTGTGATCGGCAGGAAAAGACCTCTTTGGGCTAGGCAAACAATGCAAGAGGCAGAAAGGTTTGCAACACCGAGAGGAACCTTTAGAGAAAGTAAGAGACCTCAGAAGTTTTCTAGTTATGTAGCCTTGATGAGTCAGATTATTGAGTCTAAGCCTTCCAGTGTTGAGGAAGCTTCTAGTCAACAAGTTTGGAGAGATGCTATGTTAGAAGAGTATCAGTCCATTCTCAAGAATGATGTTTCGGGCATCGTTCCTAGACCCGAAGGCAAATCTCTAGTATCTTCTAAATGGCTCTTCAAAATCAAGCATGCGGCTGATGGGAGCATTGAGAAATACAAGGCAAGATTTGTGGCTAGAGGGTTTTCACAAAAAGAGGGAGTTGACTATGAAGAAACATTCGCTCCAGTTGCTCATTATACTTCTGTCAAGACAATCATTGTTATTGTTGCATCTAAAAGATGGAAGATTCACCAAATGGATGTGAAGACAACTTTTCTGAATGGTGTAATCGAGGAAGAAGTATATATTGAGCAACCTGATGGATTCGAGGTGCATGGGAAGGAGTCTCATGTTTGCAAGCTGAAGAAGGCCTTGTATGGTCTTAAGCAGGCTCCTTATGCTTGGTACGAAAGAATTGATCATTACCTGTCAAGCTTGGGCTTCTCCAAGAACAATGTTGATTCCAACCTATATTTCAAGGTAATCGATGGTGAAGCATTGATTTTGGTTTTGTATGTTGATGATTTGATTCTTACTAGAGAAGAACGCCTCATTATCAAATGCAAGGAGTTAGCTTCTAAATTTGAAATGATCTTGGTCTCATGCATTACTTCCTTGGCTTAGAAGTTTGGCAAAAGCCAGATGAGATGATTCTAAGTCAAGGGAAGTATACCATTGATATTTTGAATAGATTTGGTAGGATGGATTGTAAATCCATGTCTATGCCTATGGAGACCAACTTGCATAAATTGAAAGAGGCTGCAACTAGTTCAGATCTGGTGGATCCTACATTGTGCAGGCAGTTGATTGAATCGTTGATGTATCTAATCAATACTAGACCGAATATCTGCTATGCAGTGAGTGCACTCAGTCAGTTCATGCGTGAACCAAGGCAAATACATCTAGTTGCAGCGAAACATATCCTGAGATACTTGCGTGGCACAGTTGGATATGGATTGAGATATTCTTCAGGTGTGGATTTGAAGTTGCATGGTTATACTTTGATTGGGCAGGGTGTGTCATTGATCGGAAGAGCACCTCTGGATGTTGCTTCAGTTTAGGGTCTAAGATGATATCCTGGTGCAGCAAGAAGCAGTCATCTGTAGCATTGAGTATAGTAGAGGCCGCGTATATTGTAGCTTGTATGGCAGCTCGAGAAGCAGTGTGGCTTCAGAAGCTCCTTGCAGGATTGTTTGGACAATCAATGGAACCTACTATTATTCATTGTGATAACCAGAGTTGTGTGAAGCTTTCTGTCAACCCTGTGTTTCATGACAAAACTAAGCATGTGGAGATCAAATACCATTATATCAGAGATATGGTATTGAGGAAAGCAATTCAGATGAGGTATATCAGCACTGATGAGCAGACGGCAAACATTCTCACCAAGCCTCTCTCCAGGATAAAGTTTGTGTACTTTCGAGACAAGCTTGATATGGTGGAGAATCAAGCCCTAGCTGAGAAGGAGTCTCAGTATCAATGATCCTCTTTAATACATTTCTCTTTGAGAGAGATTTGAGGTGCAAGTCCTCGTTAATGCATTTCTCTTTGAGATTTGAGGTGAAAGCCCTTCTTTCCACTCTCTGGGAGAGCCATGGTGGATATCATGTGTGTGACTCCATGACAGCGTCACGTGAGAGAGGTCATGATGATTTTTCTTATACTTGTGTTTTCACCCTCTGGAAGAGCCATGGTGAACATCACGATGAGGTGACAACATCACGTTGAGTGATGAGCACTTGTACATACCATACATGGGTGTAGCCATGATGGCTGATATCACAATGTGGTGATATCTTTCCTTTCCACATATGGGTGTAGCCATTGTGGTTGACATCCTTATGTAGCTGGAAGTATCCTCCCTAGCTAAGAGGGAGTGTTGATGTTCATAGTAGCGTCGGGAGAATTCTTCCAGCCACGATATAATGGATAAATTTGATGGAGCCTAAACGGCTATCAAATTTATATGAGTCCAATAATATTGAAGTGGCACCTCATTTATTTAAATGATAATTATTTATTATTTAGAGAATCAAATTTTATGAAGAGGCACGATTTGTATCAAATAATATTTAATTATTGAGAAGGCCGACATCTTCCTTGGACGTGATTTTCAAAGGACATACTCCTTCATTGGGACGCGACTTAATGAAGGGATGCATTCTTCTTTGGTGGCCGACTTATTATGAAGAGTCACGTCTCTCTCCTCATTTTGTATATATTCTCATTGGTTGCACTTCACTCATCATCTATTCATTCATTCATATTCATCACAAGTTTGAGTTCATCAAATGTGAGTTCATCTACAAGTGCAGATCGATATTGTTGAAGGCTGAGTATCATCATCAGTGAATTACATCTGGTTGTATCTGTGATTGCATCAGTTTGTGGTGCATACTCTTGGCCTCATTATCGGCCTCTATTGTAAAGGAGACTCTCTTTGTGATTCAATATATAAGTGATATATTGTTGCTGGGTTTTTCTCCCTCAAGTAAAGGGTTTTCCCAGGGTATCTGCTGTGTCATTGTGTTGATTTTTGAATTAAATTTCTCTGTTCTAATCTGATCATTAAAACTAACTCCCAGGAAATGTTAATTAGGATTAAGAAACTCGGAAATGTTAATGAGGATTAAGAAACTCACAAACATTTATGGAATTTTTTTACGGAGCTTAACTGCAATTTTTAAAAAATGTGTTTTTTTTTTTAAATGGTTTGGAATGGCCTGCTGTCCCCTGGATGGCAGTGGGTCCCAGAATGCACCCTGTAGAGGGTAACATTCCCTTAACTACAGGGCTGTTCAAGGGATGGCCTCCTTTGCAGGTGGCATCTGAAGGGACAGTGGGGTGATGTTTCGTTCTCATCCCACTGTCACTGGAATGCCCCCATCCTCCAATATGTGGGTTTTATACCAGGGATCTGTCTTTGGGGAACAATGTAAATGACTCTCTTTTGGCCTACTTAAACTATATAAGGCAGGAACTAACCGTTTGGTGGCTGTTGCTTGTTATACATCTATTTGATTTAAGTATATATTATGATGTTTGTACATCACTCTGTCAGTGGCCTAAGCTGCACAAGGTCCTGTTACGAAGCTAAGTTTCAACAGGCTTTGTACTAATCATAATTGCAAAATGTATGCTATAGGATGCAATGTATGGACCTCAAAATTGAGACTCTAAATCTTCTGGCCACCTATATCTGTGAAGTCTATTTCTGGCAGATGGTTTTCTAGAAAAGAATGCTTTTTATGGTAATTGGTAGGTAGAGAGATCCCAGTAATTGAAAGTGGTCCACTACTTATGATGGTACATGGAAATTAAATGACCATTCCTCGTTTGAATAAATTATGTTACATATGACTTTCAAAACTAGCATTTGAAAAAAAGGTACTTATTCCAACAAGAGACATAATTAAAAATAGCAAATTGTGTTATGACACGTTGGGGCACAAAAAATCATGACTTAATTTACAAGCCATGGAGCAACCTTTCTATCTGGAGCATTTAAAACTTGCTCCTTCAAATGTCTTAAAAAGAAGCCTTCCATGTAATTCAAGTGCCTGAAATGGAAGTTGTAGCTTCAGCACACACAAATAGTCGTCTTTTTAAAAAAATTGTTTGCTGATGTGGCTTCAAATGAGCATGATCAACCTAGTGCCCAACTATTGGGTCTTCTCCCTATATTATTGTGATTCTAAGCTCAACAAGATTTGTAAGTCTTGGAAGGAAGAGTAAATGCATTTAATATATTTCTATATTTATGCAAATAATGAAAGGTGAATAATGATAATGCAAGTTAAAGTAGACAGGTGGGAAGACAAAACTACAAATATTTTACTAGCAAAATGACAGAAAACATCTAAATGGTCGTTAATTTTAAGCCTTCTTTGAATGCTTTACGAGGGTGATAAAAGCATGGCTTTCACCCTTAAGATATTAAAGCCAGACAAGGATGAGAAGAGTCTCAATTTGTCGATCCAACCTACCTGTCATGAGCAAAAGATTTAATGACGCTAGACAGTGATCTGCTCAATATTGCCCTTAAAATGGTCATACACTTCACAGTGAAGGAAGCTTTTGTTTGGACAATGTCTGGGTGAGCCTCATGCTTTTGTTATATTTTGCAGGTACCTTACTGTTTTGAGAAAGCTTCTTGAGCAGGTGTACTTAATGGCCTAAATCTTGGATGTTATAGCATCTTATGTATTATTGAATGAAGATCGGAGAGAGGTCATTATACTTGCAAATGGCAGCAATAATCCTCATATTTGTCCCATCCTGGGTACAAATACGCTTATGTTCTGTTGTAGTAATTGTGCACCACATCCCATTTGTTGTTGCCTTCCGTGCGATATCTCCAAGGGTCAATCTTTACAGTCACCGTAGAAGTAATTGGCTGAGGGCATTGCATGGAATTATTTCTTTTGTGTGTCCTAGTGAACTTTAAAACTTTTAAATCCACGTTATTGGTTTCTTGAAGACTATCAATTGATGTGCTGTTTAGGGATTTATATGATGACTATGGTTTCAACTTTTCAACCACTTTTCTGGTAGCTTTCTACAAAGTTATGGTAATGGGGCTCACATTTTAAAAATTCAGTTGATTGCACTAATGATAAAAAATAGGGAACAAATTTTTAAACAATAATAAAAATTACCCATGTAGTCTAGCATGGTGTTTTCAGCATATTATTTAAAGCGGAAACATATTTGATACATCTATATTTAAATATTTGCAATTTTTACCTATTAGTCCAAAGTGTGCCACAATTCCATGTTGTCACTCTAGTACTAGAAGCTAATTGACAAGGTCACAGCAGTGCTGCAGCATGGCATGGCTACTTATTTTTCCTTGATTTTCTTGCAGCATGGCAGGGCTGTTAAGTAGTTGGTCAATGGCATTAGAGATATTTCAAGAGGATAACTATAAATGTGGTCTTGCTTGCTTTCTGATTTACTTCTAATGCACCCATAACTTAGGGTTTTGTTGACCTTCCTTGATTCCAAATATTCGTTTCTTCTTTTCTTTAAAATGTTGAATTAATTTTGTGTTTTTTTGCTGTCTAATTTTAGAGTTTTCTTTACAGAGCACCACTAAGCACAGTGTAGGAATAAATGACCTTTCGTCAATTTTTATCATTGCTGCAATTACTCACCTTAAGACACAGGATTCTTGGGAGAGTGTATGGCTTTAAGCAGCTGAATGGCGGGTGAGGATATTTTAAGAGCTTACCTTATGCTAAGAGCCTTCTCAATGTTTAACAATTTCAGGCTACTTTATTGTCATTATTGATGTAATGTGCCTCGCAGAATTCATGTTTTTCTAGAAGTCTGCACAAGGGTTTAAGTAAGCTGATAACCTAAATGAATGTAATGAATATTACTTTGTAATTTATCCGTATGAACATGATTCCATAGGATGCCTTTGAAAACAAGACTGTCAGAATGAGAATATATGTAGAGACATGCAGAATTTTTATTGAATGATCTAGGAGGGTGTGATAAAGATAATGGTCTTCATGTGTTTTAGGGGTTAAATTAGATGCTTTTTTATGATTTATGATTTTTTTACCACAAAATTCAGTCAGTTTTTTTTAAGACATTATCATATGCAAGGGGGAAATGTTGAAGAGGCCATAAAAATTTTTATAGTATGTTTAATCGTAGATATATAAATTTTAATAATATATATTTTATTCATGGATTTTCTTTAACCTTGCTACAAGGTTTTAAATTTAGAGCCTCAGTTTTAAGTGCAATAACTGTTTTAATAGCAATGGTTGCTAAAAGGGATATTGCACATAAAACTGAAGCTTAAAATAATTTCATTGATTGTTCACGTTGGCAGGATAGAGCTGACTTTGCAGCAACATACATCCATTGCAAAAGAGATGCAGCACCAATGCATCCAAGGGGCGTGATATACAAGAGATGCTCCTTGAGGTACTTATAGTTGGGTATAAATATAGGCTCAAAAGTTGTAACATAGACAGACCTATAGAGATATATGTACGGTAGTTGTGCAAGATATAGAAAGAGATACAGTTATGTACATGCAGACAATGTAAAGAGAGCGAATGAGTAGATGCAATGTAATGTAATATATTTTATGAGAAGATAGAGAAGGATATTTGATATAACAGAGTTATACATGATGAATATAATCTACCACAATGTGTTGTGTTATGATGCATATTTTGCATGTTAATAGATTTATTTTGTCAATTTACATATCCTTTCTTGCTGCAACTTTCAATAGATCACCTCATAAGTTCTAATCCTCTTCTTATCCTTAACACTGGGGTATAAATACAGCATTCAAGCAACTTAAACTTAGATCCTTGATCTCTATCCACTCTTGCCAACATCTTGGTTTTGTTGCTAGGATCCAGGTAGGAGGATAAAAGAGATATCTAAACCATAGATATATCATTTGCAATGGAGAAGTACAATACCGGAAATAATTACAATTAAGGAGAAACAAGATTTTATGATTTGTGACAGAATTCTCTAGGTTCTAGCCTCATGAGAGGGGGTTGGGCACCTAGGGGATGGTGAATGGAAAGGGGGAGTGGGGGTCGGGGTGATCTTGAAGGGATCTTTGAACAGATGGGACCCTTAGAAGAAAGATGAGAATAGAGATGAATAAAAGGATTACAAGAAGGACAAGGATAGGGATGAATAAAAGGATTAAAAGAAGGACGAGACTGGGGATGAATAAAAGGATTAATGGAATAGCAAATCAATAAAATAACCTGTGGCAAAAAGAGATGCTAGAAACAAGGAGAGATTAAGTTAGCAATGGAATTGAACATAGAAGAAAAGAGACTAAAACAGATTTAGGAGAAACAAGAAAGATACTCCAAAAGGATGGAGAAGGCTAGAGAAGCCAAGTTAGAGTGCATTGAGGGGGCTGCTATTGAGGAAGGTAAGGCTTGCTGGAATAAAGAAGAGTTAAGAGTGTGCCAAGGAGGTGGTTGCTGAGGAAGGTAAGTATTGTTAGAATAAAGAAGAGGAGTAAGAGCACACCAGAGGGGCTGCTGTTGAGATTGTTGAAGAGGAAGATAATAAGCAAAATACACTAGTAAAAGAATTGAGCATCAATGAATGCGTTGAGAGGGCTGTGGTTGAACTAAAGGATTCTACAAAAGCCATTTTCGCTCTGCAAACAGAGTGACAAGGGTTAACTATATCACTCTATAACAGAGACACATCTGAGCAGTTCAAAGCCCATCTAGAGGAAGCAAATGAGATTCTACAAAAAATAGCAAAATAGATTGAAGAATATGTAGTATTTAATGAGTCAGTAAAATAAGGATGTAGAAACATGGGTGCTTCATCTTTCAAACTTTTGACTCGTGTCTTAATGATGGATTTGAGGGATCACTAACCTCTTTAAAAAAATTAAAACCTCTTACTTTTAGTGTGGAATATTTAGATAATGTGGTAAATAAAAATGTAGGATTACAAAAAGAGAAAATGTTATAGTTTGAATCAACAAGAAGGTAAGAAGAGTGCAAAGGAGAAGGAAATGGAAAACATGTTTAAGGACCTTGCTATGGACACTATTGAGATGGTTAACAAAGAGTGCGGAAATCCTATATTAATTGATGAAGTGTCATTAACTAATGAAAAAGTTATATCCTAAATTGAAACGGTTGCATGAAGAGGTGAACCCCTTGGACCAAGAGTCATCCCTCGTGCCAGTTAAGATAAGAAGAGAACTTATAGAGGGTATATATAGTTATTCAACTCAAACAAGAGAAAATCAACAAGAAGCTATAAGAGATTGTGCATAAATATTTGAAAGTGAGTTCTTTGAAATTGAATTAGAAAGATATAAAGGAAGAAATGGGAAATTGGTAAAGCAAAGAAATAGCAGTAGGAAAGTAACAAAGGAAAGGAAACAACTAAACCCAAAATCAAAGTATAATCCGCCAGAGGATGAGTAAGAACCTTGGCCCAGCACAAATAGATCCAGAGAACATTCTTTTGATACAGAATAAAACATTAAATACCTATTTTTGGAAAAGACACCAATGAAGCAGCTGAACACATCTTTATGTTGGAATCTTCTTGGAGAAGAAATGGGACCTGGACCAATTAGGCTAGACTCTTATGATTTATCATTTTGTAGAGACACTAAGAAATGATGCACTAAAATGATATATGAAGAAGTGGCCTCAACATGACAAAGAAAGGTGGGATATAAAGGAAGAATTTCTCTCTAACTTTGAATCTCCTGAGGTTCTATTTGAGAGTGTTAGTAAGATGAAAGAAATGGTATAGGAAGAAGGAGAGACTATTAAAGAATTTGATCATAGATTAAGGAAGTGGTGAGAAAACTGGAGAGTCTCTCACTAAAGTGTAGAGAATTGAATGGCTTGTGTTTGGACTGTTATTGGAGGCGAGGATTGCATTGGATGGAAAATCTTTTGATACCTACTCAAGTGTAGGAGAATTGACATGTAGGGTAGAAGAACAACCATGGAGAAGAAAGAACAAAGAAACTGAAAACAAGGAAATAGAAAGAATCAGATTAGAATTAGAGAAATTGAAGACTAAACAAGATATGCTCACTAAAGGTGAAAATAGCATAATATCATCTAATGGAAAGACCTAAAAACTGAATGCCCAATGATGAAATATGAGAAAAGAGTCTTGACACTTAGAGTGAACATACAATCTGATTCTGTGATGTCCCCTTTTCAAAATTGAAAGAATTAATAAGAATTTAAGTTGGGTCCTATTAATGCGTGTTTTGTGACACACTGAACATCAGAATAAAGAGTCCAAAGATGCTCTATCCTCTCTTGAAGAACCACTGCATATGCTAAGATTGCGAGAAGATCATATGGTGATTCCAAGGTTTCTTCTGTCAGGTCTTGACGTGTGGATAAGCTCAATGGTCATTGTGATATGCTGGTAATACACAAAGGGACTTATGCTAGGCACGTTCAATTCACAATGAAGATTTAGTCAATGAAGCTCCGTTGTTTGGGTCTTGGATCATGGACTCCAAACAAACAAAAAAAGAGCTAAGGGTTTAGAAGTTCTAATCTACTCCTAAGAATTCAAGAGACGGTATTAACTTGGTGAAACCAATAACCACACTTTGTTTCGCCACACTTAGGACAACTACACAAAGCGGGTGCAATCTTCAAGGCAGTGTGCTTATGATTTTCACGTCATGAATAACTACCATCAAATCGAACAATATTTATCCAGACAAAAGTTAAGCATCCACAAATTAAGCTCGGGCTAACTTTACGCATTGAACGAAAATCATCCATTCAAAGAAAGTATGAGCAAAATTTTCACCATAAATCAATACTTATCAGATCTTGCATTTGTCTAGCATACATGAAATGAAATCTAAACTATGATGAGGGATAAGAACCATGCAAACTCCAAAATAAGTGAAGTAGCCACCATCAATTCGAACAATGCATTACTTATTACTTTGGCAATCGTATGCAACAATTTACATATCTAAACATGTTTTGCAACATGCTCCCATGCTTTACAAATGAGGGATGAGCTCAATTTATAGGCTCCCCAATTACAATTCAATGGCCAAGATTGATTTAGGATCAACGGCCGAGATTAAAATAAAACCTTAATTAGGGTTGGTCACAACTAACTCCTCGACCAATGAGAAAATTACATTTGAGGACACTTGTCCTTTTTGCTAAATATGAATCAACAATAAAATAGAAAGTAAGTTGCTGCATGGTGGAGTGTCAAGTTCATTGAATCTGGACGTGTTGAGTTGGAACAATTTGATTGGTTGAGGCGCCACTTCAGTAGGTTGGATGTCCTCCTTGGTCACTTTGTTCATTTTTCCATGTTCTTGCCTTAGAATATTTTCCTTGCCAATGACTTTGTCCTTTGTGCTTGTTTCTTCCTAGCTTTGATCTTGGATTCCTTTTGAATTCTTCTTCTCACTTGCGCTTGAGGTCTAGAAGTCTCCCCTTGGAGCAGATGTTTAGACTTGAAGTCATTAAAGTTTTCTTTCCTGATTGCTTTGAAATTCCTACAAGCGCCTTGAATTTGGAGAAGAACTCCCCTATGCTTTCGCCATAATGGAGGTAATTGGAACTTTCTCTGTGAAGTATTTCCCATACTTAGCCAAATTTTGGCTATTCAATTTCATTTTGTAATACCTTCATGTGGACCATTCAACATTTAGCCAAGGTTTCGGATGAACTTTGCCTGTGGATTTGTCTTCAATTTTGAATTTTTCTTGTGCTATGTAGGACAAATTCCATCCTTGGACAAGGATTTTATTCACTTCTTCTTTATTTTCCTCTTGTTTTCCTTCCAACACTTAGTCAATTTTCTGAATTTTTCTCCTTGGGCGAACCTTACTTTGGTCTTGCCATCCACTCTTTATGCCAAAGTCAGACTTTGCATCATGCTTGCCATTGTGCTTGAATGTTAGGACATGCCTTCTTTAAGCAAAGTCGGACTTTACTCATGTTTGGACAATCATTTCTTGGGCAAGGTCAAACTTTCCATTGGTTGGACATCTTTCTTTCTAGCCAAGTCGGACTTTATTCATCTTATGCCAAGGCAAACTTTGCTAACACTTAAACATTTTTCTCCCTTGGCCAAAGTCGGACTTTGAAGTGGTTTGGACATCCTTCCCTTGGGAAAAGTCGGACTTTGAGCTACTTTGGACATTCTTTCCTTAGGCAAAGTCAGACTTTATCATGCTTGTGACATTCCTCAGTTGAGCAAAGTCAGACTTTGTCAATTGTCCGCCATTGTGCAAGGCGGAATTTGCCTTGTCTTTGCCACTTTCCCTTAGTGCCAAGGTCGGACTTTCCTCTTGTCTTGCCATCTCCATGGAAAACTTGGAGCTTGTCTTGACATTGCTTTCCCTTGGTGCCAAAGTCGGATTTGCTAGTGGTTTCACCATCTTTTCTTTATACTTGGCAGACTTTGTGAACACTTTGACATAGCCTAGGTTGGACTTTCTTGGCTCTTGGATGTTGCCTTTTGAGGGAGGTCGGACTTTGTGATGTCTCTCACAAGTGCATTGGCAGACTTTAAGATGGTCTTGACATTGATAGGGCGGACTTAAAGTTTTCCTTTCCATATTCCCTTTTGGCATGGCGGACTTTGGATCTAGCTTGCCATTGTGCCTATCATCCCTATGGCGGACTTTGTAGTGTCTTGGACAAGTCTCTCAAGGTAGGTCGGACTTCAAGGCTTGCTTGCCAATGTGTTGGGCGGACTTTCCATTGGGTTTGACACTTTACTCTCCATTTTAGGTCAAACTTCTCATGTGTTGTGCCATCCTTTCTCAAGCCTGGGCGGACTTTAGAGTCTTCTTGCCAAGAGGTGGGCGGACTTTAGAATTTTCATGCCATATCCTCTCCTTATGGCAGACTTTGTTGGTGCCTTGACAAACTCTTGGCAGACTTCATGATTGTCTTTCCATTATGCAAGGGCGGACTTCATCTCTGTTTGGACAAGTGCAAGGGCAGACTTCATCTCTGTCTAGACAAGTGCATGGCGGACTTTGTCTCCATCTTGACCAAGGCATGGAGGACTTCCTTGATGCCTTGCCATGTCCATTTCTCCTTCCAAGCGGACTTCTTGAAGTGTCTAACATTTTCTTTTCCCTTCTTTTGGATCATCAAAACCCTTGCCGTATGACTTTTTTTTTATTTTTCTTGATTTGTCATGATTTTTGATTGATTTTCTTTATTTTTCTTGCTTTTTACTCCTAGAGGCCTGAATTTTTTATTCTAAAAATGGAAATGTTGACTCCATAACCTGTGGGGCCTTGGCACTTTCTAAAAATAGAAACTACTAAAACTAGAAAAAAGCAAAAAAGCAACTTTCTAAAAATAGTAAATCTCAGATTGATCCAAAAGTGCCAAAAATAGAAAAAGCAAAAAAGCAAAAATCCCTAAAAAATAGTAAGTGTCAGAATTGAGTGAAAGCAATTGCGTTCTTCGTCAACTGGGTCTTCTAAGCACTTTGATGATGTCTATGCACAGTTTCAGGCTTGAATTCTCTACTTGGCTCGGGTAATTTCTCAAAACTCTAACTCCTCATTGTAAAGAAAAATGGTGATTAATAGTTGCAATGCCAAGGAAAACCCAAAAAGCAAAAAAAAAGGGGGTCCCCATTTGCAATGGGGCGATGTTGTGAAAGGGTCACAACAGGTCCAATCACTTTATTTTTAAATGGGAAACTTAAATATTATTATAGGGCCTATGTAATGTCTAATAAGTGCTTTTAACACTTTACTCAAAATGTAATTCAAAAGGGGCCTTTGGATGTAATTTAGAAGTATTTTTAAATACTTGGAGAGAAAAGTAAATTAAAAAAAAAATAGAAGGCTTGAAGTAAGTGCCTATAAAAGAGAGAACAAGGTTCAAAGCAAATCATCTGATTTGTCATTTCCATTATTCCTTCTATTTTGAAGATTGAATCATTCAGGGATGAAAACCCTTGGTGTTGGAGATCTAAAGGATGAAAACCCTTTTATTTTTTCAGAGTTGGATTTGGGGACAAAAATCCCCATCTCCATTTGAGGTGATTCTCTTCAAGGATCACACTTGGGCTTATAGGTTGAAGTCATTTTCAACATACTACAGTGTTGCTACAATAATTTATTGAAGATTTTAGCCTGTGGATGTTTGGATTGATTAATATTTGCAAGCAAATCATATATATATATATATATATATATATATATATATTTCATTGGCCAATTGAAAGGCATTTTTGGATCATTTTCAAACCTAATATGGGAGACTTATGAGGGTTTGTTGCTGTTGTTACATACATTATTGTTGAATACATTGGTTTTCATAAATAAAAATCAAATTTGGGATTTCAAAGTTGGTGTTTTTGTGTTTATTGTTGCTGTCATAATTTATCCAGCAACTCATTATCCAATTCTACTTTTATATTTGGTTAATTTCAGTATATAAGGGTTTCATATAAACATTGGTGAATTGTAATATTGTGTCCATAAGAAATCAGTCATAAATCAGCAGTCATAATTGATATAATTGGCACAGAATTCAGATCTGCTGTTTATGTTGCATTTGAGGATGTATACCAACATTATAAGGGTTTGAATTTGTTGTTTGGAACTGTAGGTTTGATTTATAAGGGTTTTCAATATTGCATTATTGCTAATCAGTGAGAGTTTTTCATCTACATTGGTCATTTGATTTATTTATTTTTATTCAAGGGGTAAACACTTTTGAACCGGAGCTATGAACCGGAATACAACCACTCAACAATACCACCCCAACGGGGTTTGAACCTTGGTGGCAAGAACATCAATGCCACCTCTAAACCATCACGCCATGCCAATATCGGCTACATTGGTCATTTGATTATTGTTTCAGCTTGCACAAGTTTCATAAATCATCAATTTCCCAAAGTTGTCCAATTGGAGACATTTGACAATTGGTCCATAGAAAATTAAAAAGTGTATATTGTGAAATTTGTGGTGAATGGGATGTGAAACAAATGATTGTCCATAACTCTTATTCGAATTAAGGGAAAAAAATGAACATGAACCATGGTGCAGCCAAGAGCTGGCAAGGGCCAAAGGATTGGTTGAAAGAGCAATTTATGACCATGGCTATAAAAACCCAACATGGAATAACCAAAAAAATATCCATCTGACATAGTATACACCACTATAGATCATAGATAAACAACCTTCTACAAGCTATCTACATAACGATAACAAAAGAGAGTATAACAATTATAGAGGACATGGCAAAGGAAGAGGCCATGGCCAAATAAAGAGTGAAGATGCTACTTGTTATAGATTTAGTTAGATGGGTCACTACACAAATGAATGACAAGAAGAGAAAAAGAAAAATTGTGAATTTTGTGATGATCCTAGCCATGCCTATTCGCTTGCGCTAGAGTTCAACAATATTTGAAGAATGCACCATCACAAACAAAAAGTGAGGAATTGTTAGGACTTGATGTGCCAAGAGGAGTCAAAGATATAATGAGAGTACCTCAAATTAGTTAACTAATTAGTTGATCAAGTTAACTCTAAATCAAATTAGTTGACTAAACAATCAAGTCAATTGACTGATTAATCAAGCTAGTTAATTGGTCAATTAGGTTAGTTGACTAATCAATTAGCTAAGTTAACTAGTCAATCAACCTAGTTAACTTTAAATCAAATCGTTAGTCCTCAAAATTGATTATATTAATCTTAATCATTCATATTTTCTCCTAAAAATCTATAAATCCACCATTCCTTTTAGGAATTAAGGGGGGGCTCTCTAAAAAATCTCTTATGATTTTTGAATATTTGAATCAAATCATCATCATATTGCCAAAGAGCTTGTACAAAAGTTGAGCATCCACAAATTCATTAAAGAACACAAGCAAATTAAAATTAGGTTCCATCTAAGGTTTGTGTGAATTTGAAATAAAAATTTTTAATATTTATTTTAAATTTCTTATCAATAAAATTGAAAATGAAACAAAAAATTAAAAATATTATTCTATATTTACACAAGCCTCAGATGGAGCCTGATTTTGATTTGCTTGCATTTTTTGATAAATTTGTGAATGCTCAACTATTGTGCAAGCTCTTTGGTAGCATAACAATGATTTGATTCAAATATTTAGAATTGTATCAGAGTTTTTTAGAGATCATTTTGATAAGAATGATGGATTTATAGATTTTTAGGTGAAAATATGAATGACTAAGATTGATTTAATTAAATTAGGGGATTAAAAACTTGATTTGAAATAGTTTGATTGACTAGTTAGCTTAATTGGTTGATTAGCCAACTAACCTAATTGACCAATTAACTAGCTTGATTGATTAGTCAACTAACTTGATTGTTTAGTAAATTAATTTGATTGTGAGTTGAATGGATCAACTCATTAGTTAACTAATTTGATTGATGAGTGAAATGTGAAATTGACCAAATTGACATAAGTGAAAAGTGGGTGTAAGAACCACAACCTTATAACAAGGAATTTACTTGGAGATTTTAACCAAAAAGTAAAAAAGTACTCATTCAATAAAATAGGACATAAAATTTTTCCTTCAATAATTGAAAGTTGCAAATGCATAACTGATAATATAAGCATAGCATAATAAATTCATTTCACTTTTTAATTGGAAAGTATAAACTGTTTTTCTTCCTAACATTTTCCACATGAACAATTTCAAATAAATAACATAAACATTTAATATTAAGGAACGGGATCAAAGATCCATATTTGGATAATTTCCTTCTTTCTTTCTCCCAAGACTCGACATATCATCTACAAGAGGGAGAGCATCACCTAGGTGCTTTACCTCCAACCACAGACGAGCGGTCCCCAACACACCTTCCTAACTGGAAGTGGCCTTGCCCTTCACCGAAGGGAATAGTTAAGAACCCTCTAGTAATTGCCATATGAGCTCTAGTGTTGTTCCCTACTTAACCAATACCGTCAAACAACTATGGAGACCTTCCAACTATGAATGACAACTCTAATTGTGTTGAGTATTCGGAACACAATGAACTGACAAGTGTAAGGAGAGACTATTGCACTCACTTTGGCCAAAGTTTTTGTAATATATATAATCACTACTTTCTTGGAGCAAAGTCGTTTGTTCACCCACCTTACTCAACATGGAGAACTTAATCTAAACTTTGGTTAAAACATAGTGTAGACCATTGATTAATGTATTTCATACCAATTTTTATTTAAAAAGTAATGCCTTTATCTAAGTCATACTCCTAGACACCTATCAATCTAACACTACTCATTGACAACTATCCATCTTGAGTACAGTATTGCCCCTAGACACCTATCAATCTCGAGCATAGTACTACTCCTTGTTAAGGCAATTCATCTAGATTGGTTAAGTCTTCTTGACTTTAGAACACTCATGTTACGTTCACATAACATCTTGGACCTTGGTAACCTCCTCATGTTCAATGTTCTTACATACTAAGTCAATAAACAACCTGACTGGTTATAATTTACTGACCTTGAATACCCAAGTTACATTCTCATAACTTCTTGGGACTTGGCAACTACCACTTATTCAAGTCCTTCATTTTAACCATGAGAGTATCTAATCTCCCATTCTATGCACAAATAGTTGATACTGATGACTGGCACTATTTTTTACTAGAATCTCTCGTCGTCACAACTAAAAGTATTGACAAAATGATCAATATATGTAAATAATAATTATTAATCTTAAACCAAAGATTCCTTCTTTGTATAACAGTCCCGTATGTCCAATGTTTAGTTTTACTATAGAATCCTTTCTGAGAATGTGAAGACTCACTAAGTAAACAACTCATTTGGGTTGTTAGTGTTAGAGCACCAAATCTGCACCCTATTTGCTAAGTTTTTTTAATTGCACCTAGCAGATTTGGACTAACATGGGACTGCTTTCAAGTTGTGGGTGACCTGTTTGAAAGCAAACCTCCAGTGATAAGGGTTGGCTTCCCCTTTTGATGCCACCTAACTACTTGATCTTCTGAGATAAGGGTAAGAGTTTGCATAAACTAAACTTGATACTGAAAATAAACTAAGGTGATACACCAAAACAGCCTAGACCTACTAATAGCCTTGCACACTCAAATTAATATTTCAAAGCTAACTCACACAATTCCCTATCCAATGCAGTTCACATCAATAATTTATAAAGAGGTCTATAACAGTGTTTTCAAAAGGAAAAAAAAAACATATTTCACAATCAATAACACTACTAAACAACACAGTTTATAACCTATAAACATACATTTTTTGTCAAATGGATGTATGAAACATGGGACAAGTTTGTAAGGAAAATGACTTTTCACAATACAGACTGATCAACCATTAATGACACACCACAAAATATGAAGAGAAAAGGTAAAAATGCTCCAATCTATTAAATCAAAGTGCTTACTGTATATTAGGTCTGTCTGAGTTACAATGCAGCTTCATGAAAAATAACTCCAAGAGAGTAAGCTATCCTCCTGCTGAAAAAGAAAGAACTCAAAAATTACTTAAACAACATATTTAAGCCAAAACATCCAAAACCCCCACACAAGTGTTTCTAGAAGATCCTGCTCGGATAAAACAGAAATGGCCCTAAAAGGACCTTCTAGAAGTCTCTAAAATGTCTTCTACATGGAGAAAAAACAAGCTAAGCCAATAGCCATCCCAAAAGTGTGACAAAAATGCCTCCAACTGGCCTCCCTCTTCACCAAAATCAGTCAAAATAATATCTCACACCTCCCACACTTTTGCAAGTCATCATTGGTCCTCTTACAATTTTTTACCACATTCCCCATCATGTAATATGTATGTTTTTGAAAACACATGGCCTTTTAAAGCATAAATATAGTGATTTTGTTAAGTGATTTATAAAACACCACTTAGAAAAACACTTTACAATTAAGCTCAATTTAAAGGGCCCCACCATTTAAAATGTATTACATTTGCATTTGAAAAGCAACTGAAAGTGATTTTCAAATTACTTACATGATATTCCAACATTGAAAATCAATGCAAACATATAATGATATGCCAAAAGTTTATAAAAAAGCCACCAAGGCACAGACTACTAACTCACCACATTCTGCATTTCACCTACACATGTCATATTCATTGCTTTGCAAAGGGCATTTTATTACTTGGCCAATATGGCCGACCTCCAAGTCACTTGGAAGGCATACTCTAAATCACATGGCATTGGGCAAACAAGGCATTACACATAGGTCACATGGCATCTACATATTGCATTGCACACATAGCAAAGTTTGAAAAATGGGAAAAAGTTTCAAAGGCATAAAATGCCTAAGGGAAAACACTATATGTTTCGACCCCACCATTTAACATAGCATGCATTTTTAAAACAATTAGCAATGAGTCGAAATAGAGAGGCAAACCACTAAGGCATAAAATGCCTAAGTGAAACATCCCAACATGACCCATTGTATTGGCCATGTTTTTGATTTTTAAAAAACAAGGGTTAAAAATCCCATCGAAATCAAATAGGGGTCAACCCTAATTATCAAAACATACCGACATGAGGGAAAAGGCATCATTTTGTTGATCAAGGAAAATTTGGAATACTCCATGTTGCCGTGGGGTTTGGAAACACACAAGAAAATGGTGCTATCTTGGCCGATTCTGTCAATTTCTTGACATTTTCTGATGAAAGGAAGCCCGTAACAGCAAGTAAACTGGTTTTCTTGGCAAAAGTTGTGTTTTTCACATATTTGAGGTCGTTTATTGACTCACAGGCCGCGGCTATGAAGCATTCTTTGGCTTGTTTCTAACCATATTGCTTGTTCGTCCTCCATTTTGCTTGTTTCATTTGCTAACAGCCACCAATGAGAACTCAATGAAGCTTTATTGGAAGCAAAAGCCTGAAAGTTTGTAAGAAATTTGTGAGGGAAAAGTTCAAGTGAGTTGAATCGACTCCATTCTTGTTGATTTAGTGCAAAACGACCCAAATTCTTGTTTCCTCTTTAAGAATAAAGTATAAAATGCTTGTTTCTTTTCTGTATTTGTTAACAAGGACACCTCCTTTCATTGTTTTTGTTGATTTCCTGAAGGAATGCATCACTAGTCGCGGCCATGGATAGGAACAAAGTGTCTATGTAGCTCGACATTCACTTCTAAAAACCCTCATGTTATCTTTTGATTTTCCTTCTTTTTCATAAATCTTGATAAGTTAATAACCCAGATGGGTTTCTAGAAAATAGAAAAAGAAAAGCCAAAAATGTGGCTCGGCCCTCATTATGTAAACTGGGTCTTCTTGCATTTGTGATTTTCTGCTTCATTTCTGCATTTTATGAAAAACCCTTGTTTGGGTTTCATGTAGTATATATATTTGTTGAATTCTTGCACTGTTAGTAAAAAACCCACATGGGTCACTGGATTTTTTCTATAGAGCTCAAGTTTTTAGCAGAATAATAATTATATTTGCAAATTCTTTCACCTTTTCTATAGCATATAAACAATGTTTGCACCATCTGTTGAAACCCCAAGTGGGTTTTCCACATTTGCAGGAAAAAGGCCAGCTTCCTACCACGGCCTGTCATGACACATAAATGGCTTTCCAGTTTTGAATTCCTATAGATATTTTTTCATACTACCATTTTCCTTCACAAATTTTGTAATACACCTAGATGGGTATGTTTTCAATTTGGAAACAACTTTCAAATTTGGTTCAAAAGAATGAGGAACTAATATTGCACAATATGGGTACAATAAAAGCCCCAATTTTCAACAAAATATGTCTTCTAATGGGCATTTAATTGGATTTCCTGTATTTGATGATAATGGACATTATGAACATCAAATTTGAACTCTGAAGATGAAACCATTTTTATTGTTTTTTCATACATGAATAATGGCTTTCTTTTTCTTTTTTTTTGTTTTCTGCCCACTTACAAGATGAAGAAATCCTATCTATATCCTTAACCCATTGTTTCTTAATGGAGGATTCAAGCTGACCTCCATTCACTGTTCAGTTCTTGACCCAACTGCCAATGGTCCTTCCATGTTCCACCACTCCTACCTTGTGCACTATGCAATCCAATTCTCTCATTATATCTAGAAATAACCTTGCATCCAACTCACAGCTGGGTTGATTTCCTCACACAACACTCATATGAGCACTCTCGAGGAAAGACTATGTTGCTGTCATCTATATGTCACTGTTACTTGGATGCCTCTTGTAGACTGTAGTGGTTGTTCCTCCTTTATCACCATTAATTGCTGCTACTTGGTTACTCTTCATGACCTTAAGAAAGGCATAGCTGTTATGTTTCATTTATGATAGCCTATAGGGCTCTCTTTTTGCAATAAAATTTGGTGATTGTTTCCATGCATTGCCCACATGTGGATGATGATTTACTTGCACTTTATGCATACCACATATCTTACTTATCCCTTTTACAAGTTGTCATCCTGTACTTCAATGATTGACAGAGGTTGAAAGCTGAAGCTTCTTTTCCTTACTTAAGATGCACAATACAGTGGAATTCATTTTCATCATCATACACCCTCTCACTTTTCCTTTATGAGACAAGATTGCCATATACTTGCATTGCAAATTGGTGTGTTGTAGTATGATGCCAACATGCATTGTTGCTGTTCCAACCTTCATGAGCGTATTGCATTGCTGTCTCATTTACCCTCTTAGGGCTGCTTTGTAGCTTGTATGAGATCACATAGAGAGCATTCTGCTGGTGCAGTGTCATTGTCCTTTAATGATGCATCAATAGCATTGTCTTTGATTTATCTTTGCTCATCAATTACTTATTGCCGAAAGCATGACATTTAATGCCTATGTTAACAATGACACCTCATGTGCCTCTGGATTGAACTGCTGCTCCAATTCTCATACAAGGCTATGATGCATAGACCATGCAATCCAAAACAAACCAGCAACACTGACCGGTAGCCAACATCTCCTTACAATGCACAATTTCTTTCTATCACCATGAAAGTCACAGAGTCTTTCAAAACAGAGCATATGTTTCTTCCTCTTGCATCAGAATGGTGACCTCCATCAAGTAAGTGTACAACTGGAAACCATCGTTAATGTTCATTGAAAGTCTTTAGGCCTAATACCCATATTCCACTGCTACAGGAGCACCGTGAAGACTTAATACTCCTTGTTCTACATGATGTTGTTGCTCCACAACTACTACCTCAGTATCATACTTACTTTGTTGATGCACTGCCCATTATTTATGCATTGAATTGTTGACTTACCCTGAAGGCCATTTGCTCCTGCCAATGCACATGACTGTCCCATTAGAAGTGATCACATCATATGAGGGTTCCAATGTTGTCATAAACTTCTTATAATGACATATTCATGATATGCTCATATCTATGTCAACTAGAGTTGATGTTTCTTGAATGTCTTTGCCTTTTGCCTTTTTCCTCGAACATCATGCATTGAAGGTGATATGGCAGCATTGCTTGTCTAATGTTTGATTGAGAAGGACTTGAATAAAGCCTTGTGCAACTTGAGCTTGTCTCTTGGCATTCCTTTATTTGACATTGGTGTCATTCACTTATGGATGGGAAAATGGAGTTCTACTGCCTTCCTTTATTACCCCAAAATCCTTTGATGAACCTGTGTTGCCTCATTCATTATTGCTGTCCTAACCTTCATGGCTGTCTTGTAGCATATACACTCATGGCTGTCTTGTAGCATACCATGTACTATGGCCTTGGCCTCCAAAATGAGACATCTCCTCAATCATAACTACTCAATTGTCATTTATAACTTGTCCTTACTGTCATTTTTTGTATGCAATCATGATCCATGTTGGATCAGTCATGATAACCAAAACCCCTGCATGAAAGGTCATGAGCATATCCACTAATGTTGTCCTTGAATTGACATATAACATACATTTATGATTATTGTCCTTATGCAGTTGTACTATGACATTGATTCAGCCACTGTTCTTGCTTCTGTTATGTGTAATAAATACACACAGTTTCCTCATTGTAACTTTATTGGACAGCCACCTGTCACATATGTGGGTGACTTAACAGCTCACCTTCCTATGTGATGTGTGACTGCTCAATAGGGTTATGCTGAGAGGGCTTGACAACAACTTGAAATGCTTCCTTATTGTTTAAAAGATGCATAATTGAACTTGATGCATCTATGAAGACACTTGATGCATCTCCAAAATCACTTCCTCTTATAAAATGGATCAAGGGTCCACTTGAGAAGATTGAAAGACATATCAGCACAGTATGTTGCATCTTTTGAATCTGATAATGAAAGTTGATCAACTAGTGTGATTCCATATTGATTTAATGCATTGATAAGAGATAAATCTTTGATCAAGTTGCTCAATTTCCTTTTCTTTCAAAGCATGCTGAACTCTACCCTTGTGGGAGCCACATTTACCCCACATGCTATATTTGATCTGATAATGAAACAATGATCAGACTTGTCCTAAATCTGCACATGAAGCAAACAGTTAGAAAATAAATGCATATGTTGGATGTTTTTTGTTTAATGCACTTATGGATCAATTTGTACATGCATAGGTAGGTGTGTGTGTAAGGATTGAATCTTTCATTCCTTAGAGCTTCGCTCTAACATCACATTTTCTTCAGAAGGAAGGTGAGGAGCACTACAGAGCTAGGAGGGACACAAATGGTTCGGGGCAGCAGCAACATGACAAGGGGCGGCTTGTAACCAGTCATTCACAGGCAATGACTAGTTCCATTCTTACATGCACATTCTCTTGTTTCATTCTACTTATTCATGTATGAGTTGTTTCATATTTTCATTCAATAAGAGAGCTATTCCCTTGGCTTGTGAGGGACATGTACCTTAATGATTATCAATAAAATAAATTACATTTGAATACATGATTCTCTTTCTCGTTTGTTGTAATGCACCATTGAAATGACAAAATCTAATCTGATTTACTTTGACAATCACTCCTTCATGCATATTGAAACTAGCAGTTTTATAGTTTATCTTTAAATATTTAAGCAACATGAAAAAAACAAACACTAGGTTACCTGATTTCAGGTGAAAGCTAAAAATCAGGTAGTAGTTAGTAATTTCAAAATCAAACACTCAAGTTACTTTCACATAACTACCTGTGTCTTGGCTACATCCACTTGTTCAAATCTTTACCATAACCCTCGAGAGCAACTACTCTCAAAATATAATCCTTAATCAAATTTTGACCTGTTTAGTCATAATATGGTATACTAATTACATATACTATTTCCCCATAGTGATGGATATTTTTCCATGACGAATATAACTTTCTTTAGGTTTTAAACTATCTTGGTAAACATTGTAGTCTTGTTTACTCATAATAAATTCAACTGTACACTAACTGGTTCTACTATCATAAGACTTATATTCATAAGTGCATACCCACTAAGGTGGTCAAAATAACTGGATTGATATAACATGGACATTGGATTCCCCTGTTACGTTCCTGTAACATCTAAGGTCTAGGCTACTGCCTATCATAACCCATAAGGTTTACCATTCACCTACTCTTTGGCTTTTTAGATAGATAATGGTGACACTATGCCACCATCTTGACATACACATGGTCATTCAGATACTTTTGACATTATGTCATACAAACATGGAAATATCATTATTTGAGCTACATAAAGGATTACTTCCTCTTACTCATGTTTCAACACTCCCATTAACAAGTCATAAGGTTGGGTTCTCAATTCATCATAAGAGATGATGGGGTTTACGATATGCAGTGATATTAAGATTACAAGCAATTGAATCATGTGCTCAATCCCCAAATTCTCATTACTCAAACAACATAACTTACTATTATTTCTTGTTTAACTTTTTAAAAAAATGCACAATAAAGTTGTTATTTCCCTAGCAAATGAACCATATTTCCGGTTATGATCTCATATACAATAGACTACATATAAAATACGTAAAAGTATCTTTTCATTCATATTTTCAGAAATATCAATACTAAATATCATTATTCAGTCTTCTATTTTCATACTACATAAGCTCATTCTCTTATTCATTCCTATGAATTTCTTTCCTTTTTCATACTAAACATTCTTATTTCAAGCTTGCTAATGTCAAATTTAGAATAACAATAGAACATGCCTGTGAATTCCAACTATCAAAGATGCCTCTTGAGTCTTCTAGCTTGCCAATGCACTATCCTTCACTTTCAGTACATCTATCCACTTGCTTGGTAAAGATTATCAAACCTCTACTACATTGTTATCACTATTTTCAAACTGACATTCAAACTCCAAAAACCTAAGAACACTGTAATTAGACACTGCGCATGTTTACTATGCTTAGCAACCAACAAAACAAAATGCAAGCTTCTAGTTTTTATAGACTAAACTACTCCACTTTCATGCTTCCCACTACTACCAATTATGGTGCCACATTTATGCAAGATAAAACCAAATTTAGTTTGATAACTGCCTTTTTTAAGCGGTTCAACCTGCTCTTTGAAAAGCCGCGATGCACTTACAGTTTAGAATCATTTAAAATGCAAATTTAAGAGTCTTAATGACTCTACATCCCATGCCTATAGAAGGCTTTTAAAACATTTAAAAATACTCTCTAAAACCTTTTTAAACTCCCACATTGAAATTATGCCTCTATCAACTCAGTGGAGTTCGCTTATATTTGCACATATTTTCCACTAAGTGGCTGGAAAATTTCACAAATAGGTCGACGAAATTGCCTCAAGAATGGGCACTTAAAACCTCTTTTAACTACCTACTGATTTTACTGGCAAAACATTCAACAAGTTGATTTAGTCGCCCATTTCAAAGGGGTCAACCAAAGATTTTACAATGTTGTTTTAAATACTTCAAAACTACAAACCATGCACCACTTTGTGGCTTTTTTTATTCATTATTATTTTCTATTCAAACTGCCTATTATTTGGCACGTGAGACATGCACATGTCGCTATAAAAATGCAGATTTAAAGAATTGCTTAAAGTAGTTGTTACCTTTAAGGCTCACGTCTTATACCATGCTCAAGTTGATAGACTTTTCAATGCCTTAATAGAGGCTTTTTTATAGCCACTATGTGGCTTATTAACTTGCAATTAATTTGTATTTCAAATAGCTATCATGTAGCCTTTTACAAAGGTCTATAATTATGGCTTTTCAAGCCTTAAGAATATGTCAAATATCATTAGCCTTCGATTAAGGCTTTGCCTCTTGAAGAGCTGTAATATATATATATGTTGTACCCAAACCAAATTTTTTGCTTCATTAAGGCATTTTGCTTAATATGGTCTAAACCTTGTTAAAATGATGTCAAAACACAGTTTTTGGGCAGATCAAGTATGTATTTTGAGTTAGTTTGGTGTCAGAAAGATACTAGTGAAATTTGGAGAAAATTGAAAATTAGGGTTTTCGCACTCCTATTTCAGGTCACAAAACCCTAAAAATAGAAACTTGTCAAAATTGGCTGAAATTAATTAATTTTGATTGGCTTATTCTGCATCACAATCATAGTGGTGAAGTCAATTTCAGTTAAAAGTCAATTTAAGCCTGGTGGGTAGGTTCATTTTTTCAGGAGAAAAGTTAGGACCTCCGAGGTCGTCAATGGCAATTACCTAGTACCAGGTGTCAAAATCGAAGCCTGGAACTCAAAGCAGAACATTTTGTGAAGAAAGATGCTAAAAAAGATGCTTCACGATGGAGGGGATTTTCGAATGGCGAAAAGTGCAAAATATATTCTAAGTCTAGAAACACTTCACCTTGTAATGTGGGAGACGCATGCGCAATCAACGTGCAAATCAACTTTACAGTGTTCGTACATGTGAAAGTGGTGAAATACAGTTACATACACACGTCAATTGCAGTAATGCTTCTACGTGGTCAATTTAGCAGCCGATACGGTGTTTGCAGAGCACGAAATGGAGAAAATATTGCTTCCAGAGCAAATATACACCCCTATAGCTCAAGGGCGCCCTTCAATTTGGAGGCTCAGTTTTAGTGCTTCTTGGTTGCGAATACATTCAATCTCTTCGGAATTCAGTCAGTTTTCCGGCAAGCTATCAAGCAAGGTCATCTGAGTTGCAGAACTCCGGCAATCGAAGGCGGAAGCGGAAGGTACGAAGAGTCTACACATCACGAGGACTATCAAATTTGCAGTTTCTATGCCCCTGTAGCTCAGGGGCACCCTTGAATTTGACCCCTCAGATGATTGAATTTGCATTTTTTGTTTCTGTAGAATCTTTTATGATTCAACCTAGCTCCGCGATGCATCGGTTCGCAATATTGTCGGATGTGCTAAATGACCATGACAATGGTTACAATTAGCACATTAAATAGAGGGTGGATAAATGTGAAAATGTCAACCTGTACCTCTATAGGCCAGGGGCACCTAGTCTTTTGGCCAGCTAGATAAGGTTTTTAGCAGTCGTCGTCTTCACGAGACTTGTACGGAATCCTCCTAGCTATTCAACAAGTCCAACCATCAGCCCCTAAAATTTGTCAAACACTCGTGAGTGAAGGATCAGTGTAAATTGCTAAAGAATGTAAACAAGCAGAAAAATGACTATGGAAATTACATACTCCCTTGAAAAGGCGCCCTTCTTGATGAGGTCTTAGAAGTAGTTTTCTCGCTTCGTCACCTCTAGGAACATCTCTTCTAAGTTTTTCTAGCTTCGCAATGAGATCAACGATGCGCGCAACAAAGCACTCCAACTCCCAGTGTTGAGGGTCAAAGTACAGTGATTGTGCTGAAAGTTGAAAGTTGCAAGATCATTCTCAAATTGGTTATTGTGCTATTGTAGACTAGGGGCACCCTTGCTTTTGGGGTCCTCAGCTTTCAAATGCCTTACATACAATCGTTGTTTGCAGAATTATTATAACTACGCGATTAATGTATCGTCTAGTTGATGAGAGCCATCATTCACCAGCAGCGGCAGATTGAAGCATGAGATGGCAGATCAGAGAAATGGCTAAGTCTGGTGACCTATACATCAATTTAATAAAAGGTCGCAGCTTCCAGCAAAAATTTCATCTCGGTTCTGTTGGCTTCGCGATGGATATCTCAGCTCAACTCCAGCATCAATCAAGCATTCAGAAATCAGACCTCAACAGAGGCAATCGTGACTTTTTCAGTGAGCTATAAAGTAGGAAGTTAGCAAAAATCTCAACTATTGCTAGGGGAGGCCTGGAGAATCAAATTTGGACTTTTCAAAATCAGTAGAATTTTCTAAGCGAACTTGGATGCAAAGATTTTAGTTAACTCATCAAATTAATATTAAATTTTCAGTCTTTGCATGCTAGCTTTAATGGGGCGATTTTGCTCAATATTTTAATTTGCAAATTCGCATGTAAGGGTGAATTGAATATTTTAATATTTTTAATTTTTCGAGACTCCGAGTCGGTGATAGTTGAACAGAGTGGGGTCCAATCAGAAGATTTCTTTTGAAATTAGGGTTTTATTCTTGCAGTGACACCATCAAGCAAAGAATTCTTCTATTTATTCAAGATGGTGTCCATTCTTCTCTCACACAATTGAAGATCAAAGTGAATTTTCTCATTTGACTGAGCGAATTCTTCAGCAATCAGTATTTGAAGGAACACAGATGTCATTTTACAAACTTCCTTGCAGGTACAAGTTCAGTATAATCAGCAAACTTCAAGACAAGATGGCAATTTTAGGAGAAGCAGAGCATTAAAATTTCTATCTTCTGTCTTAATTTGATATTCTATTCTCGTCTTAGGTTGTCTTCACTTGTACAAGATTCGACAACTTTTGACAAATCTAATCATCTGGGTTGGTTGTGCATGACTTCCTCTACAAAATCCATGTGTTAGAATTTTTTAGGAAAATTTGCTCCAAAGCTTTAATTCTCAAAGTTTTGATTTTCTCAACTAAAATTCCTTTGCATGGTGGAGTAGAAGTCAATATTTTTCAAATCTAACATTTTGGGTTGTCTTAGAATCATCTTCTAGACAAAACCCATATTTCAAATTTTCTCGAAAAAATTGCCCCCCGAAACCCCTGCTGCCTCCAGTTGTTTTTTTTTTGGAAAAGTTTTTGCATGTTAAGCTAAAGGTGTTTTTTTGCAATTCTGGCGTTGTGGGTTGTCTTAGAATCATTTTCTACACACAACCCATGTCTCAAAATTTTTGGTGAAAATTTCCCTCCGATAAGCTATTTTTAGCCTCATCAGGGGACTTTTAGGCTTTCCAGAGAAAGTTGTCAAAACATAGCCATGTTTACAGTCAACGGGCGAATTTTTTATAATGCAGTTCATGTAGAATGAATTCAAGACCAAAGCAGTCTTAATTCATGATTTCATCAGAAAAGTTGACACCGATTTGTATCAAACGCACCCAGAGGGTTGATAGGCGTAGTCACTCAAGTCCACATAGTTTCATACCTCGTAGAGCTGATTGTCTTCTAATGTCAGTTTAGAGGGTTGATATAGTTGGAATTCTACATGTGCAACAAGTTCATGTGCATTTCTCACGACCAAAGGGTTTGCAGTCAAACTTTGCGGTTTCATCATGCAACACTTCCATAGAGAAAAGTGTGAAAAATGTGAGAAGCGTCAAGCTGCAAAAGAAACGGTGGCCATCACTTCAATTACAGAGCCACCAGAGTTACCAATCAGTGAAATGCCAGTTTAAGTGTGCAAAGATTTCCAAGATTGCTTGAGTTGCTAACAAGCAGTGAATTGACAGTTGAGACATGTGATGATTTGTAGATGGTGATGCAGTCAATAACCTCGTTGAGGGGTTTACTTGCTCGAGATCACGACCAGTGAACTCCAGATCCCACCTTTCAGGATAGACATCAGACACAACAGTTAACTCGACACTTCTTTCTGAGTTAACTTCTTGTTCTACCTTTCATGCCATGTCTATTTTGGAATCATCTTTGTACAATTGGAGTTTTGATTAGGTTTTCATTTCAATAAGCACGTGCATGCTTGCACATGTCCATTTAGATTAGTCTTGTTTCAGTTAATTGATGGTAGCTTTCCAGTTAACTGTATAGTTTCTTTTATTAGGGTTTAGCAATAAGATCTTGCATGCTCGCAAGACTGTAGTTGATTCAAGATGATTTTAGGGTTCCCTACACCTTTTGTTGTCTATAAATAAGAGCTCTTTGCTCATTTGTAATTAACTTTTGCATGAGCTAGTAATATATGTTGTGCCCACCTTGCCTGTAATATTGTTGATTTTGTATCTGTTCACAAATTTTTACTATGATGATGAATTGTTGTGCCACCTTGCCTTCATGTTATTGTTATGGAGATTGCTTATCTTAGTTAAATATAGTGGCTAGTTTGATCGTTGATTGTATGTGTGTTTTGCCTATGCAATTTACTGTCCTAGTTGGCTATTTTATGTTTTGTTTCTAATAAGCCTATTCAGATGAGCAAATAGTTGTGCCACCTTGCCTTCACGTTGTGAATCTGTACCTAAAGCTTATCGTTTGATGTGTGTGATAATAAACCTATTCAGCCAAGCAAATAGATGTGCCACCTTGCCTTCATGTTGTGAATTTGTACTCAGTTTATCGTATATTTGTTTGCTTCCAATAAACTTCTTCCCAGGCAAGCAAATTGTTGTGCCACCTTGCCTTCATGTTGTGAATCTGTACCTGGAGTTTATCATATAGAACCATTTCTACTCCATTTCCTCATGCTCTATTAACTTGAGGAGATTGGATAGATTAAAGATTTAGTTTAGTTGTAGTTAGTGATCTGCGAAACCAGAAAATCCTTAGCTACAATATTCATGGTTTTTCTTAACCTTGTGCCTCTTCCAGTTGAGACAAAAAGATAGGAGTTAGATTACTTTACTTTTTCATGCAAATCAGCACTAAAGAGGGAGCTTTCCCTCCTAATTTGAAGAACACTCATTACACAGTGTACATAGTTATCCATAACAACTCGCACTCCAGAGGTGCTAATCGTTACGCCAATAGTTTTCTAGTGCCCACCATGGGGCACGAGGCAAGAAAACTTCAAGAAAAGCTAACGCTTTTATTTCATAGGAATGACACTCTGGCATCCGATTGCATGATTCACACAGAAGCAATGGATGAAGACAACAATAATGCTGACAGTCGACGACCACCCCCATTACCTTGGGGTAATAACATTGGACTTTTGGATTTTGAGGTAAATCATGAGTCACTTAAAGGGTCAAGGAAGCGCTTTCCTCAGTTTCACAACAACGGAACTCAACACCCAGAGGAACATTTTTCTACATTCACAACGGCTTGCGCCGTCTTGCATGTAGCACATGAAGACATCACGGTGCATCTCTTTGTCGAGACTCTTGCGGGAAATGTTGCTAACTGGTTCAATCACCTGGCACCAGGCAGTATCACAAGTTGGGCAACTATGAGTGAGAAATCTTTGGCGAGATTCAAGCTTGTTGAAGACAGTCACTTGTTGTTTGCGCAACTCACAAATTCAAAGATGGAACACAACAAACACAAGGGATTTCATAGCAAGATTTAATCATCTTGTTAGAAGAATTTCTTCTACATTCCATCCATCCCCGAAGATTCTAATGAGCTGTTTCATAAATGCTCTTCCATCAAAGATAGCCTTCTTCCTGAAGACGACCAAAGCAACAAAGTTGAAGAGTGCGCAAGAACACGCCATCAAGTTGGAGGATAATATGATCACTTCCGGCCTAATGAAAACAGATTCTATCAGATCTCTAATTCAACAACAGTACCAGCCCAAGAGAGACAATCTTCAGCCACGGTTGCCAACATCTCCATCAAGATCAATGATTGATGCTACACATACTATAGTATTTTGTCTTTTCCACAACACTGATGCACATACCGGATCCGCATGTCCAAAGAACCTGAGAATGATCCAAATCATGGGATACACTGAAGTTGTTCCTAGTTCTAGTTTTGTACCAACACTAAGTTCGAATGTTGTTTCACCACAGACGGACAAGTTCGATGGCGACTCCATAGTGGGATACTTTGATAAGGAACCCATTAATGAACAAGAAGAAGAAGAATACCATCAGTACACTCCACCCGTGTTCGCACGTGCTTAGCACTTCAAAGCACAGAAAGAAGAAGAAGAAAGGCGAAAATCAAACGAAGAGGGTAAAGAAGTGTTTCCCACTTCTAAATCCAAACCTTCACATGAGGACACTATGCCAATTGCTCAAGAGACGTCTTCAGCAAATGTTGACATCGTAGCTTCCATGATGAAGACCAAGGTACAAATCTCCCAACTAGAATATCTTCAAGACCATCCAGAAGAATTAGATCAGATTCTCAAAGTTGCAGAGAAGCAGGTTGTGCTCAAGTCATTTGTTCCAACAAAAGAAAAGCTTGAAACAGGTCCTGGTAATTATGTGTCTCTATAAGAGATAGAAACGAAAGACCAGAACATTGCTTGTTCTGAAAAGAGACCGATAGAGGAGAAAATGTCATGGACAATAAAGTTCGATGGAGATTGTTTAAATACAAGTTCACAAGCAGGGGAATTGATCATCTCCCCTAAAGGACAGTTGCACCCATATGTGCAATTGGAATTCACTGAAGCTGAAAAAGAGGTGCTTTTGCAAGGCCTCAAAGATGCTGAAGACATGGGAATCAAACTTCTATGTGTTAAAGGTGATGTAGAGCTGATCGACGAGCTAGTCAAAGGATATTTTCAGGTTAGAAAAGATCACCTATGACATTATAGAAATCGGGTTTGGAACTCGATTGACTGATTTGAAGAATCCAACATCCCGAGGATGGATGACAACAAAACTAATGCCTTAGGGGTATTAGCTTTCCCATTTGCATCATATTCTGACTTTTGTCAGAGCACCTTTGTAGGGATATATGAGTACCTGAGAATCTTCATCCCAGAGGGATTGCCTCCCGCAATTCCCATCAGAAGAGAAGTAAAGCCTTTCAGGCAGAAACGACATCGATGGAAGGCTCTCCCCGCTGCTTTGCAGCGGACAATATCCAACACACTTCATCTCTTCGGGGGTGGAGTGAATTTTCATTAAGTAATATTTTATTTATGTTTTTTTTCGTTATGTCGTAATGTGTTTCCCCGTTTTGTAATGTTATGTCGTGTTTTAGGTGATTTAGGTAGTCTTGTTTTTAGGCGATTAGGAAAACTCCAAGTATATTAGGTGATTAGGGAAAGATTCTTGACTCCAATTCCCAACTAATAAGTCGCTGGTCTACGAAAACACAGAGTATCTTGGTTCTCCTATGCCATAAGTATTCGACATGGTCACTAGACGGAGCCTAATGTTGTACCCAAACCAAATTTTTTGCTTCATTAAGGCATTTTGCTTAATATGGTCTAAACCTTGTTAAAATGATGTCAAAACATAGTTTTTAGGCAAATCAAGTATGTATTTTGAGTTAGTTTGGTGTCGGGAATATACTAGTGAAATTTGGGAAAAATTGAAAATTAGGGTTTTTGCACTCCTGCTTCAGGTCACGAAACACTAAAAATAGAAACTTGTCAGAATTGGCTGAAATTAATTTTGATTGGCTTATTTCGCATCATGATCACAATGGTGAAGTCAATTTTAGTTAAAAGTCAGTTTAAGCCTGGTGGGTAGGTTTCATTTTTTCAAGAGAAAAGTTAGGACCTTTGAGGTTGTCAATGGCAATTGGCCAGTACCAGGTGTCAAAATCTAGTCAGTTTAAGCCTGGTGGGTAGGTTCATTTTTTCAGGAGAAAAGTTAGGACCTCCGAGGTCATCAATGGCAATTACCTAGTACCAGGTGTCAAAATCTAAGCTTGGAACTCAAAGCAGAACATTTTGTGAAGAAAGATGCTAAAAAAGATGCTTCACGATGGAAGGGATTTTTGAATGGCGAAAAGTGCAAAAAATATTTCAAGTCTAGAAACACTTCACCTTGTAATGTGGGAAACGCTTGCCCAATCAACGTGCAAATCAACTTTATAGTGTCCGTACATGTAAAAGTGGTGAAATACAATCACATACACATGTCAGTAGTAGTAATGCTTCTACGTGGTCAATCCAGCAGTCGATACGATATTTGCGGAGCCCAAAATGGAGGAAATATTGCTTCCAAAGCAAATCTACACCCCTGTAGCTCAAGGGCGCCTTTCAATTTGGAGGCTCAATTTTAGTGCTTCTTGGTTGCGGATACATTCAATCTCTTCGGAATTTAGTTAGCTTTCCCGCAAGATATCAAGCAAGGTCATCCTAGTTGCATAACTCTGGCAATCGAAGGAAAAAGCGGAAGGTACGAAGAGTCTACACATCACGAGGACTGTCAAATTTGCAGTTTTTGCACCCCTGTAGCTCAAGGGTGCCCTTGAACTTGACCCCTCAAATGATTGAATTTGCATTTTCCATTTCCAGGAAATCTTTTTTGATTCAACCTAGATCCGTGATGCATCGGTTCACAAGATCGTCAGATGTGCTAAATGACCGTGACAGTGGTTCCAGTGCGCACATTAAATAGAGGGTGGATAAATGTGAAAATGTCAACCTGCACCTGTATAGGCTAGGGGCGCCTAGTCTTTTGGCCAGCTAGATGAGGCTTTTAGCAGTCGTCATCCTCACGAGACTTGTGCAAAATCCTCCTAGCTATTCAGCAAGTCCAACCGTCAACCCTTGGCATTTGTCAAACGCCCGTGAGTGAAGGATCAGTGGAAATTGCTAAAGAATGTAAACAAGCAGAAAAATGACTATGGAAATTACATACTCCCTTGAAAAAGGCGTCCATCTTGATGAGGTCTTAGAAGCAGTTTTCTCGCTTCATCACCTCCAGGAACATCTCTTCTAAGTTGTTCTAGCTTCACAGTGAGATCAACAGTGCGCGCATCGAAGCACTCCAGCTCTCAGTGTCGAAGGTCAAAGTACAATGATCATGCTGAAAGTTGCAAGTTGCAAGATTATTCTCAAAATGGTTATTGTGTTATTGCAAGCTAGGGGCGCCCTTGCTTTTGGGGTCCTTAACTCAACTTTCAGATGCCTTACATATAGTCATTGTTAGCAGAATTCTTATAGCTATGCGATGGATCTATCGTCCAGTCAACGGGAGCCATCATTCACTAGCAACGGCAAATTGAAGCACGAGATGGCAGATCAGAGAAATGGCTAATTCTGGAGACCTGTACATCAATTTAATAAAAGGCAACTTTTATTTTGAGGTATCAAACATGGTTTGTAGCAGTTGCAGTGTCCAGCAAACATTCCATCTCAGTTTTATTGGCTTCGCGGTGGATATCTCAACTCAGCTCCAGCATCAATCAGGCATTCAGAAATCAGACCTCAACAGAGGCAATCATGACTTTTTCACTGAGCTATAAAGTAGGAAGTTAGCAAAAATCTCAACTGTTACTAGGGGGATGCCTGGAAAGTCAAATTTGGACTTTTCGGAATCAATAGAATTTTCTAAGCCAACCTGGATGGAGAGATTTCAATTAACTCATTAAATTAATATTAAATTTTCAATCTTTGCATGCCAACTTTAATGGGGTGATTATGTTCAATATTTTAATTTGCAAATTCACATGTAAGGGTGAACTGAATATTTTAATATTTTAAATTTTTCGGGACTCCGAGTCAGTGACAGTTGAACAAAGTGGGGTCCAATCAGAAGATTTCTTTTGAAATTAGGGTTTTATTCTTGTAATGGCACCATTAAGCAAAGAATTCTTCTATTTATTCAAGATGGTGTCCATTCTTCTCTCACATAGTTGAAGATCAAAGTCAATTTTCTCATTTGAGTGAGCGAATTCTTCAGCAATCAGTATTCGAAGGGAACATAGATATCATTTTAGAGATTTCCTTGCAGGTACAAGTTCAGTATAATCAGCAAACTTCAAGACAAGATGACGATTTTAGCAGAAGCAAAGCATTAAAACTTCTATCTTTTGTCTTAATTTCTTCTATTCTTGTCTTAGGTTTTCTTCTCTTGTCCAAGATTCGGGGACTTTTGACAAATCTGATCATCTGGGTTGGTTGTTGTGCATGACTTCCTCTACAAAACCCATGTGTCAGAATTTTTCAGGAAAATTTGCTCCAAAGCTTCAATTCTCAAAGCTTTGATTTTCTCAACTAAAATTCCTTTGCATGGTGGAGTAGAAGTCAATATTTTTTCAAATCTAACACTGTGGGTTGTCTTAGAATCATCTTCTCAACAAAACCCATATCTCAGATTTTTTCGGAAAAATTGTCCTCGCAGTTGTTTTTTTTCGGAAAAGTTTTTGCATGTCAAGTTAAACGATGTTTTTTTGCAATTTTGGCGTTGTGGGTTGTCTTAGAATCATTTTCTACACAAAACCCACGACTCAAAATTTTTGGTGAAAATTGCCCTTCGATAGGCTATTTTTAGCCTCATCAAGTGACTTTTTGGCTTTCCAGAGAAAGTTGTCAGAACATAGTCGTGTTTATAGTCAACGGGCGAGTTTTTCAGAATGTAATTCACGTAGACTAAATTCAAGACCAAATCGGTCTTAATTCATGATTTCATCAAAAAAGCTGACACCGATTTGTATCAGGCGCACCCAGAGGGTTGACAGGCGTAGTCACTCAAGTCCACATAGTTTCGTACCTCATAGAGCTGATTGTCTTCCAAGGCCAGTTTAGAGGGTTGATACATTTCGAATTCTACATGTGCAGCAAGTTCATGTGCATTTCTCACAACCAGAGGGTTCGCAATCAAACTTCACAGTTTCATCATGCAACACTCTTCCATAGAGAAAAGCGTGAAAAACGTAAGAAGCGTCAAGCTACAGAAGAAACTGTGGCCATCACTTTAGTTACAGAGCCACCAGAGTTACTAGTCAGTGAAATGCCAGTTTAAGTGTGTAGAGATTTCCAGGATTGCTTGAGTTGCTGACAAGAAGTGAATTGATAGTTGAGACATGTGATGATCTGTAGATGGTGATGTAGTCAATAACCTCGTGGAGGGGTTACTTGCTCGAGATCACGGCCAGTGAACTCCAGATCCCACCTTTCAGGATAAACATCAAACACAGCGGTTAACTCGACGCTTCTTTCCAAGTTAACTTCTTGTTCCACCTTTCATGCCATGTCTATTTTGGAATCATCTTTGTACAATTGGAGTTTTCATTAGGTTTTCATTTCAATAAGGAAGTGCATGCTTGCACGTGTCCATTTAGATTAGCCTTGTTTCGATTAACTGATGGTAGCTTTCTAGTTAATTGTATAGTTTCCTTTATTAGGGTTTAGCAATAAGATCTTGCATGCTCGCAAGACTGTAGTTGATTCAAGGTGATTTTAGGGTTCCCTACACCTTTTGATGTCTATAAATAAGAGTTCTTTGCTCATTTGTAATTAACTTTTGCATGAGATAGTAATATATGTTGTGCCCACCTTGCCTGTAATATTGCTGATTTTGTATCTGTTCACAAGTTTTTACTATGATGATGAATTGTTGTGCCACCTTGCCTTCATGTTATTGTTATGGTGATTGCTTATCTTAGTTAAATATAGTGGCTAGTTTGATCGTTGATTGTATGTGTGTTTCGCCTATGCAATTTACTGTCCTAGTTGGCTATTTTATGTTTTGTTTCTAATAAGCCTATTCAGATGAGCAAATAGTTGTGCCACCTTGCCTTCAAGTTGTGAATCTGTACCTAAAGCTTATCATTTGATGTGTGTAATAATAAACCTATTCAGCCAAGCAAATAGATGTACCACCTTGCCTTCATGTTGTGAATCTGTACTCAGTTTATCGTATATGTGTTTGTTTCCAATAAACTTCTTCCCAGGCAAGCAAATTGTTGTGCCACCTTGCCTCATGTTGTGAATCTGTCCCTGGAGTTTATCATATAGAACCATTCCTACTCCATTTCCTCATGCTCTGTTTACTTGAGGAGATTGGATAGATTAAAGCTTTAGTTTAGTTGTAGTTAGTGATCTGCGAAACTAGAAAATCCTTAGCTGCAACGTTCGTGGCTTTTCTTAACCTTGTGCCTCTTCTAGTTGAGACAAAAAGATAGGAGTTAGATTACTTTACTTTTTCACACAATCAACACTAAAGAGGGAGCTTCCCCTCCTAATTTGAAGAGCACTCATTACGCAGTGTGCATAGTTGTATGTACCAACTCGCACTCTAGAGGTGCTAATTGTTACGCCAACAATATCAAAATGATGAAACTATTTGATCTTAATGCGTACACTTATACCATAATATATACACAATCATTTTTATATACAAATATCATAATGACAAAATCGATATAATTCAATTTTGATAATAATAATATCTAATGATTAAAACATTATAATTAAATACTTATAATCCTACAGCTTTCTATAAGGAAACCAAGCTTGACTCGACTTAGGTTAGCGTAACCAAGAGACACAACTTAGGATCAAACTTGCTCATTTTCAAAAGTACCGAAAACCCGACCTATGTACAAACAATGAACTTAGATGGCTTTACTATTCAGTCCTTATCCATACCCTTTCCTCGAGTGATACTCCCCCTCTTCCACTAGAGGGCGCGAAATCCTTCTTGTATATCCACTTGGGAAACAAACATGTAGTTAGCCATAACATTTACATCGCATCTATATCATTGCATGTTCATCAATATTTCCATTAAATACATAAAATCATTGCATTGCATATAATTCATCATAACTTTCATCTTTCAAAGTTTCATAATCACGTAAATCATCAATGCATTTAACATAAGGTGAAAAGTAAATTGTAATTCAAAGATGAGGTGTAACAGTGGGATCGACTCATTAGTTAATTGACTTTGATTTTGAGTGAAATGTGGGTGAGGGTAATTAGAATTATTTATTTATTTTAATTGGATATGCATGCTTGGATTAATAAGGAGCTAATTAATTAATTAATAATGATTAATCAATTAATTATACATGAGGTGATAAAGCGGGAATGAGATTAATCAATTAGTACAATTTAATCAATTAAATGACAAGGTGAATTAAAATGAAGTTGATAAATTGGTGGCCTGACGAGACAATGAGAATAATTTGGTGATAAAATTAGTAAAGTGAGAATAGAATTGATTGGTTGGAAGGATGAAGTTAACTGATAACATGTGATTAGGGTGATTAATAAAGAATTGATTACGACCAAATTAATTTGGTGAGATCTAGTTTTCTACACTTGCCCCTCCTTGAAAGGGTATTGCATCTTAAAGTAGTGGCTTTTCAAATAAAGTAGAAGAAATAAAGCATAGATGTCAGAGGATGCCTGAAGTGGCATGATGGTTACAGAGGTGCCCCCTTGAGAGGGCATGTAGGGATGAACACTCAAAATGAAATGAAAGAACTTGGGAAAAAATGGATGAGTGAGTTTCAAAGGATGAGATAGAATGAATGTTAGTTATGAATAATTAGTTAAGAAATGAAGGTGAGTGTGGATGATGCGATGATGATGAATGTTGCATAAAATTTCAAACATTTGAGCAACTTGATTTATTATAGCACATTACAAGATGCACCATGATATGGAAGACCGTGATGACACAGTTGCTATGTGCTATACAAGAAAAACATCCAAGTAAGAAAATGATAGGTTGCATCATGATATGGAAGACCATGATGCCATAGTGGCTATGTGGTATACAAGAAAAACATCCAAGTAAGAAAATGATAGGTTGCATCATGATATGGAAGACAATGATATTGTTGCCATGAAATGCTCCTAGAACTAGCACAAATGCAAAAATAACAAGAAGAATCACAAGAAAGCAAGTAGATAACTAGCACTTGCACCAGAGGGGGTGCAAGGGTTACGCCGATAGAATACTATATAAAAATAAACACAGTAACGAAATGTAATTTGAAATATATACAAGCTTGTTTGTAAAATTTACAACATATTTGTAGCACATATTTGTCTTGAGCTCCTGCTCAAGCAATTGTTGAATCCCTTTGCTCTCTTATCACCCACACAACTTCTACATCAGAGTTTTGGATCACTTCAACAATCATTTACAGGAATTATGCCTTTTCTCTTACACCCTCCACCAACTCCACTACATTTGCACAAAAATTAAAAATATTGAATTTAGCTCTTAAGATTTTCCTATAAGTTTGCACAGGTCAAATTGAAGGATTTAGATATGCATCATAATAATGAGATTGTCCATACCGTGTGCCCATATATACTAAATGATTCTTTTGAATATAAGCTCTATAATCATAAAAAATTATTATATTTTGCTAAATGACATCATGTCTACTATTGTTAAGGGTCCATACATGTAGAAATCCTAAATTTCCAATAGCTATGATGTTTCTCAAAAACTGTCATGTGGCATCTATATACAATCTCATGTATCCTCTATCCTTAAGTTTGTGTTTTTTGGAGTGTATGTGAACAGGGAAATGAGGATTGAATTTGAATTATTACCATATAAAAGGCCACCAGTAATCTATTTCATGAAACATTGAAAGGTTGGTGGTAGGGATAATAGAATTGACGAAAGGTTTGGTTGTGGAAATCTCTTCGTAAGAATGATGGGAACAAATTGTTTTGATGTTGGGAGAAGTTACATTAGCGCTCCTGAAAGAATCATTAACATCCCTATTTTGCTTGTTAGGAGCATTGTATCCAATGCCCCAAAATCCTTGAAACTTATTACTTGTCAAAGCCTAATCCTTTGCCTTGATAGTTCTTGATTCTACACATTTGATTTGCAATGGGATACTTATTACTTCAAAAACAAAATGCAAATCCATTTCTAGATAGCAAGGAATCGTTGGAACTTTCAATTCACTCATATGCAAGGAGACCAAATTGAACAAAGGTGGTTGGACCAAGTTGATAGGATTTTTTTGATGGGTGGGATCAATGGGGGATTGATAGGATTCTTGTTCTTGGCTAGGAAGGTGTATGTGATGAATGACTTATGAAAGAGGGTAAGGTTGCTAATTGTTTGTTTGAGGTTTTGAGTTGATCAAGCACATCTTGGTTTTGACTTTGGTCTTGGTGTGAAGGACCCTCTTGTGCTAGAACGGTTTCTTCTTGGTGAGGTTTAACATATGGATCATTTTGTTTAGGAGCTCCATTGTTTCATGGGTTAGGACGTATGGGGGTTGATGGATTAGGATTAGGATTAATATGGATTGATGGAGGATTTGATGTTTTAGGATTTGTAGGAATTGATGGATGGTTTAATGGATGGGGATCAGGACTTAAATTTGACAGTCGACCTTTCCTTTCAACAAATTTTTTTAATGACGGTTATCTATTCAAAGGTCCTCTTAAAACATTATGATATACCTTAGTGTAAGTAAAATTATATATAAATCAAATATATATATCATTATAATTCTATATAAATTTTGACAGTCTATCCAAAATCTCTCCTTTCATCTCATACAATCTTCTTAAAATTTTGATTATATTTTACGGAAAAATTCTCTAAATACGGTCATACGGCCATCAAATTTAAGCCTTGATGGGGATATATTGGATTTGATGGAGGACATGATGGTTTGGGATCTTTATGGATTGATGGGGGGCTTAATGGATGGGGGATTATAGGTATAGATGGATGATTTAATTGAATAGGATTTATAGAGATGGATGATTACTTGGATAGGGGAGGACCTATTGATGGATGAATTAATGGTTTAGGATTTAGAAGGTTGGATAAATGAGGATTAATATGCATGGAGGGACATTTTGATGGATGGCTTGAAGGATAAGGATTTGATGGATGAGGGGTGACATGGGTAAATGGATTGGGATCAACATGGATAGGTAGATTAGCTATGCATGATTTTTTATTTGAAAGGTTTCTCCTACATAAGTGTTCAAGGTCATAATTTGGGGAGAAGTTTAGCCTCCTATGCTTATAAAGTACCTAACTATAGCATCTTTATTTTGAAGTAGGAAGCAATCTAGTGGGATGTAACCTTCTTTAATTTGGGGGTTATTAGGATATTTGTCAAGGCTCTTATCATCATCATTGTTGAGGGAATTTTCGGACTGGTCAAAAAAGGTATTCATGATCTCTTGCTTTGATTGGGTTAGGCTTCGCAAAGATTTGACTTAAGTTTTGCATGGGTTTAGCACAAACAAGAAGAGAATAAAGACACAATAATGCCCTAGCTATTCAAGTGGGAGTATTTGGTTTTACAAGCCCTCAAATATACTTTGGCCCAGATGTGTAAAAAGCAAAAAGAATGACACACAAGATGCACATTAATTCCTTTAGCAAACAAAATGTAATGCTTGCATTATTTTCAACCTTATACAATCAAACCTACATTCAAAGAGTTAGTAGTTGAAGATTTTGGTCTTTGATGTGCAACATTCTCGCAAGTTGGAAAATCATGTACGGAAATAATGAAATGCAAATAAAGATCAGAAAATTTTGCAAAAATCTTAGATAAATAACAATACCAACAACATAATTAACCATTCAGAGTTCTTGTTAGGTACCTTATGGGCTTAAAATGCCATTCCTGTAGTTGTAGCAGCCTTTGTTTTTGTGGGCAACAATGAGGTGCTTGTATTAGGGGGCTGTGATAATGACAATGTATCTGCCTTTGGTGGGTTCAACTTCTCTAACTATGGATGGGTTCCCTAAACTTTTCTCCTATGCTTTCTCTAATATTTCATCAAACTCCACAAAAGTCTTTTGTAACCCAAAATAATATTTTGCTTTGTGCTTTTTTGGAAACCCAAAAGCTGATTTTTAATAGTGTTGACTTCAATAGGGATGTGTTAATTGGAAGTGACCTTTGATATAAAATTCACTGCCCATTCTGTGTTGATGTTGTTGTAGTGAGGTTGTTGATCTGAATGGCAATTTGTTGGGACTGAGTCTTCAAAGTGGATTTACACAATCCAAATTCATTTCTGAGTTCATGGAATGAAGAGGGGCATGTACCTTCCTTGATTTGGAAAAGTTTAAAACTCATGGGTTGTTGTATCTGTGGTGTGAGCTAAGAGGCTTTGTGCACACAGCTTGACTCATTGAAATTTTGTTTGAACTGAAATGTTTGTAAGTTTCTAAAATAGAATGAAAAGGTCGAGGATTGTACTAGACCTCATGAGAAGAAATGCCAAATCTATTTAAGGGGGAGACATGGATAGCCTATCTAATTCACATGTATTTACTGTGGAAAATGCTTCAAAAGTTCTCAATGACCAACACAAATCAGATCACACTTCACAGATATTTCTATTTAGAAATGATAGTTATAGGCATTTATAGGCACAAACACTACAATTTTTTTGATTTGGGGCTCAATTTGAGATGTAAGTTTCATCTGGACGTTAAAGATGACTTTTAATTATTTTGCATAACGACAAGATCCAAAATAAGGGGGCTCTTTACTGCGATTGAAGAATAGATTGCTGAAAATATTGTTTCTTCAATCCCATATTTGAAATGACAAACCCAAAATGCGTTAAGTTACAGAAAATGCCTCTTTTTTGGATCCCGAAATCATGATTTTAAATTCAGACTGTTTTGAAACTCAATTTTAAAAGATCAAAAGCATAATGAAACATTAGCTTACATTGAAGTTCTAGAAAACTCTCTGAAAACTGAAAAATAACTTTTGACTGCTGTTAAAATAGTTGAAGAACTTGAAATTAGCATAAATCTGGTAAAGACAAACATAATACCTGTTCTTTAACGGACAAAAAAGCAAGTGCAGAAACTTCACAGGTTTTCAAGTTGCCAAAACACCAATGCTAGATGTCTGTAATCATCATTTGGCCACTGATCACTTTTGCCCGCATGAAGTAATCAATTCTTATACTAAAATTGCTTAGCCAAGAAATTCCTTTAAAAATTTAAAATGGATTCAAAAAATGAAGAGATTGACAACATGAGATTTTGTAAATTGACAATTACTTTTATCCAATTACAGGAAGGCCTTCAACATCAGTAGAACTTGCTACAAGAAATGATTGGAATGATCAACGCAATGATAGATCAAAACAACAGAAATGGAAAATGATACGTGAAAATAGAGAGACTATTAGATAAACAACGCTTAGTTGTAGGACCATGCAATTTAGCCTCTACAAAAATGCTCATCCCTTCTTTTTCTCCATTTAAATGATTTTACCCTTGGCTTGCTTTCTCACAACAGACCGATCGCCTCAAATGATTTAAAAAAACATCAACTTTGTTAAAAACAATCAAAATGAAGGAATTCAAATTGTCAAATACATTATCCTCATGATGATGGGAAAATGTTTAGATGAAGGATCATCCCATTGAGTTTGCCAAAATGCATTGAATAAATTCAGATTAAAGTTGAAAATTAAAAATAAATATTTAAAATTCTTATTCTAAATTTAGTATTTATGCAAACTTCAGATGGAGCTTGAATTTGATTTGCTCATGTTCTTTGATGGATTTGTGAATGCTAAATTTTTGTGCAAGCTTTTTGACAACATGACGACGATTTGATTCAAATATTTAGAAATGGATGGGAGATTTTCTAGAGAGCTCCCTTGAATTCTATAAAGGAATGGTGGATTTATAGATTGTTCAGTGAAAATATGAATGGTCACGATAGCTTTAAACAATTTGGAGGACTAAAGATTTGAATTAGAGTTAACTAGTTTGATTGACTAGTTAACCAGCTTGATTGATTTGTCAAGTGAATTGATTGTTCAATCAATTAATTTGATTGAGAGTTAACTTGATCAACTAATTTGATTGATGAGTGAAAGGTGAAATTGACTAAATTGACACGAGTGAAAAGTGGGATTGACTCATTAGTTAACTGACTTTGATTGATGAGTGAAATATGAGTGAAAATAATCAGAGTTATTTATTTATTTTAATTGGATATATGTGCATCAATTAATTAGGAGCTGATTTATTGATTAATAGTGCTTAATCAATTAATTAGGCATGGGGTGATATAAGGGGGAATGAGATTAATTAATTAATATAATGTAATAAATTAATCAACAAGACAAATTAACGTGATGAAATTGATAAATTGGTGGCATGACAAGATGATGAGAATAATTTGAAATTAGTTGATTGACAAATGACAATAGAATTGATCGGTTGGAAGGATGGACTTAGTCAACATCATAGGACTATGGTGATTAAAATGGGATGATTACAACAAAGTTAAGGTGGCAAACTTTATGTGTCTACATGTATAACAACGAATCCTTGAGTCACTTGTGTTGTGAATCCCTAGGAAAGGTCTAGGGTTCACATTGAGGTTTAGAGCTTGTTTCACCTGGCATCACCAATAATTTCAACCAGAATAGCAACGTTTGACATGATGGAAGCAGCTCACATCTTTGGCTTGCAACACATCTTTTTTTCCAACCAATGTGGTGACATAATTGGCTGCAGCTTGTCATTCATGCACATATAATTTCCACAAACTGGAAAAAGAACTCTTATTTTTTCTCACCAATTTTAGTTTTACAGCATGAACCTCGTAGTGCAAACTTATGTTCATTCCTTGTTTTACTTAGTATCGCAAATAATCTTGAAAAGAAAAAGGATTCCATTTTTTAAATAATGGAAATGGTTTGCGTCTCTCATACGAATTTCTCTTGCAATAAGTTTTTTGATAAACTTGGTTTCACTGCTAGTATTCAATGAGATGTGTTCAACTATCTGAATGCAATTGGTGACTTCCTTTGAACTGTGAGCTGAATTATTTTCCTGAAGGATGCTTATCTCTTGGAACTGTCAAGATGACCATAACACTGTCAAGGCAAGCCTAAACACTTTTGCTATATTTTGCAGGTACCTTACTGTTTGGAGAAAGTTGGTTGAGCTGTAATGTTAAATGGTTTACATCTCAGGATGTTATAGCATTCGATGACAATTATGAGGTAGATCATTGTAACTTGCAAGTGGTGACAATAATACATATTTTCCTTGTCCTCGGTACAAGTATGTTTATGTGGTGTACTCTGTTGCAGTTATTGGTCACCTCATTTAATTCAGTGTTGCCTTGCTGGCATTTTCCACCCTGGGGCGATCTATAAAAAAGGTAAAGGTAGTGGTACTTTTTTAGTTGACTGCCAAGCAATCAGCCAAATTTGTGTATGAGACCACCATGATTGTTTGAAGTGTTGGATTGAGGATGTGTAGGAACTTTATTCTTTTCTGTTTCTATTTTTATTTTTAGAATCTTAAGACAGGCAATCCTTTCCATGATGCATTTGAACTTTTGAGTTATGCATCACCTCTGGTTTCAAACACCTATCCAGTAGCTCTCTAAAACTCTCGGAAGCTAATTTAAAAGGGCTCCACAATACTGAAATTTGGCATTTCTTTGTTTTCTTTATCTTTGTTGTTTTTTGTAGCATGGCAGGGCTATTAACACTTGTATCTGTTTGAGGTATATCTTAAATGTGGGGAGACATGACTGGAGTTGGAGGAATTTGTAGAGGACACCTAAAAATGTCTTTAATAAGAGTTTTGTTTCCCTCAATTATTTTTAAAATGTTGTATTTTATTTTTTGTTTTAAATTATAAAAATAAATTCAGTATCCATATATGGGGGCCCCAGCCCAGCAGCATTAGAAGAAGCCACAAATACTAAAGAACCACATATTCCAGCACCAGAGAAACACAGAGAATATTTAAAACATATGCCTATCAAACAAAACCAGACAAAATAAACATTTGCAGAAAAAGACCTATAGAACCAACCATTTATTGAGCTACACCAAAAACATTCTCCATCAACCAAAAAATAACCACGAAGAGAATGCTACCAAAACCAGCACACGAGGGAACAACAAATGGACTGGTAAAGCTACTACGATGCTACCACCCAAGGACCAATAATACGGAACAGGAGCATGACCAAAACACTTGGACCCATTGTAAACCAGTATGAGGGGGCACCGTAACCCATCACTCCAAAACCCTATTGTAAATTCCATTCCTTGAGACTCGAGTAATTTCCAACAAAGGAGCAAACAAAATATTAGCAGAAACAAAGCCATGAAGCTTAATACCTTGGATATTTTTTGTTCCACATAGAGCCCTCGTGAGCATTTTGTCCTCCAACAATGGCATTCTATAACCCCTAGTCAGCTCTAATGTTCCATTAATTCTGTCATCATCAGATTCTTGCAGAATGCTTCCAGAATTTGATTACCAACCTGCATTCCAGGAATAATGCATTGAAGCTTTCTTATAACATCCTCCAAAGCTTCCCCTAAAGAGCCCTTCTTTCACTTACCCAAACCAGAAAGTTGCTTGCTACTCTGCCATTCTATTTCCTCCTCTCTTTCTTCTTCCTCTAGAATGAGAACTGGTAGAATACAATCCCTAACGTCATGACTTACTAAAGCCATCTTCAATTTCTTCTTTAAATCAACCAAAATCGTTGCCCTCGAGTGCAAATGGCTGTTTTCCACTAACCCATCTGATCCTAAAACTGCTTTAACTATACACAAATTCCCTTCCGCATCATACTTAAAAATCTTTCATAGATGTTGGTTTGTGAGTGGACCATGTCCCAATGGGTTCCCAAATGATTCCCCATACACTTTAGTCAATGTCAAAAACACAAATGAATAACAAAAGCCCTCCAAAAAAGGCTTCAAACTTCCAAATACCACAGCCCACGCAAACCAGAATAATACCATAGGTACACCAACATCTTCTCATGACGACTTAATAAACTAAGCTGAAGCACTTTTGAATGCATACTATTGTACTAAAATCGTGTGAGCTATATATACCATTATAATGAAAGACTCTTGATCCACAAAGACCGTACCTTCAACTCATAACACATCAACTATCAATGATAGTGGCTTATTCTCCTTATTTATGGGTTCCAACTTCCAGCCCATTCCAATCTTTAGCTTCAATTATTTTCAAACAATGTGAATCCCAATTGATGAACAACTTGGTTAGCCAAGAATTATGCCACTCTATTTTGCAACATATAAGAATGCACTGCCTTAATTCATTTGAATTTTTCCTTTCACTCCATAATTTCTTCTATTATCCCTTTTAGCTTTCAATTTGGATAGTTTCTCTTGTTAACTGCATTGACAACTATTTGTGAATCTCCTTCTATCTCCACCTCTCTATACCCTGTCTTATTGCTTTTCAAAGCTTCAAGTAATTCCTCCCATTCCATGCTATTATTTATTTTCTCACCTAAGTACTTCCAAGTCGAACCTCCTAACACGAAGTCTCCTTTTGTTTCATAAGACATAACCAGCACCTGCAGGGCCTGGGTTACATTTGGGGGCAACATCAAAGTTCAGTTTGATCATATTTTTTTGGTTCCTGCGACTGTACTTCTGCCCTAACATTTCCCTGTATTATTAACCATTGAACAGGGTTGTTTCCCTCAACTTTTATCTTTCATTCTGAGATTCAATTTTCTGTTCTTTGGATAATTAGTTTTTTTTTTTTTCCGCGTCTGATATTGAGGGTTTTCTCACAGAGTTTCAAGTAAAACGAATGTAGGAATGACAAAATTTCTTCAGTTTTAGAATTGACGTTAATGTAGAGGTTGTAAGAGAAAAATCTGTGAAGATGAGTCAGTGTCAAAAAGCAGCAGAGGTGCAGGTGAGGATATATTTAGTCCTTGCTTAGGAAGTGAACCTGCTAAGTGACTAAACAGTTCGATGTTCATTTCTCGTTCATTATCTATGCAAATTTTCCCATCAGAAATCATATTCTTAAAGAAGATTGCACTAGACATTAAATAGGAGCAGATAAAATTTACTGACTGCACTGAAGATTACAGTCTGATTTATCCGTATGCATGTGTTTTAAAAGAAAACCAAAGAAAAACAAAACCATGTGAAAATGAGAATATAATTGCACAATACATGAAAGTCCTAAAATTTCAGAATGTTGCGATTAAAACCATGCAAGGATTTCCTTTTTACAACATATCTATGCCTCCTTTTTTTCTGTAATCATTTTTAAACTGATACAAAAAACTTTACCCCGTTTTATACATCATTTAGTCCATTCAGTTGAAATAACATAACGGTAATGGAAGGAGAACTTTCATGTGTAACTGGGAATACAGAACAACTTTTATATCAGTCTAGACTGATTTTTTATGAAGGAAAAAGCAAGAGATCACTTTCTAAAATTCATGCCGAAACAGTTAAGCTGTGAGACGAATGCGCTAATTTTTTGACATTTTATGCAGGCTTCTGCAGAACAATGCAATATCAGGACCACTTCTTGAAGAATTGGGCCAGCTGGAAAAGCTCAAGACACTAGACCTCTTCAACAATCAACTCAGCGGTGTGATACCTACTTCACTGGGTCAGCTGAAGAATGTCAACTACCTGTGAGTATTACAAAAATCTCTTTTTATTTCATGGGTACAGACGTGATAATGGCTAATGATGTTTTTCCCTGTATTGATTTGTTGCAAAACAGGAGACTGAACAACAATAGTCTTTCTGGACCGTTTCCTACATCACTAGCCAACATCGCTAGCTTGTCATTTCTGTATGACCTTAGTCTTTATTCATCTTTTATTTGCCATATGGGTGCTTCTTATTTTAGGGTTTTGTATTATTATTTACTTAAATGCCCCATTTTCAGGGATTTGTCCTACAACAATCTGAGTGGCTCAGTGCCCAGGACTCATGCTCGAACTGTCATGTATGAGCAACCTCTCTTCTTATGATATCTTTGAATCATATTTCTCATGTTAATGAACTTGTGCATTAAAAGATAGCTATTATATATATTGAAGTACTGAATCAGGGGTTTGAGTGTTCGAAATTTCACAGTATCAGAGGAAATCCTTTGCTATTCAGAGGTACAGTGCAAAATTGTCTTGGAGAGTCTCCAGCACCCATGGTTTTCATTGTGAATTCATCACAAGGTGAGGTGATTTCTGCTTCTTTCACACTGTATATCTTGGGTTCTTTTTCTTTACTTAAATAGCCCTTTTGTAGATACGGTACCAGCTGGAGATTCTAGAAAACATAAGGTGGCAGTATCTTTTGGTGTAAGTCTGGGCTTTTTATGTGTAATGGGATTTGGAATTGCGCATTTCTTGTGGTGGAGACAAAGGCACAATCAACAGGTTTTCTTTGATGTAAATGGTATGTGTTCAGTCTCTCATACCATCAATTTTATAAGCTCTCATATTGCCAATTTGTTTTATTAGCTATTCAAGTTATTACATTTAAGCACCAGGGAGGTTTCTCATTTGAATTAGATGTGAACTTGCAGAGCAGCATGATCCAGAGGTTTGCTTGGGACATTTGAAGAGATCCCAATTCAAAGAACTCCAGATTGCTAACAATCATTTTAATAGCAAGAATATCTGGGTTCAGGGGGCTTTGGGAATGTTTACAAAGGATGCCTGCAAGGTGGCACTCATGCAGCTGTAAAACGACTGAAGGATGCCAGTACTGCAAGTGGAGAAGTTCAATTCCAGACAGAAGTGGAAATGATCAGCTTGGCTGTACACAGAAATTTATTGAGACTCTGGTTTTTGCATGACCTTCACAGAAAGACTCTTGGTTTATCGATACATGATTAATGGGAGTGTGTCCTCTCGACTGAGAGGTTGAATCCTTCTCTTATATCCTGCCTTTCAATGTCTCCAAATGTTAAGGGTAGAGCAGAAGGGGAACAACAGGGCATAAAATCTACTTTATATGGGTTTTCTATTTCATTTTGCATTATATTTTGCCAATAGAACATTGGGTTTTGATATAGATTATTTCCAGGGCACAATTTGGTTATAGAACAAACTAATTTGGATATTGTAAACTGACAGATCACATTCATGGAAGGCCTGCGTTGGATTGGGCTACAAGGAAGAGGATAGCCCTGGGAGCTGCAAGGGGGCTCCTATATTTGCACGAGCAGTGTGATCCCAAGATAATTCACCGAGATGTTAAAACAGAAAACATCTTACTAGATATATATTTTGAAGCTGTTGTAGGGGACTTTGGTCTAGCAAAGCTTCTAGACCACAGGTATTCACATGTGACTACAGCTGTTAGGGGCACCGTAGGGCACATTGCTCCAGAATATCTTTCGACAGGGCAATCTTCTGAGAAAACTGTTGTATTTGGCTTTGGCATACTATTACTAGAACTTGTTACTGGTCAAAAAGCTTTGGATTTTGGCAAGGCGACAAACCAGAAAGGAGTAATGCTGGATTGGGTAAGTATATATGTTTTTTCGTCAGGCCACAACATGTTTAGTATGAGAAGGGACTTTAAATTTGCTTTCCTAAACATATTATAAAATGATCACAAATAGATCACTAAGGCGGTTCCTAAATTTGTACTGTTGTCTTCTGGTGTACGTTGGGCAGGTCAAAAAATTGCATCAAGAGAAGAAGTTAGACCTTCTGGTAGACAAAGATCTGAAAACCAATTATGATAGAATTGAACTTGAGGAAATGTTGTAACTGGCATTGCTCTGTACTCAATTTCACCCTGGTCACCGTCCCAAGATTGCTGAAGTGGTTAAAGGTGATGGATTGGCAGAAAGGTGGGAAGCATCACAGAGGGTTGAAACTCCTAGGTATAGGGGAGTAGAATTTATATCTAAGAGATATTCTGACTTTATTGAAGACTCATCACTGGTTTTGCTAATGTATGAATTAATAAGAATTCGATAATACCAATTGAAAGAGAAGATTCTGTATGATAGAAGCCTTTAAAGTGTAATCGCTCTGAAGACAATCCCTACAAAATCCTACTGTACAATTACTAGTGACTAGAAAATTAAGACGAACCATAGGACACCGACAGAGAAAAAGGCTTACAAATATGTAAACATTAGTTTCCTTAAAAATCTATATTTTGGATTTCCAAAGGATTAAATTCATAATAATGTGAGTGTCAAAATTCCAGAGCGTTTGCCTAATGGCATTGTAAAGTCTATCTATCAAGTTCGAAGAAACCAGAACAGTTCCATTTGGCAAAACGGATTGTAAAAGCTTCTATGTTTGTCTGATCTTCCCCTCGAATTTAGACCACACTGATTTGTGCTTCATTAGGGGTATGCATTAAATAATCGAAAAATGAGAATCTCAAAGTGATTTTGGTAAGACCCAGCAAAAATAATGGCCTAATATGGCACGTAATTCTGTTTTTCTAAATATATAAGTGGTAAGATATGAATGCATTCTACCGTCTGGTCCATTGGTGACTCCATCAACTTACAGGGCCGACACAATCACCGCTATTATGGAGACGATAAAGAGCCAAACCGTCGATTTCCGTCTCCCCATCTTCTTCCAACTTCGCCCCTCGCCTACAGACAAGGTGCTACAAGGAACTTTGCATTTAAATGTTTTTTTTATTATTAAAAAAACTTACAAGTGAGTTTTAAAAAAAGCGGAGTATTGTACAATGCTCATGTTGTACAGTTTCAACTTGCTTGCTTGGACAAATGGTTTTTTGGCCTTTTCCTGCAATTGCCCTAATCTGACAAGTTTTTTTATTGACCTATATAGATTTTTGGCCACACTAGACATAATGGTGCATTTTCTTTTGTGTCAAAATATTCAAAAAGACTATTTGACAAGATATTTGGGTTTTTCTTTTAGTTTGAGAGTTTCTCTTTCTCAAATGTGGACTTGGTTCTTAGAATTAAGTATAAGTTGTTTACTTATAGCAATAAATTTCTGTTTTTGGTTGGCAAGATTGAAGTGGCTAATAAAATTCTCATTGCTTCTCATGTGTACTATTCTTCTTGTTGGATGCCATCCGAGCAAGGCTATGAGGAACTCAATAAAATAATTTGTAGATTCTTGTGGTTGAGATGGGATGGTAATGGTGGTTTTATAGCTTCTCCGTGGTCTCAATGTATTTGTAATTGGTTTTGAAAAAAAAATATAATAAATTTATTCTAACTTTATTATAATCATTATACTTTCGAATATCAATAAGTGGTTAATAAATTGCCACACCAAAAGCCAATAAAATTGTAAAACAAAAAGGTTATGCTCACTTCTCCAAAAGTCATCCCCATCGCCTTAATTTTTTTAGTCAATGATATTTGAAAAAAATAATTTTGAAAATTATAAAAATTAAATATCACACATTTTACATTAGAAAAATTCAAACATACTGAAAGAAAATAAAATTATCAATTTTGATTGGCTCAAATATACAATATTAATCACTAGTTACAGACTTGACCTTGGCTATAATTCCATAACAAAAACTAAAAAAAGATTTATTAGCTTCACATAAAAACCCTCTTTAATACCAAAAAAGATGATGATTGTAAGATAGCTAAGCTTTACAATATCCTTTCCATAATTAAAGTCAATCACTATCAGTCTAGCACCATCACTTGTGTGTTCCTCCAATTGAATGGAGGGTTTAAGAAAATATTCCAGTCTAACCCACTTCTATGATATTGTGTCACGGCCCCAATAAAGTCCCAAAAAAAATCACCTCTCATTATCTTCTTAAACAATGGCTTAAAATTAAGTTGCAAAGACCTACCAATGATTTTAAAGCTTTCATCAAATTCACATTCCAGAACAAAAGTATTCTAGACTCTTGATTAATTATTTTGCAGGTGTCTTTAGTAAATCCCAAGTTTAATCATCCATAACAAAAATATTATAGACCCTTGATTAATTAGTTTGTAGGTGTCTTTACTAAATCCCAAGAGAAATGATTTGGTGATATTTTATCTGGCCAAAAGAAAGAAAAGACAAGTAAATAAGGGGGATCTAAGGAGAGAACTTGGCAATTGTTGTGAAACATTAATAAAAATAAATAGATAGGAGGATTGAGATCCAGTGCTTAGAATTGAGATTTTGTTCTTAATTTATTTTAATTGTCATGTAATTAGTACATATGATTTGTCATGTGCATTGACTAACTACCTGTTCAAATCATAGGCAAAGGAAATGCATATATTTATGAGTGCATTGAACACATTTTTTCATGTGAAGAGTGTCTACTAAAATTGTATATGGCATTTTGAGTCACAAAATTGTCTAAACTTGCTGGTACCTTTATTTTGAAAATAAAAGTGCCCATTAAGTTAACTCAGCTTTCAGATGTAATGGTTCACGTCATGAGATGTTAATGGAACATGGATTCATTTAATATACTTGTGTTGCTCTCATTCAAATGTCTCCATGTACTATATTGGGTGGTTTTATCTGGCACACTCTAAGCTTTCAATTGTTTTAAGTGATATGTGGGGCCAGCCTTGACTCTTCAAGATGTTGTTAGACTTAGCTATTATTAATCATAATTTCATTTTAATAGTTTAGTTTAATTTCCATCATTAAAATTAAGATAAATAATTCTCTTTTTAGTATAACTGAAGTAAAATTACTGGAATTGCAATTGACTATATGACCACTAAACCTATCAATATTTAGATGGAATGACCAGTTTCTAAATTATATAATTACTGTCACATTTTAGACACGTCTAATTAATATAAAAATTGACAACAAATTTCTAAGATATTTTTTTTTTTGTTTAAATTTGTTTGTATCTTCCTCTCCCCTTGATTTAAATTCAAAACTCAATGTGTTCAGCATCTTTGGGATCATTGTATTGGAGGTTGTTTGCAGCAAAATGATAGTGGATTTTTAGTCCCCAGATATTTTTCTTGTTGAGTGGATCAGATACTTGGAAAGGAGAGGAATACTGCATGGTGAGGAGTGATTCAAACATGCATGAGATTTACATCTAGGGGCCTTGCATGTCACACCAAGCATAGTCTGCAAGATATATAATCATTGGTAACATCCCCTGAAAAAATCCTGCAGTTGTCTGCTATATTCATTGACTATTCTCACAAAATCTTCCTTATGTATATACATTTATGGAAAGTTGGTCTTAGAAATTATAACATCTAGCATTTCCCTAACTGTATGTAGAGTTTAGAGTTTAGTGTTAGTATACAGAAGATTTGTTTTCTTCATTTATGTTATATATTTTCAAAATGTTCATAAATTTTAAAAGATAAATATTAATATAAAAAGAAGGAAAATTTAACATTAAAAACAATGAATTTGAACTATTCTAACATTCATTGTTCATCTTTTGAGCATCATTTTTGTTGAAGCAGTTTTTCATACATTAACTTATCCAGAAGTCATGAAGCCTACATAGTGGAAAGATAAAGTTTCCTTCTAAGAGTCTTCATGATTTCTTTGAGTTTTGCCAGAAATTTTAAACTAGAGAGCACTTTGGCTAGTCCCTTAAGTGCATTGTAGTGAGTATTAGGAGTTGTTCAATTAAAATAGAGGTTTACTTAGTAAAAAAAATCACTAATTATCCATGAGATTTTATATTTCACTTTAAACTAAATTTTGATTTGATTTGTTTGACTTTTACAGTGAATTTTTATCATGAAAAATTGATTTGCAAATATTTAAAAAGTTTAAAACAATATTTCTATTAAAAATTAGAATTATAAATATGGAATTTGAATCATTTGTGCATTATATTTTATCCATTTTAAAATAATGTAATTCTAATTTTGAGGATAGCTAGAAACATGACTAAGATCTATTAACCATATGAAAGTGAAAAAGTTAGCTTAAATTTGTACCTTATAAAAAGGAAATTCATCATAAAATCCTAATCTTTGAAAAAATTGGAAGGGAGGGGAAGCAAGAGGGTTAAAGAAAGAATAAAAATAAATTTGATCTTAGTTTCTATATTTTTGTAAAAAATGTGAAAAAGGGGAAAAGAAAAGGGCTAATGAAAAATAAATAAAAAATCCTACTTTCTATCTTTTTGTACATTATTGCAAACCAAACAAAGTGAATAAGAAACCACAATCTTCATTGAACCCTTGATTCATAATTCAAGAATAATATAGTAGGATATTCAAATAGAAACTAGGAGTATAATTCAACTTTATGCTCATATAGATGTGTTCATGTGGTCACACATAATGCTTCACAATCAACAAAATGTCAATGGTGTAAAAATATATTGATTTCATCCACTCAATGAATTAAATGCATAAAAACTTAGAAAGAAATCAAATTTGAAGTTTAACAAATCTTTAGCATTTTGTTTCCACAGTCTATAATAGTATAGTCTTTAAGATTTATGGATAAACTGTGTGCATCTTTTTACATCAACGTTTTGGTTCATACTCCATGATCCATCATCGGGATGAAAAGCAAAAAGAGAGAAGTGATTTACATCAACGTTTCATATCATACTCCATGATCCATCATCAGGATGAAAAGCAGAAAGAGAGAAGTCAAATCTTAATTGAATGAGAAATATAAAGAAGAATAGAAAAATAAATTAAATATACACAAATCTTATTGAATGAGAAATATAAAGAAGAATAGAAAAATAAATTAAATATACACAAATTTATATGAAAAATTTGAATGAGAAGACAACTCTTCCATCTAAAAACATAAAAAAATAAATTAAAAAAGTCAAAATTTAAGATTCAGAGGTTCACTTTTCACATTCTACTCCTCCCTCTAAAGATTATTTATCCTTTCTACTTAATTTGATAAACTTATTCCTACAAAATTTTCAATTTCATAAGAATCTCCACATTTGACTTGCATTTCTAAGTTGCTCTCTTAGAGTATCCACTTCCCAGGCCTTCTTATCATTCATTCACTAGATCTTCACTTCATGATAATCTTCTACAAACACAATCAATAGCAAGATGGGATGAAATGTAGCATAATTCACTCTCTATTCATGACCTTCAAAAAAATATTTAACAATAGTATCACCCCCTCCAGACAAATTAGTGTTCACTTGAGTTAACCTTAAGTTATCGTTAAGCGAGGAAATCATTTTCTTCTAGAGAGAACTAACTCACACATGAATTGTATTATCCAACAAGGCTGACACAACTAAATCCTACTTGGGATGAAATGAAGAACACACCATTTAATGGTTGTGGCCAATGAGTATAAATATATAGGTTCTTGATTGCTATTTTCATATCCTTATTATTTTATCATCACTTGCACTCACAATCCATAGGTATTCATTATAGAAATGCATTTCCCTATAATAGTGTAAAAAGGCATCAATGCATCTTGTAATTCCATACATTGATCTTGTAATCATCACCTCTAGAGACAAAGAAAGGTTGGGCTTTGTTTTAGGGTTGGGTTTCATCTCAGGATAGTCCCATAATTGAATGATTTCATTGTGGATCCTCTTTTGTATAAATGGTCTTATGGAATCACCCCACATTTTCACAAGTCTTTATGAATAGCATAACACTAGTACATTACATCTATTTTAATTTTCTTTAAAACAAGTCAAGAAAATAAAATAAAAAGAAATCACATATAATTGTTTCTAAACAAATGGACAAGAAAAAATATTCATGATATAAAAACACCCAAACAACTATTTATGTGGAGGAGAGGTCACAAATCCAAATACCATCAATGCTCAATTATCCTCTATAATATATTGTTTTTAGCCACATCCAAATAAAATCAACTCAAAATTATGTCCTTTACTCCATGGTCACTACAAGCATAGCTCATATCTTCTTGAGATATTTTTCCAAACATTTCATGGACTTTATTGTGACACTTAAATATTTCATAGCTTCCTCTCAAACATTTGATCAACAATTCACAAGCTACAACTCTTCATTCTTGGACATATTATGTCAAATGATTCATGTGCTCTACTATTACATGGCTTTCTATCTACTTAACATGACTTTTGTCTATTATAAATATTTCTAATCTGCTACATTTCTAATCTCACAAGAATTATGTGAAATAGTTGGCAAGTTGACTATGGTGCTTCATCTTGCTTTCCTCTATAAAATAAATTTGCATGACCATGATACCTAGAGACCTCATTCGTATGGGTCTAATTTGGCATGCAATAGTCTATGGCCCCTTTCATGGTGTATTGATCAAGCCATTCATATCCTAGGCATATAGAATGGTAAGAAGTATTTTGGGACTTTTTCTCTAGGGTATAGGTGAAATAAATATTTTGCATATGTCTCATATATGCAAATGTATTTAGAATCCTATTTTGTAATTTGGGATTTGGAATCATTTTCCACTATACACTATATTTTGTCATTTTGGAAAAGTTTCCTCTTTTACAAATTCTAAGTGCCTTTCAAGATTTTGGAAAAGTTTTGTTTTCCAATTTGCAAGTTTGGATAATTTTTGTAACTTGATATTTAGAATTAGAATTGAACTCCACAAAAAAATGATTAAAATAAGTTAGAATCTTTTTAAATTTTAGAATTTAAATATTGAAAAGTAAAAATTCCAACATTAATTTCCAATTTCAATTCATTTTTTTATGATTAAATAAAAGAAATTAATTGCAAATCAAGGTTCAAATCAAAATTCAAATTTTAAATAGTAAATTTAAATAATTTCAAATTTAAACTTTAAAATTCAAAAGTTTTTTTTTTAATATTTAAAACTTGAATTGTCTTTTACAACATGCAACTAGGCAAAATCAAACACATGATTCCACGATGGAAACACGTTTAATAGGAAGTTGCAACACTGTTGTGAATGCACCAAGTCACCCAAAATGTAAAAGTGTGACACGACAATAATAAAGTGTTGTAAAATGGAAAAGTGCAATAAAATAATATAAATGAAAAAGCATGAAATCACCTAGTCATATTTAGGGAGAAGTTTTAGAACTATGAGACAACTCAACCATATAAAAAACAAAAATGTCCCCAATTTGGAACAAATTAGAGGCATGTTGTGAGGGTTTACAACAATTACTAATATCAATTAACTTAGAACTATGAAAGAGGTGGTGGATATGAGTAATATTAAGTCCTAGAGTGTGAGTATGAATGACTACATAACTACATTGAAGAAGAATGGCATATGGGAATTGACACCATTGCTAGAGTGAAGAAATCCTATTGGATGTAAATATTTTAAAATAAGATTGATTTAGATGGTGGTATTGAAAAGTACAAGGTGAGATTGGTTGCAAAAGGATATTCCAAGTTGAGGGGGTAGTATTTGGTTATATTTTCACCCAATTGTTAAGATAATATCTATTTGATTCTTATTATCTACACAACAAATTTTAATTTAGAGATAGAATAGACATGGATATGAAGAAAATGTTCCTACACGGTGACTTTGATAAGAGATCTATTTGGCATAGCCTAAGCACTATGTGAAGAGAGATAAATAAATTGACTTAAAACTTTAAAAAGTATTTGTATGGTCTCAAATAGTCTCCTAGGATGTGGTAAAAAAATGTTTTTTCTATTGGTGTGAATAGATATTATTACCTAATTGGTTCCTTTCTAGGTCATATTCACACGTAGTCAAGTTTACAATGGCCACTTTTAGGTTATTTAATTTTTGTGTCTCCTATCATATGATTGTGACACTTGTCATAATCCTATGTTGTCCAATCTTTCACCTTGTCTATATGAACAAGTTTCTTATTGTACATTATGTAGAGGCCATTATATTCCAACTATATCTTCATTTCATTATATAATCTAGTATTCATTTTTTTGCTACTTTCTCATGGAAGGTTATTTCTAGTTTTATAGGTTACCCTAGCTACTTGATTACGTTGTGTGACTCTTACATGGTATCAAAGCTTTATATCTACAAGATCATTCTCAATTTGAGTGTATTTTTAGAAGGAATATTTTTAGGTACATCTTGATGCAAAATAGACCTCTCCATTGATTCATAAGGCCCAAAAATTGGTAAATTGATACAAAAATCAATAGGGTTTAGAATTAAAAATATAACATTTTAAGGGCTTTTATATCCATATGGATTCATACAATCTATATAGTTATACAAGCTATGTACATATTAGAGAATGGTGATTGTTTTTGTTAGAAAATAGTGCATCATATCCACAATCTTAATCCATTTCTTACATAACCCCATGAGAGATAAACATGCATGTACAAGTAACCATAATGCATAGATGAAATAGATAAGCCACAAGATAACACAAGATATAGCATGGGAAAACCCTCATAAAGGGAAAAACCTAGCCTCCAAAAGCATCCATACTCCATATATTATTCAACTTGAAATAAAACATTGCAAGAGTTACAATGAATACCTCTGAAGTATCAAGCCTCTCTAAAGCATCCTCTATGTGTCCAAGCATGAATCCACATATCCCATGTCATGCTTCACATATGCACTCCTTATAAATACTCAATAACGACATCCTACTCACCCAACGAACCTTAACCACTAAGAATGTTCTTTCTTTTGTAGATACAATCTCACACAAACACAATCAAGTGGTAAGATAAAACCATGTACCACAAAACCATGTGAATACAAAACCACTAACCCCTCATTTAATATTGGGTATTAAGTTTTCACTTTATTAAATATTTCCCCAATATTAAACTATTATCCATGTCTTTCACACATTAAATAATAATACAATGTTACAATATGCGGACACTGATTTTGGTACCCACAATTCTCTAGCACTTCTAGGGTTTTTCACCTAAAAGGAGAGAGGTAGGCCAAAATGCGCAATGTCCCCACTCAAAACTAATGCAAATATGAATTAAATATGCCTAAATAGAGTGTCCTAAATGCAGAAAAATAATGAAAGATATTGATTATTAAATGAAAAATGAAGAAATGTAGGATGTTTGAAAACACATTGTGATATGCAAAATGACCTAGAAACTTGAAGAAACTGAAACAAAAATGACCTAGAAATGCAAGTAAACTGTAACAAAAATTGATGAAACGGAAGGTTGGCACCTAGAAACTTGAAGAAGGATAAAATGAAGGTCTAGAATCTTGAAAAAACTAATGCAAAATCCAAATGGGACACTTATGCCAATCTGGGCAACTTAGTCTCATATCTGGAAAACTATTCCGAAGCTTGTTTAAGCCAAATGGGTATCCAAATCTACAAAAAACTCTAAAAAATAGGTACATTGGCACTAATTCACCATTCATGGTGACTTAGTCTACTTTGGATTTTTTGAAAATCTGAAAGTGGAAATAGCAGCCCTCGGTTTGCACTTCGATTCATGATAGGTGGTTGCCTCTGAAATTATGATTTATGACACTATAATTGACTTTTTATGGATATTTTGACCTAGCTAACAAGGAGATGTCTTCAACAAATTTGTCACTTATCCTTCAATGATTTCCAAACCTTCATTGTACCTAAATCTGCAAACACAAAATAAAAGAGAGAGAAATGTTGAATATTAGGGCATGGGGGTTGCCTTGTTCAAACCCCTTTTTAGGTAATTAAACCAAAATGAAGAAATAATGCAATGAAGCATGGAATAATATAGTTAAAGAATTGCCATGATAATATATCTTAAATTTAGATAGCAATGGATGAAGAATTTTCCCTTGAATGATTTAGAAAGTTATCTTGATGACTTAGAATGTTGAAACCCTAGCTTATTTGACTTGAGAGAGATGATGAATGATGAATGAATAATAAATAGGTATGAATTAGGGTTTAGAAGCTTATATTTATAGGAAATCCACCTAATATTACCATTAATTTGATCCACAAGGCTGACATGAAAGAGAAATAAACTTAAAATTCATTTTTTCCCACTCGAACGACCTCAAAAACAGCCAAAACGAGACTAAGTCGCCAAAATGGGTGACTTAGTCCCACTTGGATGGGACTAATTTTCCTAGATGGGCAACTTGGTCCCACAGGGGCTCTTTTTCTAGTTATATTGTCAGGGAATGAAGAATTTTAGTTTTTATGTTGTTCTAGTCAGGTCTTTGATCAAATTATGTCTTGGGATGCACAATATGAGGCAATAGGGGCCTATTAATGATGATGTAAATGGTAATTAGGGATAGGGACACAAATTTCAATGTGAAAGTGTGATTAAATACACTTTACAACATTAAAATGAGGTCCACTTAGCCTAGAAGGGCACAACATCCAATGTGAATGTGTAAAACACACTAAAACACTAGATTAGAATAGGTTTAATTTACAAGCCTTCTATATTAATGTGAGAATTTCATTAAATACATTTTATAACATTGAATTAGGGGAAAAATAGGTCCATTAGACTCAAATGCTTAATAAAAGTCTAGAAAAGTGTGAAAGTCATTTACAACACTTTACAACACCTTCACAAGACATTGATAAATGTATTTTATTTAGTTTGCAAGGGTCCAAGACCTACTGTGGATGTGTAAAAACCACACAACACTAAATCAAGGCCCCATTAAGTCTAATTTGTCATCAATTATTCCCATATCAAGCAAGAAATACATTTTTTTCTAACACATTTAGCCCCCACTTTAGTGAGAGGATGAACTTGCTTCAAACTCACACTAAAGTAGACATTCAAGAGGAGTCCAACCGTAAAAATGTGGATGACAAAGAATGAAAAAGATCAAGGCATCGTTCAAGCCCCCAAGATCCAAGATCCTAAGTCATACCAACATAAGCACAAAAGGAAATGCACAAGTTGAATGATTTGTAGCAAGATAAGATACATGATCGTACAATAGAAAGAACTAGAAGGAAGAGAAGTAGAAATGAGCAAAAATAAAAGGGTGGATAAAGCTTCAATTGTTTGTCCAACACGACGTGGATCGGATCTAGGCTATTTTTTCAAAAACTACATACTCACTCTAAGGCGATGAAACTCTTGGTTGTCTATCGGGTGAGAAGTCCTAGAAGGTGAGAAACATACACTCATGGTTAGTATGCACTCACACACACAACTGGCTATGGGGAAAGTCATGCCTCAGAATGGGCTTCCCACTCAACCATACCAAAGTTATACCTCCTGATAACTTTAATAAGGTGCCACAAAAGAAAATGACATTTTGAGCTTCATGAGACAAGAAAAACTTCATATGCTTGGAGCTCATGAACAAACACAATGGCACCATAGGCATGCAAGTTGTGCTATGCAAGGTGGCCATATAACAAATACAAAATGAAAAAAGAATGTTCAAAGAAGTCTTGCTTAGTTCATGCAAGGTCTTTAGCTTAAGAAACATTATGTCTAATGTCTCTAATAGAGTACCAATCCAAGAATAGAATATTTTCAACTTAGGGGATGGAGTGTGTCACATCAAGCCACTAAGAGGAATGTAGTATGCTAAGATAGATCACGCTCATGAAGGAAACTACAACCAATGTCATCCATAGAGTGAAAAATACATCGTATGAAGTAAGAAGGCTACACTATGAATGAAAAATGATAATGCCAATGTATGCCCCCACTTTAAAGGAATTGTTGCATACCGTACTATGAGCATTAATTTTAAGTAGCAAATGAAAAATGCTACGTTAGAAGACATGAGAGCCAACTTGGAAAGCCCCATGCCAAGTCATATGTTTCTGAATTGAGCTTCATCATGAATAAGTATGTCACATACAAGTCAACTTAAGACGTGTCATCCACATCCCAATCTTTCTTTAATATGTTCATGAAAGGTTAACGACTAGTAAAAAGAGACAATGACAAGTGACATACGAGGACAAGGCTAACTAACCCTTTTCCCCCACTTATTACAAGACAAAGGTGAGCCTAAAATGGATGAAAGTAAGTATCAGGTAGAGGAATTAGGTGCTCCAACATGAGGAAGAGCACCACAGTCCTTGAGATGTTGAATTTTGTTCTGAAATTTTTTAGATGAAAGTGGAGATAAGGGAGATACCCCTAGATCTTTTTTGAAAGAGTATGATATGTTAGTTTGTGTCATGTGTTCATTGCATCCATGTGTAGGAGGGAGAGTTTATCCGATACCATAAAAATATTCCAAGTTAGATGAGGGGGGTTTATGCTTCTGACAAGTATTGGTTTCTTTACAAGAACATAAATCCTTTTTAATGTTATGTGTCATTCCTTCATGAGGGACGGGAGTTATATAGCCCCCATCACTAACATGGGGTAATTTTGTAGAACTAAGTTGAGCGAATAAAACAAAAGATTGTTTTGGTTGAGATTTTGATATTTCACACTCTCATTTAAAGGTAGGTGTGAAAACCCAATCATTACTAGAACTTATATATTTGAGAATGAATTGTTTGTATATGACTCTTTGGACCATGAGGGTGAGATTTTGGAAACTCTATTGAAAGGAGGTGTAGAATCTAACAACCCCCAATTATCATGAAAGAGTTTTATTGTAGATGAAGAATTAGAATCAACTTGTATAGATTCAAGTTTTGATCTAGGAATGAAATGATTAGGGGAGTTGGAAATGTTGTGATCAGTTGATTTATAAATTTGTTCATTTGCATCAACCGTGTATATCTTGTTATTGTACTCAAATTTCATCATATGGTGAAGGGTAGATGGAACTCCTTCCATAGCATGAATCCATGGTCTCCCTAGGAGAAGATTGTATGGAAGGGGTCCTTGCATGATATGGATAGAGGTAGGAAACACTATAGATCTAACCTCAATAGGTAATGCGATCATCCCTAGTGGTTGCCTATTGACATTGTCAAAGCCACAAATATGAACATCATTAAGTTGAATGAGCTTTTTGTCCATGCCAATTTTTTTTAGGAGGTCCATGCTACAAACATTAATTTCTATTGCATTATCGATGAGAGTGTGTCTAACTAAAGTTTCATTAATGATCACCTTTATCATTAAGGGATCATTCTTATTTTGAATCTCAAGTGAGGGTAATTCATGTTTAGGGAATGTGATTTCTGACTGGGTGACTTGCATGGGATGAGAGGAGGATGCTACATTATTCAATTTTATGTAAGACCAGATCTCCTCCTTCTTGATTTGCAACATTTCTTGAAATAGAAATTTGAATATAGGTGATAGTTTAATGAGTTTCCATGCAAATATATTAGCAAGAGTCTTTTTAAGGTTATCAACACTAGGTACTCTAGGTTGAAAAAAAGGTAATGGTGTGGGAGTGATGTGTGGTTGCCTACATGTTTGAGCAACTAAGTTAAAAATTAGTGGCTGCAAGACACTATTATGATTAGATTGCATCATGGATTTCAAGAATTCTCTTAGTTTTTTATGTGATTCACTAGTGGGGGGTAACTTAGGAAGCTCACTAATTAAAGGAGATCCCACTTGTGTCGTCATAACCTAAAGAATCTTGTCTTTATTTGCATGATTTGTCACTTTATTATCTTCACCTAGGGAAGGTTTAGTGTTTGAAGGATATGTGTCAATGTTCACATTTTCTTGCACCATGATATTCTCCCTAGGAGGAGAGTTTTTAGAAGAAGTACAAACCAAATGTTCTTGAAATTCAAAGGTAGGTTCTTCCAAAATGACTTAATCACAAGTAGGGGAATGATCAATGGTTGAATGTTCTTGCTCAATAAGGGTTTCCCTAGGAGAAGGGAGACAACTAAGATACTCATGACCTTTATTGATTATGTTTTCTTACATCAAAGAAGATGGGAGATATTAGGAGAAGGACAAATGTTATTGTCATGATTACCTATGGTTGTGTTGTCTTGTTCATCAATGTATTGTCCACTAAGAGAGGTAAGGGGAGAGAAACAAATAGGATTCTCAAAACACTCATTAATTGATTCTTCTACCGAAATATCTTCGTCACCAATAGGAGAGATATGAGGAGAAGAACAAATATGATCATTAGGAATGTCCAAGGTTGTATTCTCTTTCACTAAAACACTCTCATAGGGAGGGGATAAGAAATATTTATTAACATGTCTAAATATGTAAGACACTAACATTTTTTGAACAAAAATGAAAAGCACGTGTAACCATTTCATGCAATGTTTCAACAATGTAAACAATGTATATCCAAAGATATAAAACACTTTTATCCAATGTATGGAAAACTTTAAGAATGCAAACAATGTATATCCAAGAATGAATTTTTTTTTTATCAAAATTATGTAAAGTTTTATGAATAGAAATATTGTGTATGCAAAATTGAAAAGTAATTTTATCCACATTATGCAAAAATTTAGAAAGGTGAGCATTTTCAGATCTAATGATGCTTGTAATTGAAATGTTTTAAAAAATGACTACCCTAAATTGATGTTTTTGAGCTAGGTGCATAAAACAAATATTCCCAAAACTGTCTAGACTTATAGTATATGGTACTAAGAGGCTTTGGAAGCACATAAATGAGGTTTCTAATGCTGTAATAGATAGTTAAAAATCTAGACTGGGACTAAGTCGCCTAGGATGGCGAATTAGTCCCAACTAGGGTTTTTTCAAAATTTTCAAAAAATTTCAATTAGTTTTGATGCTTTTTAGTATGTATGACTTGAATTATAAATGAAAATGTAGTTTTCAGATGTTTTTCAATGATTTAAAATGAAAAAATGCAAACTATATGCACTTTCACTAATGCAAAATTTGAAAACCCTAGAATTCAAAATCAACTAATGTAAAATGCAATGCAATGTTAATGCAAGATAATTCCAGGATGATGGACTCCAAAATCAGAAAAGAAAGTATTCTAAAGTTTGGTTCACCAAAACGTGGACATTGATTTTGGTACCCACAATTCTCTAACACTTCTAGGGTTTTTCACCTAAAAGGAGAGAGGTAGGCCAAAATACGCAATGTCCCCACTCAAAACTAATGAAAATATGAATGAAATATTCCTAAATAGAGTGTCCTAAATGAAAAAAACTAATGAAAGATATTTATTATTAAATGAAAACCAAAGAAATGCAAGATGTTTGAAAACAAACTATGATATGCAAAATAACCTAGAAATGCAAGTAAACTATAACAGAAACTAATGAAACTGAAGGTGTACACATGGAAAATTGAAGAAGGATAAAATGAAGGTATGGAATCTTGAAAAACCTGATGCAAAAGCAAACTGGGACACTTATGCCAATCTGGGCAACTTAGTCCCAGATCTAGAAAACTATTCCTAAGCTTGTTTCAGTCAAATGAGTATCCAAATCTACAAAAAACTCTAAAAAATAGGTACAATGTGACTAAGTCACCATTGATGGTGACTTAGTCCACTTTGGCTTTTCTAAAAATCCAAAAGTGCAAATTGAAACCCTCAGCTTGCACTTCGGTTCTTGAGAGGTGGTCGCCTCCAAAATTCTAATTTCTAACATTGTAATTGGCTTTTTGTGGATATTTTAACCTAGCCAACAAGGAGATGTCTTCAAAAAAATTTCCACTTATCCTTCAATGATTTCAAAACCTTCAATGTACCTAAATTTGCAAACACAAAAGAAAAGAGAGATAAATTTTGAATGTTAGGGCATGGGGGTTTGCCTTGGTCAAACCCATTTTTAGGTAATTAAACCAAAATGAAGAAATAATTTAATGAAGCATGAAATAATAGAGTTAAAGAATTTCCATGATAATATATCTTAAATTTGTGTAGCAATGGATGAAGAATCTGCCCTTGAATGCCTTAGAAAGCTATCTTGATCACTTAGAATATTGAAACCCTAGCTTGTTTGACTTGAGAGAGATGATGAATGAATAATAAATAGGTTATGAATTATGGTTTAGAAGCTTATATTTGTAGGAAATCCACCTAATTTTCCCATTAATTTGATCCCCAAGGTTGAAATGAAAGAAAAATAAACTTAAAACCCAATTTTTCCTACTCGAACCTCAAAAATAGCCCAAATGGGACTAAGTCGCCAAGATCTGTGACATAGTCCCACCTGGATGGGACTAATTCTCCCACATGGGTGACTTGGTTCTGTAAGGGCTCTTTTGCTAGCTGGATTGTTGGGGAATGGAGAATTTTAGTTTTTATGTTCTTCTAGTTGGGTCTTTGATCAAATTATGCCTCAGGATGCACAATATGGGGCAATAGGGGCCTATTAATGATGATGTAAAGGGTAATTAGAGCTAGTGACAAAAATTTCAATGTGAAAGTATGATTAAATACAATTTACAACATTAAAATGAGGTCCACTTATCCTAGGGTGAAGCCACATAAGTGGTTTACACTTTTGAAGAGGAAGGAAATTTGAGAAAAAATGACCCCATGGCAAAAAAATTGGTTTTAGGGGTTCGCATGAACCTAGATGTTCGACCGAACCATAAAGGGGTTCGACCGAACCAGGGTTCGAGTGAACCCCATAACTATTGTGCCCACATTTCCCGCCGAAAAAACAAAGGAAATGTGCATATTAGGGGGGGTTCGCATGAACCAGGGTTCGAATGAACCCTGGTTCGCTAGAACCCCCCTGGTTCTAGCGAACCCCCTTTTTCCCTAATTTTTTAATTTCTACACATAAAAACCTAAAATTTTACGCTTTCAAGCTCCGGTTGGGGATGAAAATGGGGGAATATTTAGAAACCAAACTTGGAATCGAGTAAGCCTTCAGCGAGCTATCCAATGAATATAATTTTAGTATGTTTTGGTTTTATTATCTATCTATTTTTAAGTTTTATTAAATATAGGTTTTCATCGAAAACAAAAATCTTTGTTCTGCAAGTGGAAAAATAGAAGATTATAAAAAAATTTAAAATATGAGTGCACCAGATATTGAAGTCCTTGATCCAACAAAAAAGAGAAGAATTTCGATACATACAGTAAAGTTATGCGTTATACGGTCGCGCTAGGTCTGAATTGTCATTTGATTGACTTTGAAACATGATTAAAGAAAAAATATTCAATAAAAAACTATCTAGCAAAAGTGGAAGCACTAGATATCGAGTTAGAAATCTAAATTTGAAAGAATTGGAATTTTATCCTTCATGGAAAAAAAGTTATGTTGTTATACGGTGTCGTCACTTTTTAAAAATGCTATTTTTGAAAAAACCAATTTTTGTGGGAGATGGAAAAAGAAGTGCAATCTGATTCCAAAAATTGAAAAAATATTTTAGAATCTAGACAAAATGTGACAAGACTCTAGTTTACATCATCTTCAAATTCCTTACGGTTTAATCGCTATAGGTGCCCGAATGTGGAGATTGTGTTAAAAAAAAAATATCAGTGTCCAGTTAGGCCAAAAAGTGTAAACCACTATTGTGGGATCACCCCCTAGAAGGGCACAACATCCAATGCGAATGTGTAAAACACATTACAACACTAGATTAGAATTAGGTTTAATTTATAATCCTTCTAGATTAATGTGAGAATGCCATTAAATACATTTTATAACATTGAATTAGGGGAAAAATAGGTCCATTAGGCTCAAATGCTTAATAAAAGTCTAGAAAAGTGTGAGTCATTTACAAGACTTTACAACACTTTCAAAAGACATCGATAAATGTATTTTATTTAATTTTCAAAGGTCCAAGACCTAATGTGGATATGTAAAACACTTCACAACACTAAATCAACACCCCATTAAGTCCAATTTATCATCAATTATTCCCATATCAAGCAAGAAATACATTTTCATGTGACACATATAGCCCCCACTTTAGTGAGAGGGTGAACTTGCTTCAAACTCACACTAAAGTAGACATTCAAGAGGAGTCCAACCGTTCCAATGTGGATGACAAAGAATAAAAAAGATCAAGGCATCAGTCAAGCCCCCAAGATCCAAGATCCTAAGTCATAACAACATAAGCACAAAAGGAAATGCACAAGGTGAATGATTTGTAGCAAGACAAGATACATGATCATACAATGGCAAGAACTAGAAGGAAGAGAAGTACAAATGAGCTAAAATAAAAAGGTGGATCAAGCTTCGACATTTTTTCCAACACGACATGGATCAGATCTAGGTTGTTTGTTTGAAAAATTCATACTCATTATGAGGCAAGAAAACTCTTGGCTGTCCATCGAGTAAGAAGTCTTAGAAGGTGAGAAACATACACTCATGGCTAGTATCCACTCACACACACGTAGGTGGATATGGGGAAATTAATGCCTCAAAATGGGCTTCTTGCTCAACCAAAGTTATACCTCCTGATAACTTTAATAAAGTGCCACAAAAGAAAATGAAATTTTGAGCTTCACGAGACAAGCAAAACTTCATATGCTTGGAGGTTATGAACAAACACAATGACACCATAGTCATGCAAGTTGTGTTATGCAAGGTGGCCATATAACAAATGAAAAATGGAAAAAGAATGCTCAAAGGAGTCTTTCTTAGTTCATGCAAGGTCTTTAGCTAGGGGAACATTGTGTCTAATGTCTCTAACAAATGATCAATATAAGAATAGAAGATTCACAACATAGGGGATGTGATGTGTCGCATCAAGCCACTAAGAGGAATGTAATATGCTAAGATAGATCACACTCATGAAGGAAACTACACCCAATGTCATCCACATAGCAACAAATGCATCGTATGAAGTAAGAAGGCTGCACTAAGAATGCAAAATGATAATGCCAATGTATGCCCCCACTTTAAAGGAATTGCTACATACTGTACTGTGAGAAATTACTTTAAAGTAGCAAATGAAAAATGCTATGAAAGAAGATATGAGAGTGAACTTGGAAAGCCCTATGCCAAGTCATATGTTTCCAAATTAAACTTCATCATGAATAAGTATGTCACATGCGAGTCAACTTAATATGTGTTGTCCACATCCCCGGCTTGCTCTTATATGTTCATGAAAGGTTAACAACTAGTAAAAAGAGATAGCAAGTGATATACGAGGACAAGGATAAATTACCCCTTTTCCCCATTTAGTGTAGGACAAAGGTGAGCCTAGAATGGATGAAAGTAAGTATCAAGTAGAGGAATTAGGTGCTCCAACATGAGGAAGAGAACCACACTCCTTGAGATGTTGAATTTTGTTGTGCAAAGTTTTATATGAAAGTGGAGATAAGGGAGATACCCCTAGATCTTTGTTGAAAGAGTATGATATGTCAGTTAGTGTCATGTGTTCATTGCATCAATGTGTAGGAGGGAGATTGTATCCGATACCATAACAATCTTACAAGTTAGATGAAGGGGGTTTATGCTTCTTACAAGGATTGGTTTCTTTACAAGAACACAAATCCTTTTTAATGTTATGTGTCATTACTTCATGAGGGATGGGAGTTATATAGCTATCATCACCACCATGGGGTAATTTTGTAGAACTAAGTTTAGAGAATAAAACACAAGGTTGTTTTGGTTGAGATTGTGATATTTCACACTCTCCCTTAAAGGTAGGTGTGAAACCCAAATTGTTACTAGAACTTGTGTCTGAGAATGAATTGTTTGTATATGACTCTTTGGACAATGAGGGTGAGATTTTGGAAACTATATTGAAAGGAGGTGTAGAATCTAATGAACCCAAATTATCATGAAAGGGTTTTGTTGTAGGTGAAGAATTAGCATCAACTTGTATAGGTTCAATTTTTGATCTAGGAATGAAAGGATTAGGGGAGTTGGAAATGTTGTGATCAGTTGATTTATAACTTCATTCATCTACATCAACCGTGTATATCTTGTTATTATACTCAAATTTCATTTTATGATGAATGGTAGATGGGACTCCTTTCATAGCATGAATACATGGTCTCCCTAGGAGAATATTGTCTGGAAGGGGTCCTTGTATGATATGTATAGAGGTAGGAAACACTACAAGTTTGACCTCAATAGGCAATGCAATCATCCCTAGTGGTTGCCTATTAAAATTTTCAAAGCCATGAATATGAACATCATTAAGTTGAATGAGCTTTTTTTCCATGCCAGGTTTATTTAGGAGTTCCATGCTACAAAAATTAATTTCTACTCCATTGTCGATGAGAGTGTGTCTAACTAAAGTTTCATTAATGATCACCTTTATCATTAAGGGATCATTCTTGTTTTGAATTTCAAGTGAGCTTATTCATGTTTAGGGAATGTGATTTATGACTGGGTGACTTGCATGGGATGAGAGGAGGAAGTTACATTAGTATATTTTATGTAAGGCTAGATCTCCTCCTTCTTGATTTGCAACATTTCTCGAGATAGAAATTTGAATATAGGTAATAGTTGAATGAGTTGCCATACATATGTATTAGCACGAGTCTTTTTAAGGTCATCAACATTAGGTACTATAGGTTGAAAAAAAGGTAATGGTGTGGGAGTGATGTGTGGTTGCCTACATGTTTGAGCAACTATGTTACAACTTAGTGGCTACAAGACACTGTTACAATTAGATTGCATCATGGATTTCAATAATTCTCTTAGTTTTTTGTGTGATTCACTAGTGGGAGGTAACTTAGGAAGCTCACTAATCAAGGGAGATCCCACTTGTGTCATCATAACCTAAATAATCTTGTCTTTATTTGCATGATTTGTCACTTTATTATCTTCACCTAGGGAAGGTTTAGTGTTTGAAGGATATGTGTCAATGTTCACATTTTCTTGCACCATGATATTCTCCCTAGGAGGAGAGATTTTAGGAGAACTACAAACCAAATGTTCTTGACATTCAAAGGTGGGCTCTTCCAAAATGACTTCATCACAATTAGGGTAATGATCAATGGTTGAATGTTCTTTCTCAATAAGGGTTTCCCCAGGATAAGCGGGGCAACTAAGATACTCATGACCTTTATTGATTGTGTTTTCTAACATCAAAGTATCTTCTTCATAACTATGAGAGATACAAGGAGAAGGACAAATGTTATTGTCATGATTACCTATGGTTGTGTTGTCTTGTTCATTAATGTCTTGTCCACTAAGAGAGGTAGGAGGAGAGAAACAACTAGGATTCTCAAAATGCTCATTAATTGATTCTTCTACCAAAATATGTTCTTCACCAATAGGAGATATGAGGAGAAGAACAAATATGATCATTAGGAATGTCCAAGGTTGTATTCTTTTTCACTAAAGCACTCTCACAGGGAGGGGATAAGAAATATTTATTAACATGTCTAAATATGTAAGACACTAACATTGTTTGAACAAAAATGAAAAGCACGTGTAACCATTTCATGCAATGTTTCAACAATGTAAACAATGTATATCCAAAGATGCAAAACACTTTTATCCAATGTATGCAAAACTTTAAGAATGCAAACAATGTATATCGAGAATGAAAAACACTTTTATCAAAATTATGCAAAGTTTTATGAATAGAAACATTGTGTATGCAAAAATGAAAAGTAATTTTATCCATGTGATGCAAAAATTCACAAAGGTGAGCTTTTTTTAGATCTAATGATTCTTGTAATTGAAATGTTTTAAAAAATGACTACCTTAAATTGATATTTTTGAGCTAGATGTCTAAAACAAATGTTCCTGGAACTTTCCATACTTATAGTATATGGTACTAGAAGGCTCAGGAAGCACAGGAATAAGTTTTCTAACATTGTAACAGACAATTAAAAATCTGGACTGGGACTAAGTCGCCTAGAATGGTGAATTAGTCCCAGTTAGGTTTTTTTTTTAAATTTAAAAAATTTTCAATTGGTTTTTATGATTTTTAGTATGTATGACTTGAATACTAAATGAAAATGTAGTTTTCAGATGTTTTTCAATGATTTAAAATGCAAGAATTCTAACCATATGCACTTTCACTAATGCAAAATTTGAAATCCCTAGAATGCAAATTAAATAATGCAAAATGCAATGCAATTTTATTGAAATATAATTCTAGGATGATGATGGACTCCAAAATATAACAAGAAAGTATTCTAAAGGTGGGTTCACCAAAATGTGGACACCAATTTTGGTACCCACAATTCTCTAGCACTTCTAGGGTTTTTCACCTAAAAGGAGAGAGGTAGGCAAAAATGCGCAATGTCCCCACTCAAAAATAATGCAAAGATGAATGAAATATGCCTAAATAGAGTGTCCTAAATGTAGAAAAATAATGAAATATATTGATTATTAAATAAAAGCTGAAGAAATGCAAGATGTTTGAAAACACATTGTGATATGCAAAATGACCTAGAAATGCAAGTAAATTGTAATAGAAACTGATGAAACTAAAGGTGTGCACCTGGAAACTTGAAGAAAGATAAAATGAAGGTATGGAATCCTAAAAAACCTGATGCAAAATCCAATTGGGACACTTACACTAATCTGGGTGACTTAGTCCCAACCTGGAAAATTGTTTTAGAGCTTGTTTCAGCCAAATGGGTATCTAGATATGTAAAAAACTCTAAAAAATAGGTACAGTGGGACTAAGTCACCATTGATGGTGACTTAGTCCACTTTAGCTTTTTTGAAAATCTGAAAGTGAAAATGGAAGTGCTCAGTCTACACTTCGGTTTCTAACAGGTGGCCACCTCCAAAATTCTAATTTCTAACACTGTAATTGACTTTTTTGTGCATATTTTGACCTAGCCAACAACTGTCTTCAAAAAATTTTCCACTTATCCTTTAATGTTTTCCAAACCTTCAATGTACCTAAATCTACAAACACAAAAGAAAAGAGAGAAACATTGAATGTTAGGGCATGGGGGTTTACCTTGGTCAAACCCCTTTTTAGGTAATTAAACCAAAATGAAGAAATGACGTAATGAAGCATGGAATAATAGTGTTAACGACTTTCCATGATAATAGATCTTGAAATGGATGAAGAATCTTCCATTGAATGCCTTAGAAAGGTATCTTGATGACTTAGAATGTTGAAACCCTAGGTAACTTGTTTGACTTGAGAGAGATGATGAATGATGAATGAATAATGAATAGGTTATGAATTAGGGTTTAGAAGCTTATATTTATAGGAAATCCACCTAATTTTCCCATTAATTTGATCCCCAAGGCCGACATGAAATAAAAATAAACTAAAAATCCAAATTTTCTCGCTCGAACCTCAAAAATAGCCGAAATGGGACTAAGTCACCAAGTTGGGAAACTTAGTCCCACTTGGATGGGACTAATTTTCCCAGATCGGTGACTTGGTGCCACTGGGGCTCTTTTGCTAGCTGGATTGTCAAGGAATGAAGAATTTCAGTTTTTATGTTGTTCTAGTTGAGTCTTTGATCAAATTATGCCCCACGATGCACAATATGGGGCAATAGGGGCCTATTAATGATGATGTAAAGGGTAATTAGAGCTAGGGACACAAAGTTCAGTGTTAGTGTGATTAAATACACTTTACAACATTAAAATGAGGTCCACTTAGCCTAGAAGGGCACAACATCCAATGCTAATGTGTAAAATACATTACAACACTAGATTAGAATTAGGTTTAATTTACAAGCCTTCTAGATTAATGTGAGAATGCCATTAAATGCATTTTATAACATTGAATTAGGGGAAAAATAGGTCCATTAGGCTCAAATGCTTAATAAAAGTCTAGAAAAGTGTGAGTCATTTACATCACTTTACAACACCTTCACAAGACATCGATAAATGTATTTTATTTAGTTTGCAAGGGTCCAAGACCTAGTGTGGATGTGTAAAACACCTCACAACACTAAATCACACCCCATTAAGTACAATTTGTCATCAATTATTCCCATATCAAGCAAGAAATACATTTTTTTGCAACACACAATACAACATAAAGTGGTCCCAAAATAAGTACCTAGTGTGATTAACCACACCTTGTAGGTGCATCACAACTATATAATTATTTAAGTACAACACTCTAATATGACATTTTAAGCAATATTGTACAACACCATATCCCAACATTCTCCCACTTGTTGTATACATCGTATAAGGTATCAATCAATGAAATACATCATCATAGCCATACATGTAACTATTGTCACATAAAATCACACCTTATTAAACAAGAGTTCAGTGTTCTAATGACACATTGGGGGTGCTGGCAAGAAGTTGAGTCCACTTTTTGGCCAAAAAGTGGAAGTGTTTTCCCTAATTTTCAAAATTTGACACATTGGACCTTAAAATTTGAAGCACTTAGAGATGGAATCTTTGAAAAAGTCACTAATCATAAAATGTAGTACTCGTAGTCTAGTTTCCAAATATGTAATTTATTTCAATACCCAGATGGTACAAATTAAGTTTCAATAGGTGTTTCTAAAAACCATTGTTTAAAAGTCACTTTTTTAAACCATACCATGCATATGTACATCATCCATATTTTGACCTAAATTATCCTATTTTTCTAAATCCTTTTGGGAAAAGATTTGTAACTCACTAAAGCACATTTTTGATATTTTTTTCTATTTTTTATTGATTTTCTTTTTGTTAAATTTTTAGTAGCCATATTTGTCAATTTGAAAAATCATCATGTACGTCACGCATAAGATGACCTAAACTTATCATTTTTTTTTTTAAATTGAAAAGAATTGTCTGAAGTACGTTTTCATGCAATTCGTTTTACAAAAAATATTTTAATAAAAGTTATTAAAATAATAAAAAACCTTGATATTTCAGGTTTATGGACTAGTTCTATCAAAAATTAATTGAAAAATAGAAAAACAAATCCAATTGTAAAAAAAAATACATATTTGGAATTTGCACTGTCTCATCTATAATGGGTTTTAATTTTGTCAAAATTTTTTTAAAAAAAAGTCGTCAGCCATATGTCCAAACTCACTATTTTTCAGTGACATTGTTAGGACCTTCAACTTGTAGGTCAAACTAGGTTGAAGGCCTAGGTTCAGATTCCCAATGCATTTCCCGAACCAAAATACAAGCCAAAAACCCGACCACAAAGCAAGGGGAATTTCAAATTTTTAGAAACAGGATCCCGTTTTGTAAATTGGGATCCCATTTCCCACTATTAAATGTCAAGAGAATTGACATGGAAATGAGATCTTGTTTATAAACGAGATCCTGTTTCCATGTCAATGGTCCTGACATTTAATAGTGGGAAACAAGATCCCAATTATAAAACGGGATCCTGTTTCTTTTTTACCATTTTCTTAAAATTTACTAGCAAATTTTTAATATGAAGTTTGCAACTTCACATGAACGACTGACTATGACATTGGGCTATTTTCTATCAACTTTTGTCTTTATAGGCATCAACTTGCATTTTGGATTGAATTTTTCAAAGGAGGCATCATGTAAACAGTTTTTGAAGTGGATTTGTGTTAGTTTTCTACTCATTTGGAGGAACAAAAGAGGAATACTTTTGTTTTAACAGGTTTTCAACTTGCAATTTGGATTGAATTTTTGAAAGGAGGCATCATGTAAACAGTTTTTTAAGTGGAATTGTGTTAGTTTTCTACTTTTTTAGAGGAACAAATGAGGAAATTTTTTGTCCTTACAAGTCTTCAACTTGCAATTTGGATTGAATGTTTTGAAGACTTTCACTATTGACATTCATTTGTGCTTGAGAATTTTATAATCATGGGTTCACAAGCTTGTAATAAGAGGAAAGATAGGAATACATTAACTCCTGAAAAAATTCAAGCAAAGAGAGAGAAGGAGAAAAAAAGAAAAAGAGAGAAGAATGAGAATTAAATCAATGAATGATGGTGGAGCATCCAATTCCACAACTATTGAAGATGAAAACATTGAGGAGACCATGGTTGTAGATGAAGCTAATTTGTAAGAAGTCAATTTGGAAAATAATATGATTATACAAACAAGTCCTAGTATGTCCTCAAATCCCTCTTTCAATGCTATGGAGAATGTTTCAATAGGCACAAATACAGGTATGTCTTCAAATCCACATTTTAGTGAAATGGAAATTTTGTTTGTAGAAGTTTTTCAAGATGCTAGACTTAACGATGTTGACATTGATAATATTTAGAGATGAAATTTTTATAGAATTTGTTGAAAATAAATTAGAAAATGAAAATGAAAATTGTTTAAATGTTGTTGAAAATGAAAATAAAAAATCTTTTGTTGAAAATGAAAATGAGAATGATCCTTTTATTGAAAATGAAAATAGAAACTTTTTTGTTGATGAAAATGAAAATGAAAACTGTTTTGTTGATGAAAATGAAAATGAAAATCTAGAATGTGATGTTGAATTTAATGAAAAGACTTTTTTAAAAATTGAAAGTGATGTTTTGGATAATCTTCCTGGTAATATTTCTTGGAGGAAAATAAGAACACATGCGAATAGAATATACAAAAAAATCTTTTATCATAAAAAACTTGCATTTCAATGTCAACTAATGATACAATTGATGAGAATGCAAAAAATGAGGAAAATAATGAAAAAGTTAGGATTTTTTGTTAAACCAAGAAGAAAAGATCAATCATTAAAAAATGCTATGTCTATTGTTGCTAGTGCCATTCAATCTATTGAAAAAATAGTCAATCTAAAGATAAAAATGCAGCAAAAGAGCTATAAAAACTGCTATATTTAATAAAGCAACTTTGAATAAAAGAATGGTAAGTAATATTAGTGAAGTTATACAAATACATCCTAAAACATTGCTAAGAGTGGCAAAAAGAAGAGAAAGTATAGAAAATTATCCAATTAACCAATGTTGGAGTTTTAGTGGTCGACTCCCAAGGTCTGACATGAAATTGAATGTTCAAATTAAATCTTTGATTGAAAAATATTGGCATGATAATACTAGGGTATCATCTAATGATATAGATGTTTTAAAACTAAGAGTGGGATCCAAAGTTCACGATCCTCATCCAAAAAACCTATTCGATACAACACAAATTGAATTTTGTAGAAAATTTTGTGGTGATTTAGTGTTACCTAGTAATATTAAAATAAGTGAAATTTCTTTTGAAAAATGTAAACCCTGGTATGTAAAAATTAATAAGCAATGAATATCTTCTTGTTGTAAAACTCATGTTAAAATTTTATTATTTTTATGATATTTTTTGATATATACATTGTACTTTGCTTACTAACATGATTATACAGGAATGCAGTATTAATAAAGCACCTAAAACAATAAGGGAGTTTATATTAGGTTTGTTTTGTGAAAGATCTAATGGTAAATTATTTTATTTAAGTTCTTGTATTTCTAGACAATGCACTAGTTGTGGAAATCTTTCATTCTTAAGAATTTGTATGAATGGAAGTGTTGATAATGATTTTGGACAACAATTAGTAGATGTTAAAATATTTAAGAATGTTGACTATTCTTTAAAAGATGGAAAAATAGGAAAGCATTGTGATTTAGTTATAGAAAAAGTTAGTGTACATGCATTCATGAGTGAATTTAAGAATAAGATTGTACCAGAATATGTAATGCACTCTCAACATGCTCAATGGCTTAATGGCCAATTTTGTGCATGTAGAAACACATTTCCAATTAGTACTATACTTTCAGTGGTTGATTTTGTAGAAAATTATACTCTAGTATTATAATTCAGTGCAAGTAGCTATGTTTTTTCATATTGTTTATAGACATGTAGATGATATCATATAGGATGATAGAAAATTGTTAAGGGAGTATCATTTTTATTTGAGTGACAACTGGTTACACTCGTCAGAGTTTGGTTAATACTTTTTCAATATATTTTATGGAAATTTAAGAGAAAGAGGAATCTAGATGACAGAACACCTCATATGGTCAGATAATTGTACTGAGTTCAAGAATGCTCAAATGTTCTATTGGTTAAGTAGGGTTCACAAGGAACATAATGTCCAACATATATGGAGTTTTTTTGAAGTTGGGCATGGTAAATGAGAACATGATGGAGCTGGTGTGTGTGTCAAAAGAATTCTCGCTAGAGAGCAATTGAAATTCGAGGATGTAGTAAAATTTAAAGATGCACGTGGGGTTGTGGATTGATGCAATACAATATTATTTACACCTAGTTCGAGTGAGTACTCTATAGTTCATTGATTCTTTTGGAAGGTTGAATAAGAGAACATTCTACTTAGAGTTGATTGTGAGACAATCAATGGATCTACTAAATGGTATTCATTTAAGAGTTCGACAACAAGCACATGGACTATCTGGACAAGGGAGCTTGCATGTTTTTGTCCATTTTGTATCTTAAAAGATTGGGAAGCATGTGAAAATATAGAATGGGTTGAAGAGTGGGAGCAAAGATCATTGACACCTGCACAAGCACACAATCAATATGAAATAACTATTGAAGACAATGATCAAATGTTTGCATTTGAAGACTATGATTGTGTTTTAGACCTTGTACAAGAAGGTAATTTAATTCAATTTATTTCACTTTATTAAGTTATTTTGTAATACTAAATTACTTATATGGATACACGCAAGTTATTAAATCAAATTTTGTTTGCAAGACATGTGTATGTTGTTGTTACACCTGAGGGGAATGAAGAGGAAACTGAATATTGGTTGGCTCGTTGTGTGGAGACTAAACATAAGTTAATAACACTTCAAGAATATGATGATGGCTATCATTATCCAATAGGTACAGTGATCCCCTTAAGACCTCCCCTTAAGAAAATTTTGATAACAAGTTTTTGATCCCCTTAAGAATTTTTTTTAGAACAAGTCTTGATCCCCTTAAAAAAATATTGAAAACTTATTTGATGATGTTTTTCATGTTTTCCAATAGGATTGATGGTGTTGTTGGCACTTGGATATGAAAATACCTGATAAGGAAGAATGGTCTACCTGCATTCGAAGATTATGAAACACATAAAAAAATTATACACTATTCACATTTGTTGGTGGCAACAAATATAAAACTAGATCGGTATCGTGGAAGACCTACAAATTAAGTGCTATGGAAAATTTCTATGGAAGAGCATGAGACAATCATAAATGTGTTGCAAAAAGGAGAGGATGCATGTGGTACAATGGAATAAGTAAATATAGGTAAATATAGTTTTAGTTCTATATTGTCCTTTTAAATAGATTAAATACATGTTTTGATATTGGTCAAGTGTGTTATTAGTTGAAATTGATTTAAATTGTCCTTTTATAGATCCTTAAGCCATCATCACAAAAAGGAGAGTCCATGAAAATTCAACATAGACAACATAGAATACTTGGTAAAAATAGGTAATTATTAGTTAAATTATATTTAAATACACGTTTTGATTATATATTGATAGTGCTTGTACATTAATAGTTAAAATTGATTTATTATCCTTTTTTGTATCCTTAAGCCAATCATCGCATTGATGTCATACTTTGAAACAAAAAGGAGAGGAGGCTTGGATTCAACCTGTACACACATGTGTGGAATACTTTTAAATACAAGCACTTGAGTTGTGTACATATAGATAGTTTTATATAAATTAAAATATGTATGTTTCGATGATTTCATTGATATTGCTTGTACCTTTTTGATATCAGGTGGCGTGAAGACCTACTACATTTCGAGCACAAGTTTGAGATGTTCTTGACATGGCATAGCCAAATTTTTTAAACATTGTTTTGAGATGACATATATGTACATACATACTTACACAATTAAACATTTTGTACAAATTACAAATACATGTACATACATAATTATACTCTATGTACTTTTATGTATCAAAATCAATATTTTATATATTTTATTTGTTAAATGTGCATGTTTTCCTACTTTGAAACTTTACATTTGATTGTATAATCACTAAAGATCATGTATAAATTATTTTTAAATCAATTATATCCTTAAGACGTCATATTAGGACCCCTTAAGACATCCCCTTAAGATGTGTCATATTAGTACATATCCTAAATATTATACTTAATTATACCATTTGTTATGATGAGTCACCCTAAAGTATAATACTTGTTTATATCACTTAATATTTATACTTAATTATACTCTTCTTTGATCCCCCTAAGACGTTGTATTAGGACCCCTTAAGACAACCTATAAATTAGTGTTGGATGCTATTTTTTTTTTGATAGCTTATAAATTAGTGTTTTTTTGTGGAACATAAGGTCAAGAGGACTTTTATTAGGACCCCTTAAGACATCCCCTTAAGACATGTCATATTAGCACATATCCTAAATATTATACTGAATAAAAAAAATTCAAATTTCTCCTCTAATAGCAAAGGGATAACCAAAGTATGCACTTAAATTTCAAATTGTCCTTCTAAACTCAAAGTGCCTTTTTTTCTCCATTTGGATCTATTATTTCAACAATACGAAAATCAATCAATATTTAAAATTTATTCATCTTATCCCTTTCTTGGTAAGTTCTTTGAACACATCTTTGGCTTCACAACTTCTTAGAGTATTAAAAGCAATAATAGAGGCCAGATCCCAAATTAGAAGTAACAAGCATCCACTTTATCTCACTATTTTACTAGCTTTTTTAAGAGATATATATTCTATATTCACATAAAGAATAGACACCTTTAGCTAAATCAAGATTTTCTCCCATAAATTTAGTTAATTCTCTTTTTGTTACTAGATCCTTGCTAGGATGTGTTTTTAGTTTGACAATAAAATTCTTAATTTTTTTTTCCTTGAAAAATTATCATTAGAGGTGAGTATCTCACATATTATGCCCATTACATATTTAACTATCTCATATCCCTCAAAATCTCCCAATAAAGTAGTATTTGAGAGAGCAATGGCATCAATTATCCAAAGATGATCTAGGGACTTAAAACACTCATAATCTCATCTCTAGTAGGAATAAATTCATCAAATCCTTTAATTTCATCATGAGACACTAAGGGTTGTGAGGGGATCAATAGTTGTTGAGAAACCACAATATGTCCAAACTTTGATAGTTTTTTATAGGACTCTTTCACCATTGTGTTTCATTCCACTCTCTTTCATAGATAAAATAGGAGGACTAGGGTAGCTATATTTAAGTAGGGACTTTGAAACTAGTTTTAACCTAGGCATTATGTTTAGAGTATCAACATTTTATAGTATGGCTCTAATTCTCTCGATAAGGTCTTGAATTAAAATACTTGTTTATATCACTTAATATTTATACTTAATTATACTTTTCTTTGATCCCCTTAAGATGTCGTATTAGGACCCCTTAAGACATCCCCTTAAGACATGTTGGATGCTCTTATTTGTTTTGACAACTTATAAATTAGTGTTTTTTGTCAAATAAGTTCATTGACTAATTATCACTAATTACTGAATGTACATATCATGTATGGATCACTAAATTTGTAAAGTACAAATATTAAAATGTCCTATTAATTTCAACTTTAATTTCATATTTATATTTAATTTGACTTTAATGTCCTATATTAATGTCTTGACTATGAACATAAAATTCATAAGTGTACATGTGTAAATTAGAATTGAACAATAGTAAATTCCATTAGATACAATATATTAAGTGCATGAAACCAATATATTAAGTGCATAAAATAAATTCCATTAGAGTACAACCCATGAAATAAAGTCCAACAAAGTACTTGACCCATGAAATAAATTCCAACAGAGTACGTGAGAAACCAAATATGTAGTCGATGAAATAATCAAATATAACCCATAAAATCATGTTTAGGTCATGGATCGTCTCTATAATCAAGAGACCTCTTCACACCATGTGGACTACGCAAATGACTTGAAACACTCTGTACAAGAGAAAGATGAAATCAGATGTAAGACGATGAAAAATGATTTAATGACAATTTAATTTATAATTCATCATAAAATTAAATTACCATCATATATAGATCTAGATGCTTTGGTGCACTTGGACCAACCTCTAAATTCTTTGAATCAATCTACATATGTACAGGACAAAGCAAGTTGAAATTTAGAGAACTCATGAGTAGCAACAATATCTAATGTTTGTCCGATGCCCATTCTCATTGTCGTATTAACCTAGAAATACATATAAACATTTAACACTTATAATATTTACAAGTGTACATGCACATTTGATATATAGTGAGTTCAAAATCCATAATTGTAACTAGAAAGTAATGTATTAAGTTAAACAATTTACAATATAAATGTACCTACCCCTAATCTGTGACGCTCGACACTGGAGGAATGCTCAACAACCCCTTGGGTGGAATCAATGTGGAAGTCAGTTGACTCCCTTGAACCAACATAAATATTTAAAACATATGTTCATGATTGAATTATAAATTTAAAACTCAAGTTAAAAATTATTTCATATATAATTTTAAAAAATTGAAATCAAAATACCCCATAAGGGTTTCTGACTAGGACCGGTGTCGACATATGTACTCGCAATGTAGATGATTGCCCCATCGCTAGTGTCATGTGTACACCAAATAGTTTAATTGTTAAAATGTATAGATTTTTTTTTTTGATACATACCTTCATTAAAATTCTTATAAATTTCATGTAGATGCATATTTATACCTATGTGGCACTGTCCAAGTAGGGTGATGGTCTATAGTAAGAAATTCTACAAATGAACTGAGGTGACTAGATGATCTACCAAAATTTCCACGTCCATCTGAATCGGGTGTGGCCAGATCAGGTCCATAGCATATCTGATGGAAAATAATATATAAATGTGGGACTCTCGACACCTATGGAGTGGTACTAGGACCAACTCCATAAGATGCTCCTCCATCATCATGGTCTCCATGCTCCCTACCCACTAAATTGTAGAAGCATGTTGATCAAGGTCTCCTGCAAGTGTACTAAGGGATCCTAATGTCAATACCACCGAACGTTGATGCACAAGGGCGAGAATGGCAGGACCAAGAGGAGAAACAAAGGGTTGCACATGAACGGGGCATTAGGGATCAACCTTTTCCCCTAACCTCTATTGTGGCATGCCACTACCAACCCCTTGAAATGATTTAAAATCAAAATAATTGGGCTTTTGCCCCATAACAAACTCTACATATAGTTTCCTCAAAAAATATAATGGGACCTCCAGATTAGCATGCGGTGGACTTTCAAATACCATATACCATTGATCCCAAAAATGTGCACTCATCGGTGGGTGGTTGGGTGGGCACCCCTCCACATTGGTGGAGGGATTTTGAAGGGGTATGACTCAGCTAATATGTAGATTTTTTAATGGTTTGGCTACCACCAATTTGAGTGGAAGAAATGGTAATGACAAGTGGTGGTAGTCTCGGCATACTCCACATGTGGTGAGTACATGCATAGCTATTAGCTAGAATGTGACTATCATTTCAAGGAATGCTCTATGTTAAAGGTTGAAAGAGAAGGTTGGTTTTTCATGCAAGGATAGATTGCCTTACATAGATATAATTTCTTGTGCGTGTTATGTGAGATCAACCTTGTTGTTGTGGGTATTATTAATGGAAGTTGGTGTTGGTGGATTGTTAGTGTGCGGAGTGGAGTGTTTATGTGGTGTCCTTGGTGGTGGTGTTTTGGCCGATAGTGTTTGGATTTTGGTGGCTTCAAAAATGGAAAAGTCGAGTTGCTCCAAGTTCATAATCTCTATGTCTGTGGAGGGGCTGGAGTCGTTTGGTGCAAACACACCCATTTCTTTGTTGGCGACAAAGAGACAAGCTTCCTTTAGAGAAATTACCAACCAGTGGCTTAAGCACATTCTGCTTGATAGTGATCATTTGGTTTTGCTAGTTGTAAAAATGGTTTTAGGGAAAGGCCATTTGGAGCAGAAAGAGTATGTGTGGGATAATGCCTATATATCCTCACACTTCCTGGATGTGTTGTTGGATGTTGAGGTGTTTAAGGTGGAGGCCAAGGAAATGCTCATGCCCCTATTTTGTGAGGATTTGATGGGTGGTTTAGAGGAGACCCTAAAGGCGAAAATTGTTGGCAAAGGGATTCCATGACTATCGAATTTGGAGCTGCTTTAGAAAATGAACGAGGCAGTGAAAGTCTTCCCCTTCCTTTTAGATTTGAAAAGAGTCAAGATTATGTGGTATCGGATGATCTCAGGTATGGTAGTGGAATTCTTGAAAAGGAAGCTAGGGCTGGTGGTGGAGGACAGTTTGGATTGGGTGGTTGATTTTTACACCTGTGCTAAATTGAATGGGTTTCTCTGAGGTTCGACCTCTTTTTGTTTGTTATTTTTGTTCATTGGCTGATAGTTTAGTTTCTGGGCTATCTTGTTTTGGATTGGTGGAAGCCAATTTTGGTTGAATTTTGTGAATATCTCAGGCAGATTGTTAAAATCTTATTGGTTTTCTTGGCTTTGGTTTGGTGAAGGTTTCCTGCACAATAGATGTTCTATATGGATCTTTTTAATATTAATAAAATATCAAGCTCTTACGTATCAAAAAAAAGTGCACTCATCTGTGGATGTATACACCACCTCATGGATATTCTAGATTTATTGGGAGGAATGGGCTACTAAGTATTAAGGTCAATAAAATAAGGGGCTAGATGGGCTTTTGTTATTTTTAGGTCTAAAATTTGTTTATATGAGAGACCGTCTGCATAAAATCATCTCATCTCCTCTCTTTCTCGTCGATGCCTATCTAAATTAGAATTGATAGTCCTAATGGTATGCACAACATTTTGCATCACAGATGCAAAATGTCTCATGTGTGGTGGAATCAATGCTTGATTTTGCATAACATTGATTTGGTTTTGAATGGATGTCACTTGATCATTTATATGTGCTCATAAGCGAGCCTCATAAGATCCAATGGGTGGTGGAGGTGGGATATAAGGTGGAGGGGGTGGAGGGGGAGGTGGAGCCTGGGGTGGAGATGAAGGTTGCTGAGGTGCTGAATTGATGATATCATCAATGTTAAATTGATCCATGATATCAAATATAAGTGTTCACCTACATTAACACTTATACATACAAATTTGAAATGTACATGCAAATTTGTTTAAATAGGATGTGCATACATATACACACACATACATACATTGATTGAACTTGAGCATGTGCATACAAATTTCAAAATTTAAGATCTAGAGCTATGCAATTTTAATACATGTACATACTAAAAAATAAAATTGAAACATTCACAAAAATCTCATTTATGTCTAATACATATATATATATATTACATTTTTCCAACATGAGAAATCATGATCTAGTGGATAGTCATAAAATATATACTATTATAAATTCATCATTATAAGTTCATAAATTCAAACAAATTCATAAATTCATCACTAAAAATATCCATCCAACCAAAATCATAAATTCGTCACTAAAAATATCCATCCAACCAAATTCATAAATTCATCACACAAAATATCCATTGAACCAAATTCATAAATTCATAACTATAAGATCATTGTCTTAATTTATAAAGTGTTGCAACTCTCTATTTCATCTCTTCATTTCTTTGTGTTTTTCTTTTCAAAATTGGAAGTTCTCCTCTCCTCTAGCCATCATTTATGCTCATCTAACATCCCATCCATATCCCTAACAACATCAATAGCATTTTTCATCCTAAATGCAATCATCCTCAAAGGTGGTGCAATACATTCTTCATTTTGAATAATGTTGATTTGATCTTGAGTGGATCTAACATTGACATTGATTCTTGCTTGAAATATTGCACCATTAGTTTCAAGTGGTGGAGGTGGGAGGTTATGAGGTGGAGTGGGTGGTGGTGGAGGTGAAGGTGGTGGAGATGGAGGGCGTGGAGGTGGATTACATATATTATTGAATTGATCCATGTGATCTCTAAGATATAAGTGAACCTACATTAGATTTGTAATTTCAAAATTTAAGATATATGTTTAGGAAATATCCTTAATCTATTCAATATAAATGGCCTAATGGAATACAAATGATAAAATGTGTAAGCCTCATTTATGTCTAAGGAATATTACTTGAATGAAAAAATAATTAATTGTTAATATAGGAAAATTTATGAATGCTTTAGGGTTTACAGTTTAGAGTTTAGGATAAATAAGGTTTAGGGTAATAGGATGGCTTAAGGGGATTTATGTAGTAAGGTCCTAGTAAAAAATGACATGTCATATTAGGACCCATTAAGACATCGATTTATGGTTTAGGGTGATAGGATGGCTTAAGGGGATCTATATCTACTAAGGTCCCAGGACAAAATGACATGGCTCAAGTGAATAAAATTTGGTGAAGTTTCCTAAGGCAACCAAATTTCATTAAGGGCCTAGGAAAAAATGATGGCTTTAGGGTTTAGGGTTGAGAGTTTAGATTTTATGGTTTAGGGTAATAGGATGGCTTAAGGGGATCTATGTAGTAAGTTCCTAGGACAAAATGACATGGCATAAGGGAATAAAATTTGGTGGAGTTTCCCAAGGCAACCAAATTTCATTTTAAGGTCCTAGGATAAAATGAATGCTTTAGGGTTTGTATTTTAGAGTTCAAGGTTTATGGTTTAGGGAACTTAGGGTGAAGTTTGGGTGGCCCTTAGAATATGGACTTGTAAGTTAAAGTGAACAACATTTTCTTGTGGAATAGTTGATTGAGATAGCTCTTGTTTCGACTGACCAACCTAGATCATGAAATCTCATTCATATTATAATCTTGCACTATATTATTATTGTTAAATTTGGTTGCCTTGGGAAACTTCACCAAATTTTGAGAAATTCTTTGAACCCCTTAAGAAATGTCATATTAGGACCCCTTAAGACATCAGTTTAGGGTTTAGGGTAATAGACTGACGAGTTTATGAATATTTTTGATTTTATGAATAGATTAATTATTTTCATAATAGAAACAAATAATTATGTATTATTAAGATTGAGTTTGATGTATACTTTAACATGATATTTTTTTAATTGAATATAAGATTATTTTATTTAACATGTTTTTCATTAATATTTGCCACTTAAATGAATTTTATGATATAAAATGTATAATAAAATTAGTTATTGTTGAATCTTATTTTATTTTGGATTGTTTGGAATTGAAAGAACCTAAAATAAAGAAAGGAAAAATATTTAGATTCTTTTAGTGTCTAGGTAACTAGTGCAAATTGAGATTTAGACTAAACTAGAAGCCTAATTAACAACTAATTGACTAGAATGAGAGTTAATATTGTCAAAAGACAAGAGACAACACATGCAAACAAGAAATGGAAACAAGGCATGACTAAGAGAGATAAAAACATAAAATAGAAATGAATGAACATATTATCTAATTAAGTGACAATTGGAAATGGATTGTACAAGGATTTAGGAATTTGCTAACTAAATTTACAAACAAACATTGAAAATTTATCAATTGTAACGATCCACTAGTCCCACAAGTAATCCTTCCCTTCACCCATAATTCCTTAATTATTGTAGTGTTTTCAACTTATCCACGTGTCTCTAATTTCAAATCCATTTTTTTTATATTTCTCATATAAATTTAGATTCGAAACTCATTTAATTTCCTTTATATATAGTGGTTGTCATTTTTTATATCATGGATTCCACTCAACCTTTTTTTCCCTTGTCTCCATTCATTCTTACATAAATTATTTTGATGTGTTTACATTATTTTTTATTTGATTCATGAATATTTTCAAAAGCATATCCTTTTACCATAAGCATAGTGACACATTTTCCATTAATGCACTATTTCATATTGGATATGATTTAACATCTTCCATGGAACTTATTATTATTTTCCCTTCTATTGTAGATTCTTTAACTTAACCATGAGTTTCATAAAGATTTCATCTCTTAATATGGATAGCTTTAGTAATGATGATGTTGATTATACTATGACTATTGGTGTGCCTAGCTTTGATAATTCTCTTATCATCTATGATCGTGCTTTACCTTTTAGTGATTTCCCTTATTATGATGCTTAATGAGAGAAACTTGGATGATCACACTTATGTCATGCCTACCTTATGAACATACTCAATATTTTTTAATTCTAAGATTTTTGTAACATATTGTTGTCTATTCTAATGATATCTATGTTCATAACATTTAATTGATTGTGTCTCTTGATGAATACACATTTAAATGTATAATATTTATCAAATCCTATTTCATTGTCAATATCAAGGACCCTAATTTACAACACAAATACATTCAATTTAAAACATTTAAGCAATGCAAATCAATTTTTTCCATTATCAATTATTCTTGAGCTTGAAATCAAGGTCTTCATTTCAATGCAAAAATTTTCGTTTGATTTCAATTTAGGGTAAATTAGAAAAAATAATGTTTGAAATGAATTTAGGGTTTCAAGAAAAAATTAGGGTTTTCAATGCAAGTTTTTTTGTTTCATTTCAAATTAGGGTTTTCAATGCAATTTTTTTGTTTCATTTCAAATTAGGATTTTCAATGCGATTTGTTTTGTTTTCTTTCAATTTAGGGTTTTCAAATGCAATTTTTTTTTGTTTGATTGAACAATTCAAGTTTCAAAATCTAAATATTTTTCTTCAAATATGATTCAAGGATGATTTTTTTTCTACAAGGTTTCATTTCATTTTTTCTTATACGTCTACAAATTATCAATTCTCCTATTACACCTAAATAAAATACATAAAATGCTAAATAAATTGAAATAAATCATCCTAAAACCTACTTTTGTCTTATATTTTTTTTTTAAAACTAAAACAACATAGATAAAATAGGTGTAGGAATACTTGGAGGTCAAAGGTCGCTGTCATTATCGCCACTGTCTGTTAAATTAGGATCCTGAGCTGCTAATGACTAAGTTTCACTTTCTTTTTTTAAATAAATACAACTTGAAAATGGGATCTCATTTTTTACAAAATGAGATCCCAATTTATAGAAATCGGGATCCCGTTTTATAAATATTGGGATCCCATTTCCCATCCATTAGTTTGGGATCCTTTATTAAACGGGTCTTGATTTTTAAAAGATGGGATCCTGTTTAGTATTTAGGCGTAGGATCCTGAAGCTAAATGGGATCCCATTTTTACAATGCCAATTTCTTTTTTGGCAAAGGAAAAAACTTCCACATTTTGTGGACTCAACTTCTTGCACTTACCCTTGGAAACAACCTCAAGGTATGGGACCTTGTGAGAATAAGGTTGAATATTTAGAGAAGGTTGGCTTCCTCTTCTAATGTTGGTCTAACCCTGCATATGAAAACCTATCACTACTTTAATCTAATAGTTCACAAGGAAAATGGATAGAAATAGAGCATGAAATGGAAATGAAGGTGATACACCAAGATAAAATTTTGTTTCTTCTCTTCTTTAGATTGATCAATACATTAAAAAATCAACTAAAACACACATTAAGACATGGAGGTAGGAATTTTTACTCAAACAAGCACTTGAAATAGTTGTGACAATAGCTAAATTTTATTATATAAGGCATAAAGCTAGAATTTACAATGGTAGAATGTAGAGATATAGTGTCTGCAAAAGAAAACTGTGAGAGGATCCCAAAAGAAGAACCCTTAAAAAGAATATAAGTGTTTCTTTTATAGATCAAGCATAACTTGGATGAATGCAACTCAAACCCTAACTTAGCTAGGGTTAGTAGTCAAGGAGATATGATTAAGGAAAGATCTACTCATGAAATATATGCCAAAAGGAGATCCTAGAGAAGCCAAGACTTGCAAGCCATACCCTTGCCATAAACATTTGCTTGAAATTTCATCCAAATCCCCCCATAAAATTAGAGATATGAGCATGCATCCATTAGAAGGGACAAAGAAACAATAATAAATGAATATGGGTGCCATAAAATCCACTTTTAGAAGTTAGAGAATGTATTGAATGTTGTCCATGAAGCCCAAAAGTCAAAACATGTAGTTGATGAAGTGGTTCAAGCATTAATGGAATCACTTAGAAAACATGCCAAATATGATGTATGGTTAGGGTGTCGGGCCTTGGGGTTTCGGGCCCGAAAGGAAACCTTTCATATGCATTAAATGGTTTAGAGTCACGAAAAAGAGCACCTTCAGACATCGGGCATCGAGCTTTCTTTGTACTACTTATGCATCATTGGCATTAGATTGTTGGAGTTCAGGCTTCGAGAGTACCACTTAATTTCATGCCAAAGGAAGGTAGAAAGAAGGAAGAGGAAGGAGGGAACCACTAAGTCCAAAAAGGTCACTCTTTTTGGGCTTCATATGTCAAGAAGGAGGCTTACACCTTATTGCAAATGCAAAAAGTGTAAAGGAGCAAGCCAAAGCTTCAAGTCTAAAAGGAGCCATTAGGGGTTGGAGAGAAGAGTTACCTCTTATCAAAGTAAGGTAAGAGGTAAAGGATAAGGTCAAATCCTAATTTCTGAACTAAACACTTAGCCAAATTTTTGAAGGGAGGATGAAGGTGAGAGGGAAGAAAGGTGGAAGAAGAAAGTCTAATGTCCAAAATCCAAAGATGAGATTTCAAGGATCAAAGATTGGGAGGAAGGCTTATGCCTAATGATGAAAATATGTCCAGAAAGTGGTAAGAGGGAAGACCAACCCCCGAAGTCTGAAAATGCAACAATTAGGAAAATATTGAAAGATTTCATTGGGCTTCGGTGGTTGGGAGGTAGACTTAAGGATTAAAAAAGGGAAGTGGTAAGGGTTGAAGGGTAAGGTCGATGACCAAAACCCAAAACACTTAGCAAAAAGTGGAAGGAAAAGAAGGAGCAGGAGCGATGAAGAAGGCACACGAGCAAAGAGCTAAGAAAAAGCTCAAAATCTTCAAAACTTAGGACCCTTCAAGGAGAATTCATTCAAGATGTCTTAGATCGATTATCAATGCTGGGTCATCTAAGGGTGGCATGAAATGTCAACATTTTTGGAAACTTCTGTGAGATGATTGTCTACTAATCATGGAATCTAGAGGCCTTAACAATCCATTGGGCACAAAGTCATGAAGGGGATTTACAAAATTGGGCCTCCTAAGGGAAAAAAAACATGTGTAGGCTTGCACTTGGAGGAAAATAAGAAAATAGGGGCATGCATTCCCTTAAGGAGAATGTAGGGTGTGCAAAGGGACTTCATGGAAAGAAAAATGACTAACTAATATGTACATGAGCTCAACTGAAATAAGAGGAACATTACAAAAAATTTCCTCTATCAAAAGATGATCCTCTAAAAGAGCTTATCCCCTTCAAGCTGAAACTACAATCTTCATCCATCTACAACCATTGAATTAAACTACCTAAATGCAAAGGGTTGCATAAAGAATCAACTTGGTGATGAATCACCTCATTGTAGACCTTATCCTTGGAGGGTAACCATATGATGTAAGTGTCAAATTACTTTGATAGTGGAACCTCAGGAGAAAAAATAGTAGCATGGGGAAGCTTCTCTAAAAATAGGTCAACATCAAAAGGAGAACCCTCTACAAAGGAAAAGGAAAACTCCTTACACAAGGGTGAGCCACTATTATAGTTGTTGGCCTTCTCAAATATATATTGTTCACAAAATTCACCCTCAAGCTCTTCCTCATTTCTTTTCATGAAAATTATGCTCTTGATCTCATAGAAATTTTCCCTCTCCATCTAATGGAAACAAATAAAAACCTCAAGCTTACAGCTTGAAATATCCACCATATCCCTTTTGAGTTTCTATGAGGTTGGGAATAGAGGTGCTCTCCTCAAAGTTGCATAATATGTTTTGGCCAAAATCCCCTTCTTCTATAGGTGAATTAAATTGAAAAGCATTTCCCAACACATCTAGAAAGCAACCAAGGACGTCCTCCGCATGAGTAGCAGGTTCATGAACAAAACACTCATCCCCTTGATCATGCAAGGTAAAATTCATGTTTACGAGACTAGGAGTGTAAGGTCCAAAATGATCCTCCGTAAATGGCTTACTAATTTTATTTGAATTCCCTTCTTCTTTGGGCTGGATTAGGCCGATTGAAGGAGTGGCATGCTCATTTTCATATACATCCCTTGGTTGATTATGCTCTTTTAAAGCTTGTTGTAGTATATCCCTTTGAGGTGGTATGGAAAAAGCATCCAACATGGTGACATTCAAGTTATCCTTCTTTGTTTGATCAACTATATTGAAAGGGGGATGGCTAACCTTAGGTGAAACCTTTGGAACAATCAAATCCAAATTTGTTGATTAGGTGACTTGAGGTCACTCCACTATCCTATTGCTCTTACCAGTAGGTTGATATGATCATATAATTGTTATTCTACCCATTGTTTCAACAATTGTAACATTTTGAGATGGTTGGGATGATGATGCTTGGCCCATTTTTTTATGAAGCACAATTATCCATTGCTCTCTTTCTTCATCTGGTGTCCTAAGCTATCATGTCTAGACCTACCTAATTCACACCACAAAAGTCTTCTTGATTCCAATTGATGAATTTATAGTCTCCCTACAAGTGATCATGCTTTCCAACAACTATTTGGTTTGCATTGAATTGTTTCCCTGATGTGGAGGTCTCATTTTGAACAACCAAAGTTTGCACAAACTCACCATTTCAACAAGCATTCTAGCTATGAGGCTGATTGCATGGATAACACTAGTCATGTTCTTGAGCTATATTTTTCTAAGCTAGGAACAAGGCCTTTGAAGTGTTGGTAGTAGTTGGATTTTCACTATTCAAGGATTTAGCATAATTCCATTGATTTTTCCCTCGATGAGGTTGCCTATTTTGTTGGTAATTTTGACATTGAGGCTGATAAGTTATGTTATTTTGAGCTTGTTGCCTCTTTTCTATTGGTAACTCATTATTCAACCTTTGGATCATTTTTCTCATTTCCTGCACCTCTTTTAGAGATGTGACCAAAATGGATGGTTGAGAAATTGCAGCCATTGGAATAGGAGCCACTGTGGGTTGTTGAGGAAGCTTTGGAAATAAGGGAATTGGTGGCCTAGGAGCTATCTTCCTAGATTACATCAAGATTTTTCCTACCCTTATAGCTATGTTGTATGCATTTGGTAAGGTAAATCCTCCCATAGATTGAATCATAACAACTATGTTGCTATTAAGAGCCTTTAAGAAATAAAGGAAAGCATATTCAAGAGAAGGCTTCACTAGGACAAGGATTCTATTCCAAGTCTTTTGGAATCCATAGTTGAAGTTACTTATGAACTCATGAGGTTCCATTTTGATAGTGGTTAGTTGCTCTACTAGAGACAAATGGTCACTTTTTTCTTCAAAATTCTTGCAAAATTTTTCACCTAGCTCATCCCAATTGTGAATGGAGTTGGGTGGCAAACCTCTACACCACTACAATGCTTTACCTTTTAGGGAAGTGGATAGAAGCATAACAACCACATTGTCCTCTATTACATCATTCACTGAGCATACATTTTCCACATCTAGGATGTGCTCTTTTGGGGTTGTGGATGTATCACCAATGAAATGAGGGATTCTTTTCAAGGCATTGATTGGTATATCATCCTTTTGGGCTAAAATTAAAGGGCTACCACCATTGAAAAATACAAAAGGTTGATTTTTGGGTAAATCCATATGGAATAATTCCCTATTTGTACGAATAACATGTGTTCTAGCTTGAAATAATCTACCCACTGGTGGCATAGATTGAGCTCCAGGATATGGATTTGAGCCTCTATCTCTCCTAGTAGGTGATAAATATTGTTTAGCATTTTTTATTCTTCTAGAAGAAAAAGATAGTAAAGATGGTAGCTGAGTATGTTGATAAATGCCTCTAGAAGATGCTCTTGTTTGAATTCAGGGCATGAATGCATAGGATTGATTTGTAACCAGGAGTTCTAGGTAGTAGTTCAATCACCAAATTGATGTAGAGCCCTCCTTTGAATGTAGAATCACCAGGTACTTGTTTGAATTCCTCTTCAAGGTTGGAAGGTTGAGAGAAATACCAATCTCTCAATGAGATGAAGTAAAACTAGGCTACTTGAACCAAAAAAAATTGAATGGAGTCACCTTGGTGTTTGAAGATATGCCTCCAAAGGCAAGATGTGTTGAAGAAAAAACTAAATTCTTCAATGAAGAGAAAGAGGTCCCATCAGGCATGTCAAAAGCTATTGTCACATTAAACCACACCCTATTGAACAAGAGTTGAGTGTTCTAATGACACAATGGAAACAACCTCAAGGTGTGGGACCTTACACAAATGAGGTTGAATCTTTGGAGAAGGTCACAATGGAAACACTATTGTGAATGCACCAAGTCATCCAAAATGTAAAAGTGTGATATGACAATAATAAAGTGTCATAAAATTAAAAAAGTGCAATAAAATGATATAAATGAAAAGCATGAAAGCACCTAGTCATATTTAGGGAGGATTTATAGAACTATGATACAACTCAAGAAGATAAAAAAATAAAAGGGTCCCCAATTTGAAAGAAATTAGAGGCATGTTGTGAGGGTTTACAACAATTACTAATATCAATTAGCTTAGAACTATGAAGGAGGTGGTGGATATTGGTGATTAAGTCCTAGAGAGAGTATGAATGACTACATAACTACATTGAAGAGGAATGACATATGGGAATTGACACTATTGCTATATGGATGAAATCCTATTGGATGTAAATATTTTAAATTAAGATTGATTTAGATGGTGGTATTGAAAAGTACAAGGTTAGGTTGGTTGCAAATGGATATTCCAAGTTGAGGGGGTGGTATTTGGTTATATTTTCACCCAATTTTTAAGATAATATCTATTATCGAGCTCAATAAAACATTACAAGAGTTACAATGAATACCTCTAAAGTATCAAGCCTCTCCAATGCATCCTTCATGTGTCTAAGCATGAATCCACACATCCCATACAATGATTCACATATGAACTCCTCATAAAGACTCAATAATGACATCCTACTCACCCAACAAACCTTAACCACTAAACATGTGCTTTCTTTTGTAGATACAATCTCACACAAATACAATCAAGTGGTAATATAAAACCATGTACCACAAAACCATATGAATAGAAAACCACCAACCCCTCATTTAATATTGGGTACTAAGTTTTCACTTTATTAAATATTTCCCCAATACTAAATTATTATCCCATGTCTTTCACACATTAAATAATAATACAATGTTACAATACAACTTTAAGTGGTCCCCAAATAATTACTAAGTATGATTAACCACACCTCTTAGGTGCATCACAACTAAATAATTATTTAATTACAACACTAGAATATAACATTTCATGCAATGGTGTACAACACCATATCCCAACATTCTCCCACTTGGTGTATACATTGCATATGGTATCAATCAATTAAATACATCATCATAGCCATACATGTAACCATTGTCACATAAAACTGCACCGTACTTAACAAGAGTTCAATGTTCTAATGACACAACAGAAATAAACTCAAGGTGTGGGACCTTGCATGAATGAGGTTGAATTTCCAGAGAAGGTTGGCTTCCTCTTCTAATATAAGTACAAATATGTTGGTCTAACCTTACACATGAAAACCTATCACTACTCTACTCTAGCAACTCACAAGGAAAAGGGATAGAAAGAGAGCACAAAATGGAAATGAAGGTGATACACCAAGATATAATTTTGTTTCTTCTTTGATTTAGATTGATCAATACATTAAAAAATCAACTCAAACACACATTCATAAATGAAGGTAAGAAGTTTTACTCAAGCATGCAAGAAATAGTGCTGACAATAGCTAAATTTTATTAATATAAGGCATAAAGCTAGACTTTGCAATGGTAGAATATAGAGATATAGTGTCTACAAAAGAAAACTATGAGAGGAGCCCAAAAGAAGAACCTTGAAAAAGAATACAAGTGTTGCTTTTATAGATCAAGCATAACTTGGATGAATACAACTTAAACCCTAACCTAGCTAGGGTTAATAGTCAAGGAGATATGATCAAGGAAGGATTTTCTCATGAAATCCATGCTAGAAGGAGAGCCTAGAGAAACCAAGACTTTCATGCCATACCCTTGTCATAAATATTTTCTTGAAAGTGCATCCAAATCCCCCCGTAAAATCAGGGATATGAGCATGGATCCATTATAAGGAACAAATCAGCAACAATAAATGAGTATGGGTGTCACAAAATCCACTTGTAGAAGTCATAGAATGTATTGGATGTTGTCCCTTAAGCCTAGAAGTCAAAACATGTAGTTGAGGAAATGGTTTGAGCATTAATGGCATCGCCTAGAAAACGTGTTGAATCCAATGTATGGTAGAGGTGTCAAGCCTGAAAGGAAACCTTTTCTATGAATTAAATGGTCTGGAGCCATGAAAAAGAGCACCTTCAGACATCTAGTGTCAGGCCTACTTCATATTGCTTACACATCATTGGCATTAGACTGTCGAAGATCAGGCTTCGGGTGTACCACTTATCGCATGCTAAAGGAAGGTAGAAAGAAGGAAGAGGAAGTAGGGAACCACGACGTCCAAAAAGGTCACCATTTTTGGGCTTCAAATGATGGGAAGGAGGCTTATGCCTTATCGAAAGTAAAGGAGAAATCCAAAGCCTAAAGTTTGAAAGAAGCCATTAGGGGTCAAAGAGAAGAGTTACCTCTTACCAAAGAAAGGTAAGAGATAAATTTGAAGACTGAAGCCTGACCTCCGAAAACTCAACACTTAGCAAAATTTTTGAAGGAATGAAGGTGAGAAGGAAGAAGGGTGGAAGATGAAATTCAAATGTCTAAAAGCCAAATATGAGATTTCGAGGATTGAAGATTGGGAGGAAGGCTTATGCCTTACGATGAAAATATGGAAAGCGGTAAGAGGGAAGACCAACCCTCGAAGTCTGAAAAAACAACACTTAGGAAAATATTGAAAGATTTAATCAAGCTTTGGTGGTTGAGAGGTAGGCTTAAGGCTTACCAAAGGGAAGTGGTAAGGGTTAAAGGGTAAGGCCAATGGATGAAACCTGAAACACTTAGCAAAGAATGGAAGGCAAAGAAGGAGTAGGAGTGATGAAGAAGGCATGAAAGTAGAAAGGTAAGCGAAAACTTGAAAGCCCAAAAAATTAGGACTTATACAATTTTAGGACCCTTCAAGGAGAATTTGAATGCAAGATGGACCACGTAGGATATCTTAGATTGGTTATCAATGACGGGTCATCTAAGGCTGGCATGAAATGTCAACATTTTTGGTTACTTTTGCGAGATGATTTCTTGCTAATCATGGAATCCAAAGGCCTTAACAGTCCTTTGGGCACAAAATCATGATGGAGATTTACAAAATTGGGCCTCCCAAGGGCAAAACAAAACATGTGTAGGCCTACACTTGGAGGAAAACAGGAAACTAGGGACATGCATTCCTTTAAGGAGAATGCAGGGTGTGCAAAGGAATGTCATGGAAAGCAAAAAAATTAACTGTAGTGTAGAAAATTGTATCCCTTTACATTTCAAGCTTGTTTGGGCCATCCTTGCTAAAATTGAGCTTCTTTATTCCTTAATTGGCCCTATTTTTCATCCACAAGCCTTAATGCATCTTTCTAAGGATAATCCCAACATATATCAAGTGACCAATCAAAATTTAATGATTTTGGATTGTATGGACTAGATTTAGTGATCTAGGACTCATACACCACCTTGGGTGTATGGGTCCCACCTATGTTTCAGGGATAAATCTAAATTCCACATTAAACTAAGCATTTCTTGAAAAATGTGTCCTAGATTAGCCTAATGGGACTCATACGCCCCAACTAGTGTATGTGTCCCTCTTAGCTTAGACCTATTTTAAATTCAAATCCTTGGCAGTATTTTATTCTCCTAGATCTGATGTTGACTTGTAGTGTTGTAATTTCAGGAAATTTGGCATAAACAAGTATAAATACAAGGTCTTTTCAAATATTTTCTCCTAGCAAGTTTACAAGCCATCAAGCAGTTCAAGTATTCAAACACTATAGAAAATTTGAGATCACAAGAGTTTACAAGAGCATTCAAGAGTGATTATCAAGCATTTTGGAGCATTTTTCAAGTATCAAGCATCATGTCAAAGTCATCATGCATCATGTTTGTTTTTTAGCTAACATTTGTGATGTAGGTTCTTATAATTCAAGCAAGCTTTCAAGTCAAGATCCATCTCATACAAACAAGAGTCAAGATCCACATTCATGCTAGCCATTACTTACAAGATTGTAGCCTTTTATTCAAGGGTTTGGTGAGTTGCAACATTGCATATTTGTTCGTTCATCATTCCTTCATTATATTTCTAGATTCATTTCAAGGTTTGATTACCAAAATGGGGTTTGACCAAGGAAAACCCCTATCCACTAACAAAACAACATTTTCCCCTCTTTTTGATGTGTAATTTGTAGATCTAGGATGAAGATTCATTAAAGAGCAAGATTGGAGAAGAGTTGTCAAGTTGCAAATTTGTCAAAGTTCTCACCTTGCAAGATCACATAAAGTCACCTACAAAGCATAATTCAGTGTTTTAGAACCAGGGATTTGACATGAGGAAAATTATAGCATATCAATAGAGGATTCTAGAGTTTTAGATCAACCCTAATATTGGTACTAAATCACCACTTGTGGCGTATGAATCCCAATATAAACATTTTCAGGTATTTTTTGTAGATCTTGATTCAACAGTTCTAGATTCTAGTTTTGGCCTGAAACCCTAAACTAGGACTAGATTGCCCCTACTGGCGTATGAGTCCTAGTGTGCATAAAAAATTAGTGTTTCTAGGATTTCATACCTTCATTCAAGCCTCTTCAATTTCCAAGTTCACCTCTGTACTTTCTTAGTTTACTGTTCTAATTTGAGTTCATTTCTAGATAATTTGTTTAAGTCTTGCATATCATTTACATTTCTTGTGTTTCCAAGCCCTAGCTTGGTGGTGAACCCCTCTTTAGTATTTTATCACACCCTAAGATACCTTATTATAGATCTATTTCCCTCATTCCATCCTTGGATTGAGATCTCTAGGGTTTCCTTGAGTGAAACTTGTAGAAAATTGGTTGTTATATCTCCTAAATCAAAACATTCATACATATAGTGATTATTTTTGAGGTTTCATTTTGGTGAACCTAGCCTTTAGAACACATTATTTTCTGATTTGGAGTGCATCATAGTCCTAGATCTATCTTGCATTAACTTTGCATTAGGTCTTGCATTAGTTAATTTTCATCTAGGGTTTCTAAATCTTGCATTAGTGAGAGTGCATATAGGTTGCATTTTTGCATCTTGCATCATTGAATTTCATTTGAAATTTGTAATTGCACTTATTATAGACATCATTCAAACTAGAGAACCTAACATTCAATAAGAATTTTTTGAAATTTGTTAAAAAACCCTAATCTAGGACTTATACACCCCTTTAGGTGATTTAGCCCCAGTATAGGTGTTTTTTTCCTGATTTTTGGGTATTCTGTGTTGATTGTTTATCAACATTTGAATCCTTGAAAAGTCATAATTGGGACTCATACACCCCTCTAGGCAATTTAGTTCTGTCAGATCTTAAACTACATTTTTTAGCATTGGAAACTATGTTTCCATGTTTTTGTTTATTGTTTTTAGATTCTTGTTTTAGCTTACTAAATTTTTGTTTCATTCATTTCATTGCATCTCGCTTAATTTCTTTTGAATCAAAATTAGAGAATAGCATTTATCTTGTATTCATTCAATTTATCTTGCATTCATTAATTACCCCTTGCATGAGCTTTATAACTTGGTGTCCTATTGCTAATACTATAGTGAGACGAAGTTCAAGACTCATTTCATCCCACGATAGCACAATCGTCATGGACCTTGGGTTATCTAGCTCTTTCACAACTAGTGTTGATAGTAGTTCAATATGTATGGACCATACCCTTAAAAACTCATTTCCTTCAAGTAGTGTGACAAGTGTTGAGACAATGGTTGCTATTATTCCGTAAGAAAACATAATTCAAACTCATGAAGACTTAGCAAACCTACAACATCAAGTGAGTACTAAAAACATTTCAACCATTGCTATCCCTACCATAGAGAACATACATTACATGATTGAAACTGAAGAATGAATAGAACTTGCACATAACCTAGCTTAGATTTTTGGTAAACTTACTACTTTTACTCCACCTTCCAACAATATCCAAAGTCAAGGAGGAAATCACATTCCTCCTCTCACAACCATTTCCTCTATTCTTACCTATACCAACCCTCAAGTTACAACAATGATGCAACCTACTAGTAATGCCATTCCTACCTTGGGTATTTCTGCTAGCATTCCTAGTACATTTGTGTCATCTCACATCATATCTCCTACCACTTTACCTCTCGTAAGCATTCCATTCACTTCCCCCTCAAACACATATACACCTCCACCATATTCAACTCCATCTCAAAATACAACCAATGAAGCCATCATAAACCAAATTTTGCAAAATGTATCATCCCCTCAAAAGAAAATTTCCACCATAAACCAAAATCAAAATGGCCAACCTACATACTATGTCAAAAGCAATCCTTTATCCTTGGAGATATTGAGAATTCCGATACAACAAGGTCTATATATTCCTAGATTTGATAAATATGGGGGGAAAGGAGATCCTTCTAACCATGTTTCTAGTTATACCGCCTTATGTAGTGATTTTTTCCTTGAGGATAAGCTCTTGGCTAAACTTTTCCCTAGATCCTTTAAGGATACTACCTTATAATGGTTTTCTTTGTTACCAAATAACTCAATTTTTTTATTCAATGAACTTGTTGAGGCCTTTATAAACCATTTCCAAGTGAACATGACTCCTAAGATTACCTTAGCTGATTTGATGAGATGTAAGCAAAAGATGATGAAAAAGTTATTGAATTCATATCATACTACCAATCACTTTATTCCCAAATCAACGTAAATATTCCCAATCCTCACCTTCAATGGATGTTCATTGAGAAATTTCAAACTAAGATACAAGATAAGCTTGGCATGATGAAGTTTAATTCCTTTGTACACTTGTGTATTTCCCTCCATGATTATCAAAACTTGGTTAGTAGTTGTGACACAAAACCCACCTCTAGCCAACCTAAAAAGTTTGAATATGCAAACCAAAAAAATTATCAACCTTTTAGGAAGTAGAGTAAAGGCTTCCTTCAACTTAATCCCCCTCAACAACCAACTCAACATATTGATACCCAAGTGGCTGCTATAAAGAAGACAACTCCTTTTACATTTGGGGATCTGGCTAGACAATTTACTCCTTTACCCGATACCCTCCATAACACAATGTCACAACTTCTAGAGTAGAAAATGATCACCTTAGATCCCATTAAAACTCTTGATCCTAATAAGCCTTTACCTTTGAATTTTAGATCGAATGCTTATTTCCATTATCACTGATAAAATGGACACGATATGGAACATTGTAAGCATCTTAAACATCTTGTGCAAGACCTCATTGATTCTGACAATTGGAGGTGTTAATGATAAAGGAAATAAGTCTGTTGCCCCTCCTAACGAAAACTTGCAAATATTTACCAACCCTATGCCTAATCATAACATTTCATTTGTTAAAGCTATTGAAACCAAGAAGAATGATGTGATGAATGTGGACATGGATGATGACAACATGGATACTGATAAACAAGGTCCTATGGATATTTATGAACAATATCCTATAGATGATATGGTTGGATTGATCAAAATTCTACCTCATAAGGGTAGAACTAAAAAACCTCTTGACATTGCTTTCTCATCTAAAGATATAATTAGAAATGCACCTGATGGTCCTCTTCACATAGTTGGCTGAATCAATGACAAGCCCACTAATGGGATATTAATTGATCTTGTATGTGGAGAGAATGTGATCACCAAAGAATTCTTACTTGTGCATAAACTCTACCAAGAAGCATATGACAAACCAAAAGCATGGATAAAAAATCATAATGGTTTTACTTTCCCTATGATTGGATTTTTGTCAATCAGATTGCACCCGAATGCTTGAATGACTAAATTCAACAATCTATTGAAACATGGGAACTATTTTCAGGCTGTGGGTAATCCTATGGCGAAGATAGACCTCCAGATTCTAGGCTGGTTTCTATATGATAATCAATTAGGTACTTGAATAATTTATTCTGAGAAAAGGGTAAGATGGATTGAACTGAATGCATGAACTCAAATTAAAACCTCAGTGATGCACCTAAATGATGGTAAAATTGCAGAATGATTCACAACTTATAGCCCTAGGAAAATTTGTTAACACGGTCCAATTTGAGCACTTTGAACACATTAATAATTCATTAAAAGGCTGTATGTATTCTTTCCCTATTAAGGAAAACTGAGTTTTCACAAATTAGAGGAAACAGAAAACAACTTTTGGGAACAATTAATGACCTGTGACAAACTGCAATTGTATATATGCATGCATAAACAAGACAAAAAACTGAAGGTTTCGAAAATGAAACTCATCAAAATTGCATTAAATTATTTAAACCATGCAAAACACTTGAAATTGGAAAGGTGAACTGTATTTCAATTAATATCATGAAGGAACACCTCTGCAAAAAATGATAACCTATAAAGCTGTAAAACTGTATTAAATCTAAAATGCTGTGTTACAAGATATTTCTCTTTGCAGAATGCAAAGGCTAGAAAACAAGAACTAGAGGAAAAAGATAGACTTTTTCCAATATATACAATGAGAACACACTCCAAAGTGCATGAAAATGAAACTGAAAGTCAATTTCAGTATAGAAATGATAACTCTAAGGTAAATCCCGAGAAAAATAAAATATCTCCAAGAAAAGAGCTCAAACTCATGCAAAAATGAGTGAACTCAGTCTCAAACTCGCAATCATAATGTGTACAACTGATTTGTAACTCCAACTAGCTTCAAAATGTATGAAAATAGCATTGAAAGAGATCTAAAAGTGAGAAATATCTTCTTCAAATGCCTCTCATGGACAAAAATAAAAAGTCTCGAAAAATGGGCACGCAACTGAAGTGAAATGAAATCCATATGTTGCAAACTCCAATTCATGTCATGCATAATCAAAATATCTCCAAAATTGATACGGAACTGAAGCAAAGTGAAAGGAAACTCCATATTATGCATGAATTCAGTCTAACTAAACCTTGAAGCTCTACTTGTGCATTTTTTTTAAAAATATATTCCCTCTTCATGCACAACCTATACTCAACATTTGATATTCAATATCATTCATCATAGCATATAATATAATGCAAAATTATGCATTATTTACCTTAGTCGGCCACCATGCATATTATAAATATTTCAATAGTAATTGACCATAATGATAATAGTTGACCACATTGATGATTATTTTGACTTAAAGCCACAAGCAGAATGATAGAATGATAATTGATAATGATTTTTGTTAAAACAATCATCAAAACTTTTGACTTAGGGAAAACAAACAAAAGCAAGGAAACCCTAAAATGCATTCTCATTTGCACTTTGACTTTGGAGAAGAACTTTAGGAAGAAGCTGGCCACCATACTGCTTGGGGTTTGAAGTTCGACCATTTTGAATAATCTTTTGGCTTATACATCCATGACCATGACTCATTTCCTGATATATTTTGTGTCTTCACTTGTTCTGGGCTGCCATTGAAGAGCTTGAGCCTTTTGTATATATTTTTGTTTCTGTGCAAGCTCGACTTATGAATTTTAAAGCTCAAAGAGAGCTTAATCACAAACTTGTCTCCTAAATCCTGTGCATGATGGTAAGTTCTCTTTTGTTTTTGTTTCCTTCATTTTGAATAAAAAGAAAACATCACTGCATTTTGTATTTTTCTGAACATATAGCTAAAACCCTCACATGGATAAAAATAAATATGTATTTTCCTCCTCACTAAAAGAACATTTTTGAGCAAAAATCATGGAAAAAAGCTGAAAACAGTGAGAAACTTGTATGATGTTGCTTGAAACCCTTTTCTCCTTTTATGAAGCAAAATATTGTCACTGTTTTCATATTCTACTATTGTTTCTTTAATTTTTTTGTAGCCTTTTGCCTTTGTGATCATTGCAAATCATTGTAGCTTTCTTTCCTTATACTGGTGCATCGATGTTCCTTTGATCATAAAGATGAAACTATACTGTCTTGTTATCATGTTAACTACCTTCCAGCTTATGCATTCATGCCTGTAAATTTGTTGTTGCTTTTCCTATAAATGAACACTTTTAAATGCTTTGATTTGGAACCTATTCTTTTGTATTTGCAGTGATGTCTATCTCAAAATTATATCTCCAAATTTCTTCATTTATCACTGCTTTTGTTACTTGGAAATGCCTTGAATCTGAAACTCTGTTAACTGAAACAAATGGGACTGGTAATGATAATGACAACCATACCCCTTGACATATTGATGATATTTCTCTTAATGTTGATGCTTAATCCCTTTCTGACATATTGAGACTGCTGCTTGATATGAAGCTCTCATTACCATTAATACAATAGTTCACTTGAGTTGTTCTTGCAATGTTCACATGTAGCATTTGGCACTATAATGAATGTTCTTTATAAAATGCTCCCTTTTTGTTGAATACAAATATGTTTCTTTGTTATATCCTTGATTCTTTTGATGAGGACTCTTGATGATAACTTGCAATGTTCACCTATAAAATATGGGAATGTTGCCTTCATTATGATGTTGAAGTTAATCTGCTCCTCTTGAGTCTTTTGTAGACTGTGTATTTGCTTTGGAGGTGTAAGAAACAATTGAATTGTTGAATGTTCTACTTTCCCTTCAGTATAAAGGGGCTCAATGCCTCATCAAAATGTGAATAAAAATGAAAGGAAGAGCTGAAATAAGAGATGGAAAATGCAATCAATGCTCTCTTAATCATGTTTCTTTGATTGTTTTATTGAAATATGAGCAATAAGATGATTTTCTCACTCTATTTTCACCATGCTATTAGAGTGCTTGATGACAGTCCAAGATGATGACTGTTTCTTTGATGCTTTAATAACTCTCATATATGAACGTTGAATGAGAGGTGTCCTTATGATATGCCAGGCTCAAACTTTGTGGGAGCCTGTTTTGGTCCACATATCTGATAAGATGATCATGACCATAATGAACCTGTTCCTGTACATTGAAACAAACAAGTTAGCAAAAATAATTGAAGCTGAAAGCTTCCATTGAGTTTTGTGTTCCTTGATTATCAGCCTTTGTAATTCAATCATCTGGTGAATGCCTGATTGAATGTAAATTACATTCCTGTTGGTAGCATAGGCATAAAGTAGAATGTAATTCATCATTGCTTAGAGTACATCTCTAACATCATCTTTTAACAATTTTGCAGGTTCATGGAGCGTGAAAATGAGTCTGTTGCAGCTTGGAGATGCAACAACTGAAGACAATGATGGATTGCTTCTCTTCCTTGTGTTTACGTTATCTTCAGTAGTGTAGCTTATCATTGAATTTTTTATTCATTATTTGATTGTCATAATCAAATTCAGCTACTCTCGCGGCTTGTGCGAGATTTCAGTGTTTTTGCAAAATGAATAAAAAACATTATTATGCAAATTTCCCATTTTTTTTTTTAAATACTTGCACAATAAAATTATAATTTAGATGTAATTTGATCTTTATGATGAACAATGAATACTTTAGTAGCAAAACTTGAAAATTTATGTACCTATCAATGATGAATTCGATTTAGCTCTACTTGTTGGAGCTCATAGTGAAAAATAGGTAACAGGGATCAATCACCCTTCCTTTAAAAATTGAACCAAAACAATTAGATGTATCATTCTCCATCATCTTGACATCAGACCAATTTTGTGTGAAGCTTGGTTATCCATGGCTATGCTCCATGGAAGCCATCTCATTGGTTGTGCATAAATGCTTAAAGTTTCCCTTTGACAATGAAATCTTCACTATGCACCATAGTGGCTTTAATCCTTTGTCTTCCCACGGAAAATTTTCATTGGATTTGTTTTGGCCCAAGCCTATGGAACCTATTAAACCTTGTGAAGACTTATTTTTGAAATCATATTAAAATTTTAAGGTGAAATGCATATCAAAACTATCCCTTACAAAACATGCCTCAGCCTATGGTTGAGCCTACCATCCTTGAAGAAAATATGAATGAACCTAAACACATTCCAAACCACCAATACCAACCTAAGATAGATCCTTTTCCTACCTCCTATAAAAGACCAAGAGATAACAAAACAATCCCATCATACCTCCTAAGATAAACCAAGTTTACAAAGCTAAAGAGAAAGTGGTTGAACAACCTCGTATGGTTCCTTCCATTCCTCCCCTTAGGGAAGAAAAGAAACCTACGGTTGATAAACCCACTCCTACACAAACACAACTTGAAAATCATACTAAAAGAAATAAAAATGCTAGAGAGAATAGGTGTAGACGTCATGCTCTTGCTTGAAGGTTAAACGAAGAAAATAACAAAGAAAATCAAAATCCAAACTTGACTGAAGCAATACATGATGAGTCTCCCTCTTTTTTGCAACATAAAGAACCTTTATTGCAGCAAGACCTAAATCCTTCTTTGGACATTATCATTCGACCTCCCATCATGATTAACTTTGATGACGATGATGAGGTTGCTAAAATTGATGAAGAAGTGCATAATGAATTGAATACACTATTTTCCTCTTCTATGAGCTTAAATGATAATTCTCCTAGGAAGAGTGTTGAACTTGGTAATGTTGCAAGGTGTGACCCTTGGTCTTCCTTGTAGCACTAGTGCTTGGGTTTGTGACATGGTTTAACTGCCTCCTATGGTTCTTAAGCGAAGCTTGTATCAGGAATTGATAGGTTGATCTTTTGGTGCAATGACAAGTCCAACAATTGGTATCAGAGCTGGTCATAGGTTCAAACCCCTCACTTGTGTTGGGGGGATTGTTGCAAGGTGTGACCCTTGGTCTTCCTTGTAGTACTAGCGCTTGGGTTTGTTATATGGTTTAACTGCCTCTTGTGGTTCTTAACCAAAGCTTGTATTGGGCATTGATAGGTCAATCTTTTGGTGCAATGGCAAGTCCAACAGGTAATGACCCTAGTTTGGCACTTGCTATTGTCCTTTTAGCTAGTTTTCCACCTTTCATTTACAATGAACAAGATTGGGATGCAGAAGACCTATTAGAGGTTGACTTGCATGTTCCTTACTAGTCTTGCCTTTATTTTCTTTTTCATGTTATGTGTGATTGCATGTGTGTAATGTGATCCCCCATACTATTTTGTTTGATGTATCTCTCTTTGTGACATTCCTCTATTTGTACCTACATTCTTCTCTATGTTGTAAATTCTTTACCTTTTCATTGTCTTGTGTTTTCCTTTTGGGGATGACACAAGGCATTAAGACATTTAGGTCTCTTCCATGTTGACCCAAAAGCTTTTCCTTTACCTTTTTGTTTTCTTGTGTTTTCCTTTTGGGGATGACGCAAGGCATCGAGACATTTAGGTCTTTTCCATGTTGACCCAAAAGCTTTTCTTTTTTCACTCTCTTTGTGTCATTCTTCTTGTTCTATGAGAATTTGGGGGAATGATAACAATTCCAAGCTCTCTAAAAAATTTTTAGCAAAGATATATACTGACCCCAAAACTATGGATATCTTATGTGATTGTTGAGATTTCATTTTGGGGGAAATCCCTCTTCTTCTTTTTTTTCATTATGTAGCTTTATTTGGAAACATATGACTTGGCATAGGGATTTTTGAATAAGCTCTCATGTCCTCTTTATTTTTAGTATTTATCATTTGCTACTTTAAAGTAATTGCTCATAGCATGGTGTTTAGAAATTTCTTTAAAGTGGGGACATACATTGGCATTATTCTTTTTCAACTCATGTTTCATTGTGTAGTCTTCTTACTTCATGCGATGCATCTTTCACTTTTTGGTGACATTGGGTGTGATGTCCTTCAAGAGCGTGATCTCTCTTAGCATATTATATTCCTCTTAGTGGCTTGATGTGACACATTGCATTCCCTAAGTTGTGAATCTTCTATTCTTCCATTGGTCCTCTCTTGGAGACATTAGGCACGATTTTCCCTAAGTTAATACCTTACATGAACTAAGAAAAATTGCTTTGAACATACCTTACATTTACGATTTCAGTTATATGGCCACCTTGCATAACACATTTTTCTTGCCTATGGATCCATCTTGTTTGTTCATGAGTTTTAAGAATATAAATATTTTCTTGCCTCATGAAGCTCAAAGTTCATTGTTTTGTGGTGCATTATCAAAGTTATAAGAGGTATAGCTTTGGCATGATTGTACATATGGGAGCCGACCTTAGGTGTGACTTTCCCAAAGCCACTTACTTGTTTGTGTGAGTGCATATTGTCTGCATGCGTATGTGTCTCGTTGGGGGCTCACCTAGTGGATAGCCTGAGGTTCCATTGGCCCTTGTGAGTGTGCATTTGGTTTGTATAGTGGAAGTCATGTTCTACTTGTAAAATTTCTTGGACAAACAACTTAGATCTAATCCACAACGTGCGGGACAAATGGTCGAAACTTGATCCACTCCTTTTATTTTTGTTTTTCTTTCTCCTTTGTCTTTGGTAGTGTATTCTTGTGCCTTGTTGTTGCTCCTAACATTATTTTCATGTGTGTTATTTTGTACCAATGTTTGTTTGCTATAGGATCTTGATCATCCCTCTTGATTGTTGTCATCCTATCTTATTAGCATTGATACGCTTGGACCCCTCTTGATGCAAATTTTTCTGCTTTTGTGTGAGTTTGAAGCAAGTTCCTCCTCTCACTAAATTGGGGGCTAAAAGTAGTGTAGAAAAATGTATCCCTTTACATTTTCACACTTGTTTGGGCCCTCCTTGCTAAAATTGGGTTTCTTTATGCCTTAATTGGCCTTATTTTGTGTCCACAAGCCTTAATTAATGCATCTTTCTAAGGATAATCTTGACATATATCAAGTGATCAATCAAAATATAATGATTTTGGATTGTATGGCCCAAATTTAGTGATCTAGGACTCATACACCACCTTGGGCATATGGGTCTCACCTAAGTTTCGAGGCCTGAATTTGAATTTCACATTAAACTAATATTTTCTTGAAAAATGTGTCCCAAGCTTACCTAATGGGACTCATATGCCCCAACTAGTGTATGAGTCTTGCCTAGCTTAGACCTATTTTAAATTCAAATTCTTGGTGGGATTTTATTCTCCTAGATCTAATGTCAGCTTGTAGTGTTGTAATTCCAGGAAATTTGGTATAAACAAGTATAAATACAAGGTCTTTTCACATATTTTTTCATAGAAAGTTTACAAGCCATCAAGAAATATTATCAAGCATTTTGGAGCATTATTCAAGTATCAAGCATCATGTCAAAGTCATCATGCATCATGTTTTTTTTTGAGCTATCATTTGTGATGTAGGTTCTTATGATTCAAGCAAGCATTCAAGTCAAGATCCATCTCATACAAGCAAGAGTCAAGATCCACATTCATGCTAGCCATTACTTACAAGATTTCAACCTTTTTTACAAGGGTTTGGTGAGTTGCAATATTGCATATTTGTTCATTCATCATTCCTTCATTATATTTCTATTCATTTTCAAAGTTTGATTACCAAAATGGGGTTTGAACAAGGCAAACCAATATCCACTAACAAAAACACATATTTCCCTCTCTTTGATGTGTGATTTGTAGATCTAGGCTAAAGATTCATTGAAGAGCAAGACTAAAGAAAAGTTTTCAAGTTGAAAATTTGTCAAAGTTGTCATCTTACTTGCAAGATCATGGAAATTCACGTCCAAAGTAGAATTCAGTGCTTAAGAACTAGAGATTTGATAGGAAGAAAATTACAACATATCACTAGAGGCTTCTAGAGCTTTAGATCAACCCAATATGGGACTAAATCACCACTTGTTGCGTATGAGTCTGAGTATACACATTTTCAAGCATTTTCTATACATCCCAATTCAATAGTTCTAGATTCTGGTTTCAGCCCAAAACCCTAAACTGAGACTAATTTCACTATTGGCATATGAGTCCTAGCATGCATCAAAAAATAGTATTTCCAAGATTTCAGACTTTCATTCAAGCCTCTTCAGTTTCTGGGTGCACCTTTGTACTTTCTTAGTTTACTGTTTTTATTTGAGTTCATTTCTAGGTCATTTGTTTAAGTCTTGCATATCATTTACATTTCTTGTCTTTCCAAGACCTAGCTTGGTGATGAACCCCTCTTTAGTATTATATCACACCCTAGGATACCTTATTGCATATCTCTTTCCCTCATTCCATCCTTAGATTGATATCTCTAGGGTTTCCTTGAGTGAATCTCGTAGAAAATTGGTTGTTGTATAGATCCTAAATTAAAACATTCATGAATACAACTACTATTTTTGAGGTTTCAATAACTAATATGTACATGAGCTCAACTAAAATAAGAGGAACATTACAAAAATTTTCCTCTGCCAAAAACAAATCCTTTAAAAGACCTTATCCCATTCAGGCTGAAACTACAATCTTCATCCATCTGCAACCATTAAATTAAACCACCTGAATGCAAAGGGTTGCATGATGAATCAACTTGGTGAAGAATCACCTCATTGTAGACTTTGTCCTTGGAGAGAAACCATATGATGCAAGTGTCAAATTCCTCTAACAGTGGCACCTCAAAAGAACAAACAATAGCATGGGGAAGCTTCTTTGAAAACAGATCAACATCAAAAGGAGAATCCTCTGCAAAGGAAAAAGAAAAATCCTTACACAAGGGTGAGACACTATTATAGGCATTGGTCTTCTCAAATATATGTTGGTCACAAAATCCCCCCTTAATCTCTTCCTCATTTCTTTGCATGAAAAGGCTGCTCTTGATCTCATAGCAATTTCCCCTCTCCATTTGATGGAATCTTCTAAAAATCTCAAGCTTACATCCTTAAATATCCACCATATCCCTTTTGAGTTTCTATGAGGCTGGGAATAGGGGTGCTCTCCTTAAAGTTGCAGAATATGTTCTTACCAAAATCCCCTTCTTTAGTAGGTGAATTAAATTGAAAAGCATTTCCCAACACATCTAGAAATCAACCAAGAACATCCTCTACATGAGTAGAAATTTCATGAACAACACACTCATCCCCTTGAACATGCAAGGTAAAATTCATGTTTACGAGACTAGGAGTGTAAGGTCCAAAATGATCCTCTATAAGTGGCTTACTGATTTTATTTGGATTCCCTTCTTCTTTGGGATGCATTAGGTTGATCGGAGGAGTGGCATGCTTATTTTCATATACATCCCTTGGTTGATTATGCTTTTTTAAATATTGTTGTAGTGGATCCCTTTGAGGTGGTATGGAAAAAGCATCCAACATGGTGACATTCAGGTTAGCCTTCTTTGTTTGATCAACTATTTTGAAAGGGGGATGGCTAACCTTAGGTGAAACCTTTGGAACAATCAAATCCAACTTTGTTGATTGGGTGACTTGAGGTCACCCCACTATCCTATTGCTCTTACCACTAGGTTGATCTAATCATAGAACTGTTATTCTACCTATTGTTTCAACAATTGTAACAATTTGAGATGGTTGGGATAATGATGCTTCACCCATTATTTATGAAGCACAATTATCCATTGCTCTCCTTCTTCATTTGGTGTCTTGAGCTATTGTGTCTAGAGCTATCTAATTCACACCACAAAATTCCTCTTGATTCTAGTTGATGAATGTGTAGTCTCCCTACAATTGATCACGCTTTCCAACAGTTGTTTGGTTTGCATTGAATTGTTGCCCTGATGTGGAGGTCTCATTTTGAACCACCAAAATTTGCATAAAATCACCATTTCAATAAGCATTCTAGTTATGGGGCTAATTGCATGGATAACACTAGTCATGTTCTTGAGCTATATTGTTATGAGCTAGGGCCAAGGCCTTTGAAGTGTTGGTAGTGGTTGGATTTGCACTGTTCAAGGATTTAGCATAATTCCATTGATTTTTCCCTTGATGAGGCTGCCTATTTTGTTGGTAATTTTGACATTGAGGATGACAAGTTTTGTTAATTTGAGCTTGTTTCCTCTTTTCTATTGCTAACTCATTATTCAAACTTTGGATCATTTTTCTCATTTCCTACATCTCTTTTAGAGATGTGGGCAGAACAAATGGTTGAGAAATTGCAACTGCTAGAATAGGAGCCACTGTGGGTTGTTGAGGAAGCTCTAGAAATAAAGGCATTGGTAGCCTAGGAGCTATCTTCCCAGCTTGTATCAAACAATTTTCTTCCCTTATAGCTATGTCATATGTATGCATCTAGTAAGGTAAATCCTCCCATAGCTTGAATCATAATAGCTATGTCACTATTAAGAGCCTTTAAGAAATAAAGGAAAGCATATTCAAGAGAAGGCTTCACCAAGACAATGATTCTATTCCAAGTCTTCTAGAATCTATAGTTGAAGTCACTCATGAGCTCATGAGGTGCCCTTTTGATAGTGGTTAGTTGCTCTACTAGAGACAGATGGTCACTTTTTTCTTCAAAATTCTTGAATAAATTTTCACCTAACCCATCCCAATTGTGAATGGAGTTGGGTGGAAAACCTCTATACCATTGCAATGTTTTCACTTTTAGGGAAGTGGGTAGAATCCTAACAACCACATTGTGCTCTATTACATCATTCAGTGAGCATATATTTTCCACATCTAGGATGTGCTCTTTTGGGGTTGTGGATGTATCACCAGTGAAATGAGGGATGCTTTTCAAGGCATTGACTCATATTTTTTGGGTAAAATTAAAGGGCTACCACCACAGAAAGATACAAAAGGTTGATTTAGGGGTATAGCCATGTGGAATAATTACCTATTTGTATGGACAACAGGTGTTCTATCTTGAAATAATCTACCTACAGGTGTCATAGATTGAGCTCTAGGAGATGGATTTGAGCCTCTATCTCTCCTAGTAGGTGATAAATATTATCTATCATTTCTTCTTCTTCTAGAAGCAAAATATGATAAAGATGATAGCTGAGTATGTTGATAAATACCTCTAGAATACACTCTTGTTTTAATTCAGGGAATGAATGCACACGTATGATTTGTAACTAGAAGTTATAGGCAACAATTTAGTCACCAACTTGATGTAGAGTCCTTTGAATGTAGATTCACTAGGTACTTGTTTGAATGTCTCTTCAAGGATAGAATGTTGAGAGCAACACCACACTCTCAATAAGATGAAGTAAAACTAGGCTACTTGAACTAGCAAATTTTGAATGGAATCACCATGGTATTTGAAGATATGCCTCTAAAGGAAAGATGCATTGAAGAAAAAACCAAATTCTTCAATGGAGAGAAAGTGGTCTCGCCAAGCATGCCAGAAACTATTGTCACATTAAACCGTACCCTACTCAATAAGAGTTCAGTTTTCTAATAACATAATGGAAACCACCTCAAGGTGTGGGACCTTACACGAATGAGGTCGAGTCTTCAAAAAAAGTTGACTTCCTCTTCTAATCTAAGTGCAAATATGTTGGTCTAACCTATCACATGGAAACCTATCACTACTCTAAGTTCTAACAACTCATGAGGAAAAGGGATAGAAAGAGAGCATGAAATGGAAATGAAGGTGATACACCAAGATATAATTTTGTTTCTTCTTTGCTTCATATTGCTCAATACATTAACAAATCAACTAAAACACACATTCAAACATGAAGGCAAGAAGTTTTACTCAAACATGCAAGATATTGCTATGATAATAGCTAAATTTCATTAATATAAGATATAAAGCCATACTTTACAATGGAAGAATGTAGAGATATACTGTCTACAAAAGAAAACTATGATATGAGACCAATAAAAGAATCCTTAAAAAGAATATAAGTGTTGCTTTTATAGATCAAGCATAACTTGGATGAATGCAACTCAAACCCTAACCCAACTAGGGTTATCAATCAAGGAGATGTGATCAAGGAAAGATCTCATTAAATCCACTCCAAAAGGAGAGCCTAGAGAAGCCAAGGCTTGCATGTCATACCCTTGCCATAAATATTTGATTGAAATAGTGTCCAAATTCCCATGTAAAATCAAGGATATGAGCATGGATCCATTAGAAGGGACAAGAAACAATAATAAATGAGTATGGGCACCACAAAAACTACTTTTAGAAATTAGAGAATGTATTGAATGTTGTCCTTGAAGCCCAAAAGTTGAAATAGGTAGCTGAGGAAGTGGTTCGAGCATTAATGGTGTCACCTAGAAAATGCGACAAATCTACTGTATGGTAGAGGCATTTTGCATGAAAGGAAACCTTTGCTATGCATTAAATGTTCTAGAGCCACGAAAAAGAGCACTTTCAAACATTAGGAATTGGGCTTGCTTCATATTGCTTACACATCATTGGCATTAGACCGTCGGAGATCAGGTTTCAGGCATACAACTTACCGCATGCCGAAGGAAGGAAAAAAGAAGAGGAAGGAGGAAACTGAAAAGTCTGAAAAGGTCACCCTTTTCAGGTTTCGAATTTCGGGAAGGAGGCTTATGCCTTATCACAAATGAAAAAAGGGTAAAGGTGAAATATGAAGCTCAAAGTCTAAAAGGAGCCATCAAGGATCAGAGTTAAGAGTTACCCTTTACTAAAGAAAGGTAAGAGATAAAGGAGAAGGCCGAAGGAAGGTTCCTCTTTTATATTATGTAGAGGTCATTATTTTCTAATTATATATTTTCTTGATTGTATAATATTGTAATTATTTATTGCTACTCTTTTGTGGATTTTTTGTTGTTGGTGATCCTACATAGTTGAGTCTATTGTTTGAATTTTACATATTTTGTATTGGTATTTGGATTTATAAATCCTAAATTAGATCATTATGTTTAAATTATAAACTAGATGGTTATCATTTTTTGTTATCAAACTGTACATAGATTACATGTTATATTTTGGTAACAATAAGGATGCGATTTATGATTTAAAGTCTCAAATTTTAGCATATATTGATATGAAGGAATTCTAGTTTTTTTCATGTATATTTTAGTTATGGAAATATAAAGAGATAGAGAAACATAAATTTTTGGTGGGGCCATCGTAAATATGTGAACTCTATGTTGGAGAGATTCTACATATTAGTTATAGACCATCAAGTGTTCCTATTTTAGTGAGGAATAAGTTATCTATATAATAGTGTCCATCTAAGCTTAGTGATATTGAGGACATGCATTTATTTCCTTGTACTAGTTTTGTGGGAGTTTGATGTAATCTACAGTCTATGTAAGACCAAACATTACCAAAGTAGTGGGAATACTTTATCAATTCAATGTTATTGCTAGATGAGATCATTGAGATGAAATTATAAGGGTATTGTATATAGGATACCTCCAAGTACTCTATTTTTTACCATGGTGATTATATTGGGGATCAACACTTATAGGATATTCATGGATTTATGAATCCTCATATTAGGTAGGTGATATTTGTAATAGAAAATCCACCAATGGATATGTTTTGAATTTATTTGGTGGTGTTATTAGTTGAATGAGTAAATACCAAGTTGTGGTCACTTTTTCTATTATAAAGGCTACATATTTTCTAATCATGCCAATAAGGAGGCCATTTGGCTCCAAAGATTATGTTAAGATATGTGGCTTAATCAGGGAGCTATTAGAGTCCTTTGTGATAAATAGAGTTTGTTTAATAAAGAACTTAACCTTTCTTGTGAGGGTCAAGAACTTATATGTCTAGCACCATTTTTTTAGAGAAAAGATAGAAGATGGGAGGATGATATTGGAGAAGGTTGAAAATTTGTAGAATATACATAAGTATTGATAAATCTAGTGAATTTATAGAAATTTATACAATGCAATGATTCTATGGATTTCATGGCACCTAATAGTTATTTAGTGTTAGAGTTGAACCCCTTTGCTCTTTTTGAAGGTATTTGGAAAGTGAGAGAACATTGGGAATAACAATATTTCATCCTAATTTTCATATTTATCAATCAACTTTATTTATTTAATATCTAGTTACCTCTTATGGAAAATGTGGTGCCCCATTTCATGTTGGTATTATACCATGAGTAAAATACTTTGGGAAGAATGTAAGAAGTTGTAAGAGAATATAATTTCACCACAACTTGTAAGAGAATAAATTATGACATTATAATATGGGAGCTACTTATGATGGGTTCTATGACGCATAAGAGCATTATTATAGGGGACTTAAATAGGAATCTTGACTAACATTATGATAGTTCATGATGCATGCCATAGAGTATCTTTGAATAGATACTAGAGACAAATTGGGATGCCTAATGTAGGTGTAAAACATTAAAATAAATAACATATATGACATTTAAGAGGCATAATAAAGCATCTATATGGAAATGTGTAAGAAGTTTTGGTTTCATTTTTTGGACTTGGGTGGTTGTTATTTTATCCTCTAGTGGGTTTTTGGTCCTCTATTGAAGATGGATGATCAAGATTATGAGAAATTTCTTTATGCTTCTAGAAAGATGCTCATAACTCGTACACACATCTCATGAGGTCTCTTTTGTTTGTTGACTACTTGGCTCATGGTTTGAGTGCATTGTATTGGAAACCATTAATGGTTTCCATGATCACATTTTCCTATATATATTGAAGCCTTCGATATTAGATTGTATGGCTTATTTGGATGTAATAAATTATGTTGTCAAAATTTATCAAGAACATAAATGTTGGTGATAATCCTATAAAAGGATATCTTGGGACTTGCATTATAACCTCATGATTTTTTAATAAGGTAAGTGGTTTTACTTTGGAGTGTGCATTTTTTCTTCTAAAAGGGTCATCACCTTTACAGTTATCTTGTTATGGTATAATCTTTCTTGTACATTCTTTTTAATATCTATAATATTAATTATTTTTTCATGCATCTCCCCACTTAGACTAGTGTAGTCCAATCATATTCTAAAAATTTGCTTCCTTTCAAAAACCATTTATTCTAGTGAATCCATTATTCATATAATGTAGTATAAAAGATTGTGGGGTTTTCATGGGTTTAGTTCCTTAGATTTCTAAACATATTATTATTTTGAGTCTAAGCCCTTCTCATTCCTATTAGGAAAATGGTGTCTCACCCTATGAGGTTAATATTTATATAGTAAGTTTACATTTGAACACAGATTGGTGTATAATTTCCCCAAATCTTTGGAATGGCTAAATAAGCATGATCCTAATGTTTCATCACAAGATCATGTTTGGATTTTAAGATATTAAGGTTTTCATTTTTAAATGTTTCAAATTCTAGTTTGAAGGCATTATAGGAATTTTTTGGGCCTAAAAGTGGTTGTAATTGGAGAAGTAGGTTATATATTGATAGAGAGCTTCATGATATCTCCAATGGTTCAAACAATTTTTCAATCCGACACTCGAATCAAAATTTATGGCCTTTGAAAGTTGGGCCTCCTAAAATGGGAGATGTAAAAATATGTTGTGCACACAAATGAGCTATAAAAGGGAGTTACACATGGTGGTGTGTATTTTGAAACATCATAGGTATTTTTTATTAGAGATAAGGATGGGTGCCACTTTTAAGGTGGTTTTAGCTCATGGTTTTGTAATACTGTTTGATGGTTTCATGTATTGTATCTCATATATATTAGGTGCATGAGATGGAGTTTGTGTGCAAGAGCCTTATATCTAGTGAGCTTCCTTTGGATCTCTGGTTGGTGATACTCTTATGCGAAAGCTTTCTCTGTAAGTATATTGTAATCTTGTTGAGTTTAGAATAATATATTGGGTGGCTTTTGAAGTGTGGGATTTTTCTCTCAAAAGGGTTCTCCCATATAAATCACTATGTTGTGGTATGAATGTTGTTTATGTTTATTTATGTTTAATTTTTTATAATTTTTTAGATCTAAAAATATTTTTCATATCCCTCATCTCAATGTTAGTGTAGTAAGTTTTTCTTCTACCTTATCTTCCTTACAATTCCTATGCCTAGGTAACCTTGTTTCTCAACAATCACCTCCTAGGTTTTTACTTTTCATTCTACCTTTGACAATCTACTTCTCAAAGACTATATTTATACTCATCCTTGTCTAGTTGATTAGATTTGTGGCATCAATTTTAACATGATTAAGGTTCCATATACTACATTTTTATCTCCTCTTCCTATTTATTGTAGGGTGATTTTGAGACCAAGATAATTTCTTGTAACACACTTGGAACTGTTGACCCTGTTTCTAGTTGATATACCACCCAATCATCTCCTTGGTTTTATTAGACTAATTTCTAGAAAACCCACTTTTTAAAGTACAATCACTTCAATTGCTACATCTCTCCCTTTATCCCCATCATTCCATTTATTGATGGTTTCCTAATACATTTTGTCTTGTCCAACACAATTTTTAAGCATTTCCTACTATTTCTCACCCACTAATTCCCCCATAATTTATCTCCCTAGCTTAATGTATCCCACAATCTACCTAATTATATTTTTATCCTATGAGAAACATGGGATTATAAATTGTTCATAACTAGACTTGGGGATTGAGTGGTGGAACAATACTCTTCAAATTTGTGTAGCCTTTGTCTATGGTTTTGGTCATCATCTTATTTGCAATGTAAAAATCTTAAAAATTCTCTTTAAAGTAGCTAGTTTCTCAACATTCTCAACCCTTACTCCTCCTAGTTTAAATTTGTTTGTAGTAGGCTACAACTTAGTCTAGGCACAATCTTCATCAAATTGACATTTACAAAGGTTGTGATGTGAAAGTTCAAGCATATATCTATTGAATTGAAGAATGGGATTATGGTACTAAGGTGTTTTTCACTATCTCAAAACCAATAACCATCAATGATAGATACAAACTATCATTATGAATAATTAGTAGGTCCTTTTAGCTCATATTGATATTATAGAAGCTTTATTTTCTAATTATAGCTAGCTCTTCACTAATAAATATTTTGAGTGATCCTCTTTATAGTGTTGGGAGAAATGGTGGGACTTTTATACCTTGAAAAAATTATTTAGATAATCATGCCTTCCTTTAATATTATACTACTTTCACATTTTATACTTGACTATGTAGTAATTGGCTAATGACACAAGCCCTACTATAGATAGCCTCATAATTTAATTATTTCAAACACTTTGGTCATACATGTAAATTTATTTCTTTACCTTTTATCATTAATACCTTTAAATAGGATCTCTTGGATCTAATGCTAATCAATTCCTAATCAAATTATATCTTAAGGGCTACAATGAACACGATTTTTGGTTAGTTCTTGATCATTCTTCTCAATTCTTCTTTCAAGATTATTACAAAGACCTTGGATAGGTGGATCAAACTAATCACTTAGGATATTATTGATATCAAGAAAACTATATTTATTGGAGGATATGTCATCCTTTAAAACTTTTTCCTCACTTGAGAATCAATAGAGAGGAATTAAAAATTTTCATAAGATGCTTTATTGGTTAAACTATATTTTGATGAGGCTTGTGATCATATATATTGGCCTTTAATTTATAAGATTATCTCATGGATATGTTTCAACCCTTTACTAATGCTTTAACCCATGTATTTTCCAATGGCCAACTATGGCCACCTTCCAATTTGTAAAATATATCTATGAAGGCTATCCCTTAACATCATACCTATATATTATAGTTGTCAATACTTTTGACTATATTTTATACAATAAGCTCATGTTGAAAACTTAATATGTTTATTTTTTCTACCAAATGACATCTTTTTTCTCAATTACTACTTTTTTTTATAACATTTTACTTTTCTCTTTGCACACTACCAATGAAGTGGCCAACACCTTGAATATAGGATCTATTGTTCTATTTTTGGGCACCTAGTAGGTCATGCACAAAACCAATTATTTTATGAACTCCCTTGATCTTGTCCCACCATGGATCCTTCTCTAGTTGAATCTTGTGGCATGGATTGGTTACCTAATATTTTAGGATCTCCCTTAAATTTTCTTAAGCATCTCCCTCTCCAATATGTGGTGGTTAATTTCAAAATCTCAAATCGTAGTTTTCTCATTAAAGTAATTAATTTCTCTATGATGGTCTATATCTTGGTTGTAAACAACATTCTTCTAGTTAGAAATGTTTATCTCTTATTATTGGATGTCATTTAAGGCTTGTTATAAAATAACTAACCTAGTTGATCCACTATTTTTATGGGCCAACTAGTATAAGAAGTGAAGGTTTCATACCACCTCTTGGTCTCATATCATTGAACAACATGGTAAGGGTGACTTAGATATCCTAGGTCTATTCACCCAAGGAACTTTTCTTGTCACCAAATGGAAATTTCATATTTATCTAAGGAAGAACCCCTAGAAACACCTTGTTTGACACTACATCACCTCTACCACCTCTAATTTCTTTTAGCTATCTATTTATTGGAAATATAAATTACTAATAGAACCTTACTTTATACCAAATATTTTGCACCCTTCAATAGTATAAATAAGGCCTAGAAATTAATTTATATTAAATTGGTTTTGTTTGCTCAATCTCTCCATCATGGCCTCAACTTCTTCACCTCATCAATTGTGGAATCAATTAATTTAGACTAGTGAATATCAACTTGATTTATGTATGAGGTTACATGGAGAAGGACTCTTTTACAAGGGCATTTAATCATTTAACTATATATGGAACATCAATCTAGCTTATCCTAGAAATTTTGATCAACTTTTTAGTTAGAATTCAACCTTGTATATGTTGACCATCCCATTTATTAGAGATTCATGACCTCATTCTCCTAGCCTTACTCATTATTCTCTTCATTTCCATTCCTCCTATAATTTTTTATGGCTCGGTAGTGACATCCTATAACTCCCTTCTTCTCCTTCCTCTTGAATTAGGTTTACCACCCTCTTCTTCCACCCTTCCCCACCACTGACTATCTTATTAGAAAGTGCAAGTTTTCCCTCTATATATCCACTCGGTTTCATCTTAGCTTGTCTTTGTAAATCTAAAGCTACTACCTCTGGTCACAATTGACTATTTAGAAGACCCTCCATTCAAATTTCCCACTGATATTTCCTGTACCTTGTATCCTAAGGTTCCCATACTTGTTTTGAAAGAAATGTGAGGGTTTTAAGCATATTTTTTTTATCTCTACTTCCATACATACCAACTATGGTTTCACTTTTCTTCCTTCACAAATGGAATTAGAAGCATTATCTCCTTCGTATTAGAGAGTCTCATAACATTAGTTTTAAATCATCTTGTTATCTTGTCCTCTCATTCTTGTGGAAACATTGATGTTTGGCTATATGTTTGTTGGATCCTTCTTTCCCATTGAGTGCAAGTTTCATACATTCCTCAATGCTTTGTACTTACAAATGATTTAGCTTTCTAGGCCTACTAAAGAGAATATTTCTTTCCTCTAGGGTCTCACCCCTGAGATCACTAATATTAAGGAACAACTTTGGGTAGCTAAGTCCAAAAATGACTAGCACACCTCTCATTTTTTTTCTTTTTCTAATAATACTCAATCTAGAATTGCATGTCTCTATGTTTTACAACAAAGGTATGTTGGATCAAGAAAAATTCCAGTACATAAAAAAAATAAGCCACAATAAATAAGTTAGCTGGTTGTGAAGGAATATCCATTGGGTGTCTGATGTTGTGAAGGACTCTTCATTGAGTGGGTGACTATTGAAGACTACAAATGGTAATTCTTTACTATTCATGTTTGGTGGATTATCCATATTTTGGTTTCTTCATAGTTGAACTTGTGTGCTCTTAGTTGTATTATAGTAGCCTCTTTGTGGTGCTCTTAGTAATTGTGGTTGTAATTCCATTGTGTGTGGCCTTGTCTACTATTGTAGTAGCTTGTATGCTTGTCACTCTTTGCTTACTATTGTTCATTCTCTATCTCTTACTATGCAATTACTTGTAATAAATGATTCATATCTTTATATATATTTATATTATCTTATTTAAAATATAATAATAATAATCTAAATACTATATCTCAATTTACTTTTTCATTGCTCTCTTGTTCAAAAATTTTGGTAGGAAATTACTACTTTGTTTAACAAAAAAAATCAATATTCAATCTTTATTACAAGTCTTAAAGAATCAACTATTGTTGACAATGATTGGTCAATTTATTTTCACAATTATAAAAGATGAAAAATTAAAGACATTTTAACAATGAACATATCAATCAAAATTTAATTGATAATATGAAAATCAATATTCCTATCATTATAAAATTGATTGACTTAAAAAACCTATTAAAATTAAAATTATCATCTTAAAACTATAAAAAATAAAATTCAAAAAATATATAAATAAATTATAAAATATCCAACAATCCTTAATCCACAAAACCAAATTATTTATACATACTAACAACAAAAATATTTATAATTTATACATGTAACAACAATAAAATTAATTAGCTTCCCAAAAAATTGATATTGTAAGATAGATAAGCTTTGGAATATCCCTTTCGTCAATAAAATCAATTACTATCAGTCTAGCCTCTTACTTATGTGTTCCTCCAATGGAATGGAGAGATTAAAAAACTATTCTAGACTCAAACTCACTTCAATGATTATTATCTGACGGCCCCAGTCTAAGTCCAAAAAAAATTCACCTCTCATTATCTTTTTAAACAATGACATAAAATTAAGTTGCAGAGATCTACCAACGGTTCTAAAGCTTTCATCAAATTAAAATTTCAGAAAGTTCTCATCCACTCACAGCAAGTTTAATCATCCACAACAAAAGTATTCTAGACTCTTCATTCATTATTTTGCAGGTGTCTTTAGTAAATCCCAAGAGAAACGATTTGATGATCTTTTATTTGGCTAAGGAAATAAAGAGAATTAATGAAAAAACTTGAAAATTGTTGTAACTCTTTAATAATAAAATTAAAGAGGACTGAGATCCAGAGCTTAGAACTGAGATTTTGTTCTTAATTTATTTTTAATTGTCATGCAATCAGTACATATGATTCATCGCGTGCATTGACTAAACTGCCTGATCAAATCTCTACGCAAAGGAAATGCATATGATCACGAGTGGATTGAACACATTTTTTCACGTGAAGAGTTTCTGTACTAAAATTGTATACTGCATTTTTGAGAGGTACAAATTTGTCTTCTATTGTATACTGCATTTTAAAAATACGAGTACCCATTAGGGTAACTCAGCTGTCGAATGTAATGGTTCATATCATGGCATGATAATGGAACATGGATTCATTTAATATAGTTGTGTTTCTCTCAGTCAAATAGCTGCTTTATCTGGCATACTCTAAGCTTTCAACTGTGTGGGACCTTCTTATTAGATTTCACTATTCAGTTATGAATAATTATGGTTTTAATATAAATAATGTGTAGAATTATTATTGACTGTTTGACCATTGAATCTAGCAATATTTAGATAGAATGATATGTTTCTAAATTACACAATCACTGTCATGTTTGAAACATTTTTCAATTAATATAAACATAGTCTATAAATTGTAGAACTAATTTTTTTTTAATTCAAATTTGTTTGAATCCCCTCTCACCCTCATTTGATTCACAATTCAATGTGATCAGCTTTGGGGTGAATGTACTGGAGGTTGTTGCAGCAGGATGGTAGTGGATTTCTGGTCCCAGATGTTTTTTTTGTTGAGTGGATCAGATACTTGGAAAGGAGAGGAATGCTGCATGCTGATAAGTGCTTCAAACATGCAAGAGACTTACATACAGGAGGCTTGTCTGTCACACCAAGTCTGTTCTGTTAGCTATGTGAGGTAGGTAGCATTCCCTGAACAAACCTGCTATATTCAATCACTATTATAAAACATTTCTTAGTGTCTATATATTTATGGGATGTTGGATCTTGAAAATTATGGCTCGGTGAAAATTCATTGTCCAAAAATTCACTGCAAGGAAAATTCACCACCAGCAATTCACCACTTCCAAAATTCACCCCATTAACATATTTAATATATATTTCCAAGACTGAGAATTTTCCTTACAATAAATTATTGATGGCAAATTTACTTGATACCAAAAATTATAGTATCTACCATTCCCTTAACTATGTGTAGAGTTTAGTGTTAGTTTGTAGATTTGTTTTCTTCATGTATGTTAGACATTTTCGAAATGTTTGCTTCAGTGGACAACTTCAGCGGACAACCGTGTAAAATTGTAATAAAGGGATTTTCACAGATTTTTTATAAGAGATTGTTTATAGAAGATCATAATCAATAGTATGATTTATTGAGCAGAGTACAATAGTGATTAATTCTATATTTAGCTGTAAATTGGGATTTTCTTTCCTTGGATATGTTTCTTTACATTCTATATATTTTTTTTTCATAGGGTCCCACGATTCATCCATGGGGTGGGTATGTATCGAGAGAATACTATTGACTAAACAAAAGATTAATGAGATATATTGTTTAGGGCAACATTTGTGTGGAAGAGCAAATTATTTGTGTAAAATTTCATTGATGACTAGAACTATATTATTAGTGTTTACAGTCAAATCTAGAAGTTCTCAAAATTCATTGTTATGGACTGGAAAACTCATGCTTGCTATCAACACTATTACTCTTTACATGGTTTAAAGATGGTTTTAAAAGAAGCCTGTTCATGGCTTTCATGGATTCCATTCATTTTAAATATAAATATGGTACTTCAATTTTGTGAGGGGCTTAATGTTTTTATAGTCTATAATGATTAGATAATATTGTTTTGTAAATAGAAAATTATGTGTAAATTATTTTATTTTAAGTGTTTCACTTATTAAAAGTGGATTCAAACTTGGAGAAGTCAATTGAGTGAGTTAAATATTATTATTGATTTTTAATTAAACAATTATATAAAATATTATATTTAATTAGTATTGTGTTTGAAAGTAGATGAGGATAAGAGGCCCATTGATCATTGGTTGTAAGCTATTATTGGGTTAAAAAATAGATTTACAAGGAAACTCAAGAAGGCAATGTCAATTAGGATTAAAATCTCTCAGAATGAAACAAGAGGTGGTGGAGAGTTTTCAAAAAGATTTTGGAGGTCTCAAAAGAGCTTAGTATGATTTTGTAACATAAACATTATATACTCTTACAATTTCATGCTATGTTTTGTGTCCACTTTGGTGCCCACTCTCTTATTCTGCTCCTAGGCTCATTTTAGCCCTTACATTAAGTTTTCTTCATCTCAAGGTGTACAGGCCTTGTTTCTTGTAGTCTCTTTTTGTCAATTTGTTGTCGCCATTGTGTTATCCTTATATTTTTCTAGTGTCATCATTTTCTAGCCTAAAATATTTAGACACTAGTGTGATGTGCAGACATCTATGCACACTAGCATCCCATGGCAGTTTCTTAGTTAGTAGTTGTTTATGAGCATTTCACCATTTGTCACCTTCCCAAGTTAGTGGAAACTTCTTGGGACAATTCCAAATGGCTCATTAGCCTCTTCCTCTTGTCTCTACCCTTTTTTAATCTATCTATTATCCATTATTTTTCTCTTGCGCTCTCTTGCATCTCTAAGATTTCACACAAATCTCTTAAGCTCTACAACTCTATAAAACATTCCCACGATATTCTCCTTCAACACTCTTGCTCTCCTTGGCTTTCTCAAGTCTTCTTAGTTGACATTGTTCTTTTATTTCTAGTGTTATTATTTTTCCATTTTCTCATTATTGTTAAAGGGTTTTTTATTGTGCCCTTGAGCACTTTGGGATCTTCACATCCCCTTCCTTTTATCTTACACTATTGCACATTAAAAAATCTAACCATTTCCAAACACACTTGGGACATAAACACTTTCACACATTATTTTCCTATTCTAATGGCGTGAATTTGCAGCCCTAGGAAAATTCCACATTTACATTACCCCCTACCTTATAGAATTAAATATGATTATGCAAACCCTACACCCACCACCTTTCCCTATCCACTTGGCAGCTCATTTGTGTGTCGGTCAGGGAATTTCTATTGGGGATGCTAGTGCGACATGTGGACATCCATGCGGTGCACTTCCATCCTAATAGGATTTCTACCTCTAGAATCCATAGAGGCATTACACTCCTCCATTAGATGTGAAGTGTAATGTTTGCTACTCTTTTGAACAACTTCAAACAAGATTTTTTCCTCCTTTGTTCCTTCAAACTGCTTAACTCTTCTTCACATTCATCTTTTTCACACTTCTTGACAACTTTTGGATTGAATTAACTCACTTTCAAATCCTTCAAGTTGCATCACCACCTCCATTGTAGCTATAATCTACTATTTTTTGGCTCCTCTCCATTGTTGTGACAACGTTGGATTTGGAGATCTTGCAAGCTCACTCCTTCCTCCATTTTCCTTGAGAGAACATGGTTGGGAAGGTGATATCCACCATTTTCATTCACCCTTGCATTATTTATTTGCATTGCAACATATTGTTGTTTGATTATTGCTTGGTATTTCCATTTCTACACTCTCTTTATTATCTTTCTACACAATCGTTGCTATCTAGCTACCTGTGGAGATGGAAACAACAAAGCAGGGGACTGATTGAGGTAGTCCTCTAATCATAGCCCCAACATTTTCTCATTCTTGTGTGTGCAGGTTATTTTTTAGGAAAAGCTAGTGATCTCAACTTGCAGGTTCAAAGATTTTCCTTTATCATCCTTCTTTTGTCAATTCTAGTATAGTGTTTAGATGTATTCTTCTTGTTGTACTTTGTTCCTATATTTCCTTTACATTTCATCATAGCATAAAACCTTTTAGTCAATCTATTAACTTATTCCTTAATGTTTTTTTCTACTCCTCGTACTTTCTTTCTATATGGATTCCATTGCCCCATTGAGATGCCAAAGCACCACATTGGAGTCCATGTCTTATGTTGTTGTCCTCACGTAGTGAGTTGTCTAAGTTGCAAATTAAACTTTGGGAATTGGATTGTTTGACCTTCTAAAATATTCAGGTTAGTAGAAGGATAGTAGCAACCAGATTGCTCTTCCTTTTCGATCTCAACCGCTTAAACTTTTAAATCACTTAGCAAAGCTTGAGGTAGATCAGGGTAGTCTATTGATTTGGACCATCCTATGACCCTGGGTCTTAGAGCAACCAACCCTCCTCTACATTTTGGTGAACCCAACATGAACATCGTAGCATATGTTTCTTTGTCTCGAGATTCTTACTCTCACATCTCATGAAGGTTGTAGACTTGTGTTTCATGAAGCTTTATGAGCTTTATGACCTAATCTACAACCTTCGAGTATGTTGTTAGAAGGAGCGTACGACATCTAAAAACATATTTCTCAAAGGTTAGTACTAGTCTCACTACTAGTCTCGCTTCTCAAGAGATGGTTTTAGGAGTAGAGGAAAGTTTCTTTGGGAAAACCACTCGTGCTCCTATCCCTCTCGTTTCTCCTACAACCTTGCCTCTGAACAAGGAAAATTCTCTCGCTATTCCTGTAGAACATCTCATTGCTCTAGATAGGAGGTTTTTAGATCTCGTGAATCATTTGGAAAAAGAACAAAACATGCCTAAGGCTAGTAGGATTGTCAATGAAATGAGATATATGCTAGATAAAGATCAGGTGGGCCAAGAGCTTCTCTGAGGCATCACTAACATAGTGAAAGCATATATCCCTTCACACAACTCAAGACCAGGTGTTACTCGAGGTGTTAGGCTCAAAACATTTGGAAGGCAGATAGGAGCTTTGATGCCCATGACGTCGGTGTACATGGAAAAATTAGGCCCTTTTTTCAACACCACCCCCGTGCCTAAGGCATCTCCGAATGTTAGAGTAAATAAAATCCCTTTGGGTTTCAATGATATTCCTTCTAATTTTGGTGGTGGTAACTCTAGGGCGATGCTGGCTCTAGTGGTGGAAGCCTTAGCAGAATCGAGGGTGGTGGCTTTGGTGGCTCTGGTGGTGGTTTTAGTGGTGGTTCCACTAGTCTTGTTTCATTGTCTGACCTCATTCTAAATGCTTTGCTACAGAACATGGGATAGATGTAGAATCAACTGGAAAACCTATATGAGGACACCTGCTAGCTATTTTCTAGCCTATCTTTCATCATAGTCTTTTATCAATAGAAATTCTAAACACTCTTATCCCTCAAGGGATGGAGATTCCAAAGTTTGAGAAGTATGGTGGTAAAGGAGATCCACAAACACATGTGTCTGTATTTGATGCCATTATTACAAATTTCTTCTACCATGATGCCTTAATGGCTAAATTATTCCCAAGATCTCTTAAGGACACAACCCTTGAATGGTACCGCTCCTTGCCTGATAACTCCATATTTTTGTTTGATTAGCTTATGAATTAGTTTCTCTTGAAATTCCAAGCAAACATCGGGCCGAAGATGGCCTTTTCAAACCTCTTACGATGTAAGTAGGGAGAGCATGAGAAGATAAATAATTTCATTGCTCAGTATCAAGAGCTATTTTCACAAATATCCTATCCTTTGCTTGACTTAGATGTGCAAAAGGTTTTCAATGGAAGTTCATGTAGAGTTCTTGGTAGGAGAGGTTTTCCTTGATGGAATATCATGTTCTTTCACATATCTTTGTGTTGGTATGTGGCGACTGATCATGCTATACTTTATAGCCCATGGTATACTGTACACTCCGCCCCCTGTCCTCGCTGGGGTTCGGGGGCGCAGCCCCCGAGAAATTGTTTTTTGCCATTTTTTTTGTGTCGTCAGCAAAAAAGGAAAAATCTCTAAAAAAGAAAGAAAATCGACTTTGTAAAACCCTAATTCTAGAAGCTTCTAAAAGCTTGTTAAAAGGGGTTGGGATGGGGGTTACAGTATGATGAAAAACGCGATTATTCGTAAGATTGTAATAGGTTTTGCACTGGATAATAAAAGTATTAGATGGCTGCGGTTTGGTGGATGTAGCCCAGATTGGGTGAACCACGTTAAATTCTCTGTGTTATGATTTATTCTGTGTATTTTTTAGTTTCTCTATTTATTATTTAAATCTGTATTTAATTGTTAGATATTTTCCATCTCTAACCCTAACACTTTGTGCTACATTGCGGGAGTACCAACAGACGATTCCTCAGTTTGGGGGATCTTCCTCACATGCTTGTCTTAAGGGTAGGTCCATTGTCTTGATCTCTGGTAAAGGTAAATTTGTTGCTAATGTAGTTGCTATGTCTAGTGACAAAGGACTCAAACATAGTAGAAAATGAACATGAAGTTATTAGAATCATACACTTCTATTTTGAAGAAGTTATTGAAAGAAAAGTAATAACCTTTCCAAATCCTTGACCCCTTATTGATCCTTACCTTACTGATACGAAGAGAACACATTCTTCCAGTACCATCAAATCCCCAGAAATGATACTGAAAGATGCATGCACTTACATCTTGAGATACATGATCACATTGATGATAGTACTATCCACCTTGATGGGAAAAAAAAATGAATAAGTCATGGAAAAGGCTAATAGAAAGTTATAGATCTAGATAGATTATTTTCTCACTCTATGAACCTAATTGTTGAACCTCCTAGTTTCGCTTCCCCTGAGTTCTTGAAGCATGTAAATGTGGTTTCATTTACACCTATTCCTCCCATGCAACTTGCAAATGAATCAACAACTATAACCTTCATATCACACGACTTGCCTATGAACATGAGAAATCATCCTTCTCCTCTATATATTCTTGCTTGCATCAATGGGAACATAATGACTAGTGTTCTAGTTTACCCTATGAGCCATGTGAATATGGTAATGAAGGAGACAAGCTTCTATTAAATTTTGTACATAAGAAGGAATATGAAAAGTCAAAAACCACAATACATATGCATGATGGACTCTCGGTCCCTCCAATCGATTCCATCACTCTTTTAGTCCTACTAAGACCTAGGACTATAAATGCTCCTTTCGATATCATCCTGGAGTCAAAATTTTTAGAGTGAAACTAGGCATCCCATGGCTAGTTTCCATGAATGTAGTTACTTCACTAATTCCTAAGTGTTTGAAGTTTTCTCATGAAGGATCTGTGCATGTTGTGCATGAAATTTGATATAAACCTCTGATGTCATGTGGGGGCTACTTGTTAGATCACTTTTGGCCTGACCCTATTGGTCCACTTCCTCCAAGGATGAACCTATTGTACCACACATTTGTTAAATACAAGAATGGTGGCATAGCGCTGAAGGTGAACCATGTCTCCCCTTATGCCATTTCTATTAAAGGCTCTACGATCACGTAGCAACAAGCTACCTCTTTCTCCTCTCAAAAGGGGAAGGGGAAGTCTACTTGTACCCAATAGTGTTCTTCTTCTTCTATTGTCTCATCCACTTATACCTCCCACCCTCTTGTGGTGCCTTCGACCTCTACTCCTATGCCTCACATGGGAAGTCCAATGGTTCCCGCTTGGTGGAAGGCCAAGTGTCAAGTATTCAAACTTCTCATCTTACCCACGATGTTGAGGCCCATTGTTTATGGTAAGGGGAAGGACCTTCATGGAGCTACCCCTATGTCTTGGTCTTTGAAACCTCCTACTACTCTTTCCCCTCAGGAGGTGAATGGGGAGAGGCCTACCACTAATGTGCATGACTCTACTTCACCATCTATTTCAGGCTCCACTCCTACACTTCCTACTCCTCCTATCTAGGAGGCTTCCCTTCCACTAGTAATGGTTGTGGAGGACACACCTATGACATAATAGGAGCCTCTTGTTCCTTATCAAGCGACAAGTTCTAGTTCCCAAAGCCAAATAAATTGACTTGCATGTGACCATAAGAATTGGAGGAACCTTTGCTCTGGCTACTAAGCAAGCTACCTCACATAAGGCAGAAGAGGAGCTAGTAGCTCCTATTTCAACATCTCCTATTGTGCCTCCCTCTTCTGTTTCTCCTACTTTTGTTCACCATCACCTTGATCTTTCTTCCAAATCCCCTCATGAATGTTGATGACCCTTACCCCAAAAGCATGCAGGTGTTTATCACTCCCTTGGTGGAGTCTCCTCTTCTAATGTCCTTTTCGGACATCCCTCTATTTTCTCAGCTTGTGGACATGTTGAAAGCCTCAGTGGTGTCTGTTGTGGCCTTGCCTCTTTCTCGTTTCCTTCCACTTCCTCTAGGGGATTCTACATCCTTTGATGAAGCGTAAGTTGGAGTATGACCTCGCTTCCAATGGAGGTTGGAAGAAGGGATCACCTTGTTTGAGAGAGGGTTCTACTTTGGCTTGTGTCATCCTGGTGATGAAGGCAGCCCCGGTGTCTCTCAAGTTTGTCACTGTCTCCTTTGATGAGATTGATCGTGGATCTTGGGTGCCTCCTTCATTTCCCATTTAGTTAGTATATGGCACTCCTGCCAAGTGCATGTTTAACTCAGTAGATGATGTCTTGGGTGATCTTTGCAAGATTAATGACATTTACCTCAAAGGAGTTGAGTGAATAATACCTTGAGGGGCCTTCTTCCTTATCTCTTGTTGTAGGAGAGTCAAAGGGTGCTCCACTTGCTATTCCACCCTTGCAGGCTCATTTTCCCTCCTATAATGATGATCTAGATTTGGAGAATGATGACCTCCTATTTGATGAGGACTAGGGGAGTACCTCTTCTTTATATGTAGATTAGATTTGTGCGTGTGTTGTGTTTTCCTCATGCTTGTTTTTTTATGTTTTCCTAAAGGACCCTTGTCACCCTCGTAGGTGCTTGGATATAGGAGTGAAATTGTTTCATGAACTTCCTCTATGTGTTGAATCATTCTTCTATATGTTGTATCTTAATTTTTGAAAATTAGGGATGATGCAAAGTGTTGGGGGCATTTAGGCCTCCCTTCCATGTTGACCCAATTTTTTATTTTTTATTTTGTCTTCATGTTTTATTCTTTAGATTTGGGAATTCTTGGGATTGATGACCTTTCACTCCTACACTACATGTTATGTATCTTGATGAGCTGATCTAACCCTAGATTCCTAGATCCCCCTTTCTCTTGTTTTCTTCATATTTTCTTTTCTTTCTTTGTATCTTTCTCCCTTCTTTTCTTTCTTCTTGATGTTGTGGTGCCTATGTGTTTTCCCTCATGTGTGTGACAAAATTTCCACATCTACATCTCATAATGTATCATGGGCCACAACATTTTTGCATGTTCTTCCTTTCCTTAAGATGTCATGTGTTCCTTCAGTTCACACACACCATCCTAAGGGGGGCTCCTACCTCTCCAGTTTTCAATAAGATGTATTTGGTGGCCAACAAATCCCTTGCTAGAAATCCTTGCATTTTTCAAAAATACATCCTTCAATAAGAATCCCCTTAGAGATATTTTATTTTTAAATGAAATTTGTAGCAAAAGGAATTGGGAATTCACCTTCGAGGAGGCCATTCTTTTTTTTTGGATTCCATGATGAAAGAGAATCTTTCAAAAGGATTCCTTGATGACAAGATTATTTGCAAAAATATCATCACTTTTCAAATAGAGTGTCCCTTTGCGTTGGCCCCTTTCAATCTTCAAGGGTTCCCAAGGGACACCTTTGAAAAATTCTCCTTCAATTGCTTGTTCCATGATATGACTATCTATCTACATGAATTTTTCTTTCCTAAAATGTTTTGTCTATGGATTAACATATTGCTTAGCAGGACCAAGCACCTGTGAAGCTACTTTCACAATCAAGATTGGAGGACTGAGCACCTTGTTGAGCTTTCCTTGAAGGATTGAGCACCTATAAGGGTCAAAAAAACTCTACAAAGCCTTTCATTTTTGGCCCCTTAGGACCGAGCACGTATGGCACCTCCTTTGTAGGACTGAGCACCTATGAAGCATTTTTATTCTGCAGGACCAAGCACTAGGAGAACCTTTTTTCACCTTCTGTGGGACCGAGTACCCATGGAGCCAACTCTATAGGACCAAGCACCAATAGATATTTTATTCAAATTTCCATAGGACCCAGTACCTGTGAAGTGATCTTTCTTTCCGACATGTCTGAGCATGTCAGGTTGTGGTCTGCTTCCTAGATGGTTAAGGTATATGTTTAGGAGAGAGTGAGAGATAAAGAGAAGAGAGAGGAGGGAGGGAGAGGTAGGGAGAGAGATTAGAGAGGGAAGGAGAGAGAGGGAGGGAGAAGTGAGAGAGAATGGTGATAGAGACAAGTAGAGAGGGAAGGAGGAAGGTGGACAAATCAGTAGAGGGAAGAAGGGAAGGAGAGATAAATATGTATAGAGGGAAAGGTTAGATAGAGAGAAGTAGAGAGTGAAGGTGGGTGGGAAGAAGGAAGAGAGATACAGAGAGAGGGGGAGATAGAGAGAATTAGAGAGGGAAGAAGGGAGGGAGGGAGGGAAAGAGAGGTGAGATAGAGAGTAGAGAGAGAGAGAGAGAGAGAGAGAGAGAGAGAGAGAGAGAGATGATACAACTTGCTAATTACTAAAATTTGACCTCTTGATTATTAAAATTTGACATGTGTTGATTATTGAAATTTGACTAAGTCTAAAAAATATAAGATCTTCCAAAAACTAGAATTTGTAGTATAACTCTAAGAGATCTAAAACCAAATGTTCTCAAACATCTTGGAACTATATACATGAAATATAGCTTAAAGTATAAGAAAGTAATTGTCTATATGTAAATTTCAACTTATACTTTATTTCATATGTAAATATCCATATATATGTAAATGTTTAATTCATGTATATAGTTTCCTTGGCAGAGAAAGAGAAAGAGAAAGGAAAAGAAAAAAAGAAAGAGAAAAAAAAAGTCATGGTTCACATTTGGCAAGGGTCAAATTTGGTGCTAACCAAATGAAGTGCATCATTTGGCTAGTGCCATATTTGATGCATTTCATTTGGCAAGCGCAAAATTTGATGCTCACCAAATGATTTACAATTTTAAATATTGAGCCTTAGGCTTGGTCATCCATGCCATTTGGCGAGAACCAAATTTTGCGCTCGCCAAATGGTCATTTCGGGTAAAAAACTAAAGTGGCATCTTTTTTGTGTCACAACTTGGTGCACTCACCCTATGTAGTATTAGGATATTGACAAGAACCCTAATATAGATAGTCTCATAACTAATTTCTTTCAAGAACCTTGGACATGCATGTAAATTGACTTCTACGTTACCTTTTATTAATAATAACTTTAAATAGGCTATCTTGGATCTCATGTTAAGCAATTTTTAATCAAATTATATCTTAGGGGCCACAATGATCACATAATTTTTGGTTAGTTCTCTATCAATCTTCTCAATTATTCTTACAATATTATTCCAAAGGCCATAGATAGGTGGATCAAACTAATCACTTATGATATTATTCATATTAAGAAAACTAGCTTTCTTGCATGATATTTCATCTTTAAAAACTTGGTCCTCACTTTAGAATCAATAGAGAGGGATTAAAAATGTCATAAGATGCTTGGTTAGTTAAACTATACTTTGATGAGACTTATGATCACATAAATTGGCCTTTCATTTTTAATATTCTCTCATGGCTAGGTTTCAATCCTTTACTAATGCTTTATCCCATGTGTAGTTTCCAATGGCCAACTATTTCCGCCTTTCACTTTGTAAAAGTTATTTGTGAAGGCTATCCCTTAGCACCATACATATATGTTCTAGTTTTCAATACTACTGGATATGTTTAATATAATTTAATCTCATGCTAACAACCTCATATGTGGAATTTTTTTACCAAATATTGTTTTTTTTCTCAATTACCACTCTGTTGATGACATCCTACATTTCTCTTTGGGAATTACCAATAAAGTGGCCAACACCTTGGATGTAAGAGCTATTGTTCTATTTTTGGGAACCTAGTAGCTCATGCATAAAACCAAAATCTTTATGATATCCCTTGATAAATTTTTTAGTTGTAGTTCAACCTTGTAGATGTTGACCATCCCACCTATTAGAGATTGAAGACCTCATTCTCCTAGCTTTACTCATTATTCTCCTCACTTCCATCCATTGTATACTCTTTATGAATTGGTAATGGTATTCTATAACTCCCTTCTTCTCCTTCCTCTTGAAGTAGGTTTACTACCCTCTTCTTCCACCCTTTCCCACCGTTGACTATCATAATACAATTGTGCAAATTCACCTAAATTATCCACTTGGATCCATATTAGCTTGTATGTAGAAACATTTGTAAAGCTACTACCTATAGTCAAAATTGACTACATTGAAATTTCCTATTGATAATTTCCTCTACTTCTTATCCCAAGGTTCTCTTGTTGTCTTACAAGAAATGTGAGGGTGCTAAGCATGTTTTTTAATCTCTACTTGCATATGTACCAAATATGGTTTCACTTTTCTTCCTTCACAAATAGAATTAGAATCATCCTCTCCTTCATATTAGAGCATCCCATAACATTATTTTTAAATGATGTTCTCGCCTCTTCCTCTCATTATTGTGGGAACACTAATGTTTGGCTATATGTTTGTTGAATCCTTCTTTCCCATTGAGTGCAAGTTCCATACATTCCTCGTTGCTTTGTACTTAAAATTGTTTAGCTTTTTAGGTTTACTAAAGAGAATATTTCTTCCCTCTAGGGTCTCACCTCTCAGATGACTAATATTAAGGAACAACTTTGGGTAGTTGAGTGTACAAAATACACACACCTCTCATTTTTTTTTCTCTTTCTAACAATACTCAATCTACAACTACATGTGTCTCTAATCTTTACAACAAGGGTATGTTGGATCAAGAAAACTGCCACTACATAAAGAAAACCAAACCACAATAAACAAGTTGGATAGTTGTGAAGGACTCCCCATTGAGTGGTTGACTATTGAAGACTACAAATGGTAATTCTCTACTATTTGTGTTTGGTGGATTCTCTACGTTTTAGTTTCTTCTTAGCTAAACTTGTGTGCTCTTAGTTGCATTGTAGCAGCCTCTTTGTGTGTTCTCTAGACATTGTGGTTGTAACTCCATTGTGTGTGGCCTTGTCTGCTATTGTAGTAGCCTCTATGTATGTTACTCTTTGTTTACTATTGTTCATTCTCTATCTCTTAGAATGCAATTACTTGTAATGAATGATTCATATCTTTATATATGTTTATAGTAGCTTATTTAAAAATAAAATAAAACATAATCTAAATATTATATCTCAATTTACTTTTTCATTGCCCTCTTGTTCAAAACTCTTGGTAGAAAGTTAATACTTTGTTTAACAAAAAAAATAATCAATATTCAATCTTCATTACAAGTCTTGAAAGAATCAATTGTTGTTGACAATAGTTAACCAATTTATTATCACAACCACAACTATAAAAAGTGAAGAATTCAAAACACTTGTACCATATCACTCAAAATTTGATTTGTGATACGAAAATCAACATTCATATAATTATAAAATCAATTAACTTACAAAAAATATATTAAAATTTAAATTATCAACCTAAAACTATACAAAATAAAATTCAAATATATTTAAATAAATCATAAAATATCCAACAATCCTTAATCCACAAAACCAGATTATTTATGCTTACTAACAACAAAAATATTTATTAGCTTCCCCAAAAAATCTCTTCAATACCAAAAGGACGATATTGTAAAATAGATAAGCTTTACAATATCCCTTTTCACAATAAAAGTCAATCACTATCAGTCTAGCCCCTTCCTTATGTGTTCCTCCAATGGAGTGGATAGATTAAAAAAATATTCTAGACTCAAAACCACTTCTATAATTATTATCTGAGTCCAAAAAAACACTCACCTCTCATTATCTTCTTAAACAACGACTTAAAATTAAGTTAAGAGACCTACCAACGGTTCTAAAGCTTTCATCAAATTAAAATTTCAGAAAGTTCTCATCCACTCCAGCAAGTTTAATCATCCACAACAAAAGTATTCTAGACTCTTGATTTATTATTTTGCAGGTGTCTTTAGTAAATCCCAAGAGAAATGATTTGATGATATTTTATTCAGGTAAAAGAAACAAAAGACAAGGAAATAAAGAGAATTAAGGAAAAATCTTGAAAATTGAATTAAAGAGGACTGAGATCCAGAGCTTAGAGCTGAGATTTTGTTCTTAATTTATTTTAATTGTCATGCAATCATTGACTAAACTGCCTGTTCAAATATCTACGTAAAGGAAATACATATGACGATGAGTGCATTGAACGCAGTTTTTCACGTGAAGAGTTTCTGTACTAAAATTGTATACTGCATTTTTTAGAGGTACAAGTTTGTCTTCTATTGTATACAGCATTTTAAAAATACAAGTGCCCATTAGGAGAACTCAGCTGTCGTATGTAATGGTTCACGTCATTGGATGTTAATGGAACATGGATTCATTTAATATACTTGTGTTTCTCTCAGTCAAACAGCTGCTTTATCTGGCATACTCTAAACTTTCAACTGTGTGGGACCTTCCTACTGTTAGATTTCACTATTCAGTTATGAATAATTATCGTTTTTAATATAAATAACGTGAATAATGATCGTTTTTAATATAAATAACGTGTAGAATTATTATTGACTGTTTGATCATTGAATCTATCAATATTTAGATAGAATAATATATTTCTAAGTTATACAATCACTGTCATGTTTAAAACTTTTTTCAGTTAATATAAACATCGCCTATAAGTTGTACAACTAATTTCTTTTTAATTCAAAATTGTTTGAATCTCCCTCTCACCCTCATTTGATTCACAAGTCAATGTGTTCAGCTTTGAGATCAATGTACTGGAGGTTGTTGCAGCAGGATGATAGTGGATTTCTGGTCCCCAGATGATTTTGGTTGTTGAGTGGGTCAGATACTTGGAAAGGAGAGAAATGCTGCATGCTGATAAGTATTTCAAACATGCAAGAGACTTATATGCAGGGGGCTTATCTGTCACACCAAGTCTGGTCTGCTAGCTATGCAAGCATTGGTAGCATCCCCTGTAACAATCCTGCTATATTCACTGACTATTCTCACAAAATCTTCCTTAGTGTCTATATATTTATGGGAAGTTGGATCATGAAAATTATAGTATCTAGCATTCCCTTAACTATGTGTAGAGTTTAGTGTTAGTTTGCAGGAGATTTGTTTATGCTTGTTTCAGTGGACAACCGTGTAAAATTGTAATAAAGGGCTTTCGATTATTTTTTATTAGAGATTGTTTATTATTGATCAATAGTATGATTTATTGAGCAGAGTACTTTAGTGATTAATTCTATATTTAATTAAATTTAATGATATATATTACTTTGTGATGAGAAATTGCGATTTTCTTTCCTTGGATATGTTTCTTTACATTCTAACTTTTTTCCTATAGGTCTATTAGCCTCCTAACTAATATGTTTCAAATTTTGATCTAAATTAAAGGGTCCCATGATTCATTCATGGGGTGGGTATATATCAAGAGAATATTGTTGACTAAACAAAAGATTAGTGGAATATATTGTTTAGGGCAACATTTGTGTGGGTAGAGAAAATTATTTCTGTGAAATTTTACTAATGATTAGAATTATATTATTGGTGTTTACACAGTCAAATCTATAAGTTCTCAAAATTCATTGTTATGAACTAAAAAAATCATGCTTGTTATCAACACTATTACTCTTTACATGGTTTAAAGATAGTTTTGAAAGAAGGCTGTCCATGTGTTCAATGGATTCCATTCATTTTCAATATAAATATGGTATTTCGATTTTGTGAGAGGTTTAATGTTTTTATAGTCTATAATGATTAGACAATAATATTTTGTAAATAGAAAATTATGTGTAAATTATTTCATTCTAAGTGTTTCATTTATTAAAAGTGGGTTCAAACTTAGAGAAATCTATTGAGTGAGTTAAATAATGTTAATAATTTTTAAAATAGATAATTATATAAAATATTATTTTTAATTAGTATTGTATTTAGAAGTGGATGAGGATAAGAGGTCCATTGATCCTTGGTTGTAAGCTATTATTGTGTTAAAAAAATAGATTTACAACGAAACTCAAGAAGGCAATGTTAATTAGGATTAAAATCTTTTAGAATAAAACAAGAGGTGGTAGAGGGTTTTCAAAAGGATTGTGGAGGTCGAGCAAAAGAACTTAGTATGATTTTGTAACATAAAAATTACATATCCTTGTGCAATTGCATGCTATGTTTTGTGTCCAATTTGGTTTCCATTCTTATTCTACTCCTAGGCTCATTTTAGCTCTTACATCAGGTTTTATCCTTCTCAAGGTGTCCAGGTCGTGCTCCTTGTAGTCTTTTTTTATCAATTTGTTGTCATCTTTGTGTTATCCTTGTATTTTTCTAGTGTCTCATCATTTTCTAGCCTCAACTATTTAGACGTGCTAGTGTGATGTGCACACATCTATGTACACTAACATCCCATGATAGTTTTTTATTTCACAGTTGTTTTAGAGAATCTCACTTGTCACCTTCCCAAGTTAGTGGAAACTGCTCGAGACAACTCCAAATGGCTCATCAACCTCTTCTTCTTGTCTCTACCTTTTTTGAATCTGTCCTTCATTCATTAGTTTTCTCTTTCACTCTCTTACATCTCTAAGCTTTCGTGCACAAATCTCTCAAGCTCTACAACTCTCTAAAACACTCCCACAATATTCTCCTTCAACACTCTTGCTATCCTTGGCTTCCTCAAGTCTTCTTAGGTGACATTGTTATTTTATTTTTAGTGTTATTATTTTTTCCATTTTCTCATTATTGTTGAATGTTTTTTATTGTGCCCTTGAGTTGTTTGGGATTTTAACATCCCCTTCCTTTTTATTTTATCTTACACTATTGCACATTAAAAAATCTAAACATTTCCAAACACACTTGAGAGAGAACAACTTTCACACATTATTTTCCTATATATATTTATAATAGTTGTTGTGGAGGTAGAAATACCAATGTAGAAGTTTGATTTGAAGGGAACGAACCCAAATAGCCCCCAACTAATTTTTTGTGTTCTTTAAAAGTTAAAAGTTACAACAAGGAAGAAAACTATGTAGTCTACAGTGGATTTGGTGATATAGTCTTCTACTTTATTTTTTTATTTTTATTTTGAATAATTTCTCTCAATGCATAAGTTTATTTCTTTATCATTGCATCATATTTATGTTTGGTAATTTCATCGTAGTGTTTCTTTCTTCCATCTATATATGTAGATTACATTCGTTTTCGAGTAGAACAATGCTTCAAATTCCTTGGTTGTATGGGACTACAAAATTACATGTGGGCATCTACATGATGTGCCAATATCCTCCATAAATGGCATCAAGTTCCTTCCATCTCCCCTTTTTTGGTTTCATAACAAAAAAATGTATATTGTTCTAGTTTCTATAAATTAGTAATTTCTCATTTCCTTTTATGTTTTAGTTATTTTAAAATATTTCATTTAAATTATTTTAGGGATTGTATTGTTAACTTATTAAATTATAGCAAACTAGCTCAATCGTAATGTGGAATACTTAGTGATTTTTCTAGCTAAAATCATAATTATAAAAAGTGAAAAATTAGACACTTGAAAAAGGAGAAAGCTAAAAGATAGAAAAAACACACCTATGGATGTAACATTATATCATACCCCCCATCCCCCATCCCATGCATTGGACAAAAGGCACCGACATAAAGACTTGTGATACAGTTAGCCATGTGTCGTCACGTGTCTGATGTCGGAAAAGGATGTACGACTCAATGGGAAAGTCAAAGCAATAGACAAAACACCCTAAATGTCCCATTTTCCACATTTCATTTTTCTTTTCCCATTTTCTACATTTCAATTTTCAATTTGCTGGGGAGGGATGCACGAGCATTGAAATGGAGTTGCGAGCGACTGAACCAACGCGGGCATTGAAATGGATTTGCAGGCAGCCGAACCAGAGTGTGTTTATGAATTTTTTTATGTAGATAGGTGTGTTTTGTCTATATTTTTTCCACATCCACACAACTAAACTTTGCTATTTTCCACATTTCATTTTGCATTTTGTTGGGGAGCGCAGGTGATGGAATGGAGGCCGAACGAGAGCAACATGTTCGACAGGTGTGGAAAGCCAAAAAGTATGTATATCTTCCATTGTATATGCCATTTTTCCATTGTGTAAGAACTGTGAAGCAAAGTTGTTGAACAAGTTTCTGTGAAGTGTTGAATGACTGTTAAATGGGTTTTTTGTGAAGCAATGAACGAAAAAATAAAATGTTTTGTTTGTGTGTAGGGTTTTCATTTCAAATGCATAGCTGTTTATTTTTTTTGTTTTGAGGGTTTTCAAATTTCATTGTGAAGAATTGAACGACTATTGGTCAAGGGAAGATGGGTTTTCATTGACGGGAAAATAAAGGAGTTTTCATTTGAAATGTAGAGGTGTTTTTGTGTTTTTTTGTGGGTTTTGTGTTGGCATTTAAATTTTTCCTTTTGGTTGTTGATGGGCTTTCATTGATGAGAAAATAAAGGTTATTCATTGTGAAAATGATTTTTCATTTGAAACGCAATGTGGGTTATGTGTTGGTGGGTTTTCAAAATCTGAATTTGGAATGGACAAAAAGCCCAAAACTGTGCACAAAAACAAAACCTTTTATTTTCCCATTGACATTATCATTATGAAGGTTGCAGTGTCTAAATGGTTTTGAAACATTAGGTGGGTTGCAGGTTTTGTAAAACACAGTGTTTTGCATACTACAATTTTTACAAAATAGTATGTATGTATTGAAAATATTTGTGTTATTTAGACTGTAGGAATTTGGTGATAGGCATCATTTTGTAAACACCTAGTAAGGTATTTTTCTTTAGGGTGTAGAGGGTTTTACAACATCAAGTGCAGGTTGGAGGTTTCATAAATCATGTTGTCACCTCACCTCCCACTATGTTTTCCAACCTGCAATCATATTGTGCATGTATATTTGGATCATATTAAGAAATATAATGTATATTTGGATAAATGTAAAATGACATTTCCCTTTTTTCATCTGATTTGAACAAATAAAATGCTCAACATTATTTTTCAGTGTTGGAAAAACACACTATCCCATGTCAGTTAGTTCATTTTGAAAAGTTTTGTTTTGTTACGACCAAGAATGCAATGAAGTCCACTTTCAAATTTTTGAACAACTCTTTGCTACAATAAAATGGCATTTCAATTTCTTCATACGATTGGAACAAATAAAATGCTCACATTATTTGTAGTGTTGGAAAACACACTGTCTCCTCTCAGTTGTTCCCTCAAATACTGGTATATTATATGAATCAGGATTTAATATTGGTATACTATTAGGGGAGAAGCTAAAGTGTAGACAAAATGAACCTATGTATGTAACGTTATATCATAACCCCCATTTCCCATCCCATGCGGTGGAAAAAATGCACCAACGAAAAGACTTGATAGACGGTTAGCCGTGTGCCGTCATGTGTCCATCACTAGAAAAGGATGCGTAGCCATCGGTAAAGTAAAAAAGAAATAGACAAAATTCCCTAAATGTCACCATTTTCCACATTTCATTTTGTTGGGCACGAACGCACAAGTGACAAAATGGAGTTGTGGGAATTCGCATAAAGCAATAGAAAAAACACACCTAAATGTCCCTCAAATATTGGTGTCTAAATGGTTTTGAAACATTAGGTGGGTTGCAAGTTTTGTAAAACATAGTGTTTTGCATCCTACAATTTTACAAAACAGTATGTATGTATTGAAAAGCTTTGTGTTATTTAGATAGTAGGAGTGTGGTGATAGGCACCATTTTGTAAACACCTAGTAAGGTATTTGGCTTTAGTGTGTAGAGGGTTTTACAACATTTTGTGGGTTGAAGGTTTCATAAATCATGTTTCACTTCACCTCCCATTGTGTTTTCCAACCTGCAATCATACTATGCATGTATATTTGGATCATATTAAGAAATTGAAACACAATTTTTACTTTGCATAAGACTTGTTATAAGGTGCCTTTCATTACATTTGTACTATCTAAATTACATTCATACCATTTTATAAAATTCCAGGTTTCAAAACACTGGTTTTCTCCTCCAACTCCTACACATGCACTCCAACCTTCAACTTTTAATGTGCAGACATGAAATGCAGAGTGTTTTCCCCCTTCTTTCTCTAAACTAAAAATGTACATGTCAGTCTACCTCCAATTCTTGTGCCAGGAAAAAAGCTTTGAAAATGACAACTCATACTCACATTGTTTGTACTATCTAAATTGCATTCATACTATTTTGTAAAATTCCAGGTTGCAAAACATTGGTTTTTTGAAATCTACAACCCACATAATGTTTTAAAACCCTTAACAAGTAACAACCCAATTGGTTACTCAACCCTCACCTCAATTTGGTATGTTTTGTAATTTCTTTGAGAGTCTTTTGTGAATTAGATAGTAAGAATGTAATCAGATTGGAAAACATTGAGTTTTAAGAAATATGCAACCCACATAGTGTTGTAAAACCCTTTAGATGTAACAACCCAATTGGTAAGTTAGGAAAATCGAGTTGACGCACCTATGCACATATAGTTGGTTAGAAACCCCTCACCTCAACTTGGTTGGTCATATCCCCCGCCTGCAATGCCCCCTTTCTCTCCAATGTTTTGCTTTCAACTTGCAAAATGAGAAAACCCAAAACATAAAGTGTTTTCGAAGAATCGTACTTATTAAAATTTTAAATGCATGTCTTAATCACATCAATGCCCTTCCCTCCTGTAGTGAACAAATAGATTCTCGCAAAAGGAAAAAATTATGGCATAATTCGATGCGATGGGAAACCTCCTTGATTTTCTTGTCGTGACATTTCCTCCCGTCTATCGGCTTCATCACTTTTATCATCCGTCTTGGTAGGACCTCAGGCACTATGTCATCTCATCATGTTATGTATGTTTCTATGTATGTTGTTATGTATGTTGTTATGCATTTGTGTATGTACATAGGTGTGTTTTGTCAGGAGATTAGTTGTGTTCATAGAGGGTTTTACAACATCGTGTGGGTTAGAGGTTTCACAAATCATGCACTCACCTCCCATGGTGTTTTCCAACCTGCAATCATTTAGAGTTTTAATGGTTGTTGGAAAATAGTGGGTGTTTATAAAATGATGCATTTCATTGCATTCCTACTGCCTAATTAACAAAATCTTTTCAAGAAATTCTTGCTCATTCTCTCCACCATGTAACTTTGAATGCACAAAATGAAATAAATGGCAAACCACATTGTGTTTTCCAAGGTCTGTAAATTATATTTTTCATTTATTTTTAAATCATATGAAGAAATTGAATTGCAATTTTTTTGTGTAAGAGTTTCTATAAATTGTGAAGATGAATGAACTTTAGTACATTCTTACTGTCTACAAACTTTAAGGTTTTCATTAGAAACATGTTGTCTATATATGATTGCATGTTGGAAAATAGTATGTGTTATGAATCCTATAACCCAAATACTGTTGTCAGCTTTGAGAGTGTCTTTCTGATTAGAGAATGCAAATGTTTTGTTTTTAATAAGTTGTTTACAAAATTTGTCTACCTTTTCACATAGGACTCTCATGTCTCCATCCAACTAATTCTCTTTTCTACACTGACATTCTATTTTTCCTTCTTTTCATGTTATGTATGTTTCTATGTATGTTTTTGTGTATGTTTTTGTATGTACATAGGTGTGTTTTGTCGATAGATTAGCTGCTATTTTTTGGTCAATCAAGGTGATCACCAAGGATTTTGTTGACTTGTTAACCTTTATTCTTGCAATAATTTGTATTTTTTCAGTCATCTATACAAGTAATGGTTCAGTTTACAATATCATTAAACAATGGTTACGATACTGATGTCATTTAGATGCTCATTGAGAGACATAAGATATAAATAGAAGTATGATAGTGGTACGTGGTATCCTTCTTATCTATCTTCTATTCCCTTATTGATTACTGCAAGTTATGGCCTCTTTCATATGTTAGGAGAGATGAGTTTTTTATATATCTGAATAAACGTTCAATGCTTCGTAGTTCCTGCAGAATGACAAAATGACAGATATAATTGCTGGTATATATATTACTAGTGTTAGTGATAGGTTAAATTGGAAATTAAATTCCCATTGTACAGTTTAATATGTTTGTTTATTATCTGTACAAACTAGAATTTTGGACTCACCACAACATATAATCCTATATTGGTGAAATTTGGGATAAAAAGAATTCTTTGTAGCACCAAATGTCTTTAATTTTTCAATTTAATATATTGCTAACACTTGTCTTCCTTCGAGGTGGTTAATATATTTGAGGAAACAAAATTGAATAAAACAAGGGCAGGTGGATTGAGAATGATGCCTTAGGAGATGTGAAGCTTCTGCACTAAATACAGGCGATTCTAGCTATTATAGCTTGAATTGCAAGTGTACTGGTTAGTTAAATTTCCAAAATTTATTTTGCATTAAGAAGTTATGATTTATTTATAGATGAGATGCATACTTTGGCGAATGCAAATAATTTCTAGTTTAATTTTTAAAAAAATGTTACATTATTGTGTGCCTATTATATCCCAAAATTTTACATAAAAGATGTTTCCTCAATGAAGTGTCAGTGTTACATGGGAAATGCTCAAAATAGTAGTGAATGATGATACTACATCCTTTTAATTATACCTTTACACAAAAACACATAAAGAGCTCTGCATTTCAAATGAAAACCCTTTACGCAAGGAAAACCCTTTATTTTCTTGTCAATGAAAACCCATTTTCTTAATGAACATGGAAGATATAGAACTAGAAGATTTACATACCTGCTAGCTAGCTGCCACACACGTCGAATGTGTTGCTCTCATTTTTCCTCCAAACACGAACACCTGCAACTCCATTCCATCACTCGTGCTCCCCAATAAACTACAAAATGAAAATGTGGAAAATGGCGACATTTAGGTGTGTTTTGTCTATTTCTTTTTGACTTTCCCGCCAGTCATGCATCCTTTTTCGATGACAGACATGTGACAACACATGCCTAACCATCCATCAAGTCTTTCCATCAGTGCATTTTGTCTAGCGCATGGGATGGGGGATGGGGGTTATGATATAACGTTACATACATAGGTGCATTTTGTCTATACTTTAGATTCTCCCCTAACGGTGCCATTAGGTTAGTTTTCCTGTCACTTTGAATGATGTTAGTGTTCTTTTACTTATGTGAGAAGCTATCCTTTCAGCATGGATGGGAAGGGGAGTTGACTTGATTAAGACATATGTTTTAATATGTAGGAGGTACTGTTATTAGAAAATACTCTATGTTGTGGGTTTTCTCATTCTGCAAGCTGAAAGTGAAAGGTTGGATAGCAGGTGGGGGAGGCAAAAAACCAATGGAATTAAGGTGAGGGGTTTGCAACTATTTAGGTTGTTACTTGTAAAGGGTTTTAAAACATTGTGTGGGTTGCAGATTTTGAAAAACCAATGTTTTGCAACTTGGAATTTTACACAATAGTATGAATGTCTTGAATTTTTTTTGTTATTTAGACCATAGGAATGCAATGAAAGGCACCATTTTTTAAACACCCAGTGTTTTCCAACAACCATTAACACTCTGTATGATTGTACGTTGGAAAACACAGTGGAATGTGAGTGCATTGATTTATGAAACCTTCAACCCACATAATGTTGTAAAAGCCTGTATGGATGTAGCTAATCTCTTGAAAAAATGTAACTATGTACATACAAAAATGCTTAAAAAAATACATAACAACATACATAGAAACATACATAACATGATGAGATGACATAGTGCAGGGCCCGCCAAGACAAATGATAAAAGTGATGAAACCGGTAGACGGGAGGAAACGTCACGGTGAGGAAAGAAAGGTGGTGTCTTGTCACATCGAATTATGTTGGAATTTTTTTCCTTGTGTGAGAAGCTCCATTCAATATGGAAGGGAAGGGAATTAATGTGATTAAGACATGTGTTTTAAATTGTAACAAGTACTGTTCTTGGAAAACACTGTGTTCTGGGTTTTCTCATTATGTAGGGAGTTGTAGGTCGGGGATATATAAGACTATCCAAATTCACCTGAGGGGTGAGTAACCAATTGGGTTGTTACTTGTAAAGGTTTGAAAATAATATTTGGGTTACAAGTTTCATAACACCCAATGTTTTTGAACCTGCAATTACACACAGATAGTATGAAAGTAATGGCAACGTTTTGGTTACTTACACAATGAGAACCCAATTGGCTGGTGACACCTCAGTTGATTTTGAATACTTTTATATATCCCCCACCAACAATTATATTGACAATATGAATGTATTCAAAAACCTTTACTTTCAACAAACATTCTATTTCAATATCGTCATACATTTGGAACAAAAAATGCACATAATAATTGCAAGATGGAAAACACACAGGTTTGTGACTCATTTCTCAATTCCTGTTCAATGATCACTTTCTGTTATGAAAAATGTAACAAAACAATGTATTGAAGTTCACCTTCATATTTTATAACAACTCTTACTTTCAACAAACATTCCATTTCAATATCGTAGACAGGGTTGTGACTCACTTCTCAATTCTTGTTCAATGAGCACTTTCTATTATGTAGATTGTAACAATAATCGTTTGGATATGTTTTTATAATGTGTATTCTATTTGTACGTTAATATGAAATATTCCGGTAGGAAATGCCACCTGAAGTCTTATTGTTTATGGTAGCTTGCTTATAAATGAAAGAAAAAGGTTGACATTTAAATCATTTTTAAGGTCAACTATTTTTCTCATCATGGATTCTTTCAAATGAATAATCGTATTGAATGCTATTTGTAACAATAAAAATGAAATTTCACTATCTTCATTTGATTACAACAAAAAAAAGCTCACATTATTTACAGTGTTGGAAAACACACTATCCCCTGCCAGTTATTTGCTTGTGAAAAGTTTTTGTTTCCTACACACCAAGAATGTAAGGAAATCCACCTTAAAAATTTGTTTCTTATGATTGAAAAAATATATGCTTACTTACAGTAGACAGTGCAATAAATTTTGGAACTTTAATTTTCTCATAATACTTGCAACTTTTTTACATATTATAGGCAACCACAAATGCATAATTTAAAAGGGAAAGTGGAAGAAAGCGGGAGAAAGGGTCATTTTGAAATTTTCTTTTTAACGTGTATTTTGATATTTTGAATGAAATGGTTGCATGTATTTGAATTTGATGTGAAATTTACATTTCTTCCATTAGAGGGAAAGGATGGACAAGGAAGTGGTGGGTGCGAGAAATTTAGTGTCCATTTGGGATAGGAAAATGTGCCTCAATAGGAAAGCAAGAGGAAAGGGTGCCTAGGGAGGAGATCGTTTTCCTGGGTAGAAATCTTGAGAAATAGGAAACTCGTTATCCTACTACATTCATGTAATAGGACGATGGGTTTACAATTTCTCAATTTTTGGCAAGGAAGCAAAAAAATCGGGCCTTGACCTTATTGGTGACGCTTCTTGGATAGAGTTTTTAGTATCTTGAATACTTATGTGCCGTTGCAGTCACTTTTTGCTCATATTTTAGAGTGTCTTTGTGATTTCATTTAAAATTTTTTATTTCTATTATGAATGTGTTGATTTTGATAGTATATTGGAAAACACGCTGTCCTTGGTTCTTTAAGAGGAAGAAAGTGGAAGAAAGGGTAATTTTGAAATCTGCTTTTGAACGTGTATTTTCATATTTTGAATGAATTGGTTGCATGCATTTGAATTTTATGTGAGGTTAACATTCTTCACCTTACGGGGAAAGGATGAACAAGGAAGTTGCAGGTGTGAAGAAACATCGTCAATAAGCTCAAGGCCTAATTTTATTGATTCTTGACACTAGCCTGCTCAATTTCTCAATTTCCTTCAATTTCTATCAAAGAAGTGATAAAATCAGGCCTTGATTATTGGTGACATTTCTTGGTTTTTTTGATTTTTCCTTTTCCTTCTCATCTATTTCCAATTATATTTCTCCTCCACAGGTACATATAAATGATTTCATTCCATATATAAATGTGTTATGAAATTCATATAAGAATTTCATCTCTCCGCCTACTGATTCTCTTTTTTTGTGCTTAGATCTAATATTTCCTTTTCCTTATATCCATACATTAATTGTTGAACATAGTCATTTATATTGATGGGTTTGTTACAAGTTGAAGGTGTTGAAAGTGCAATGGTCAAAGCATAGGCTTCCTCGAACCCTCTTGTTACACATACAACAATGAGGATATGTGCAAGTGGAATCACCCCACCATCAGTGCCAAGGACCCAAAGAAGTCTATAATATTTTATCTGAGCGTCTCCTCAATTGCACATAAAAGGAACTATAGGAGAGGATGAGAGAGGCTGACAATAGTCATTTTCCATTCAGTCTTTGATCGTGTAATTATTGAACAATTATGGTGTGGAATTATATTATCTTTGATCATGTAATTATTAAACAATTATATGGTGTGGAATTACATTATCTTTGATCATGCAATTATTGAACAATTATCTAGTGTGGAATTACACTATTTTAGTATGTTTGAAGACTACAATCTTTTGCCAATAGTGGCATGGTGCGATTGTTAAGTTGTATTATTAATCTTTCCATCAAGGATCCAATCCCTTTGGGGTGTAGTTTTTGACAATTTATATTGGGGATGAAGTCCCCCATTTGTGACCTCCCCGGTTCATAGCTCCAGGTCAAAAGCATTTACCCCTATTAATTAAAAAATATAAGACTATGTTCTTATTGATTTCATGACACTTTTTGTTGCCATATAAAATTTCATTATAAATAATGTCAAATGCCATAAAAAATGGTAGGCAATGCCACCTCAAGTCTTATTATTTATTTCAAACTTACTTACAAATGTAAGCACATGCAATGAACACTTTCTGTTATGTAGACTATAACAAAACAATGTAGGGAAGTTGATCTTCATATTTTATAACAAATCTTACTTTCAACAAACATTCCATTTCAATATTGTTATACATCTGGAATAGAAAATGTACATAATAGTTGTAGGATGGAAAACACACAGGGTTGTGACTCACTTCTCAATTCTTGTTCAATGAACACATTCTATTATGCAGACTGTAACAAAAAAATGTATTGAAGTTCACCTTCATATTTTATAACAACCCTTACTTTCAGAAAACATTCCATTTCAATATCATCATACATTTTGTGAACAAAAAATGCACAAAAAAGTTGCAGGAAATGGAAAACAAACAGGGTTGTGTCTCACTTCTCAATTCTTGTTCAATGAGCACTTTCTATTATGCAGACTGTAACAAAAAAATGTATTCAAGTTCATCTTCATATTTTTTAACAACCCTTACTTTCAACAAACATTTTATTTCAATATCGTCATAAGTTTTGAACAAAAAATGCACAAAAAAGTTGCAGAAATGGAAAAGACAGAGGGTTGTGACTCACTTCTCAATTCTTGTTCAATGAGCACTTTTTGTTATGTAGACTATAACAAAAAAATGTATTGAAGTTCACCTTCATATTTTATAACAACCTTACTTGCAGTAAACATTCCATTTCAATATCCTCATATGTTTCAAACAAAAAATGCACATAATAGTTGTAGGATGGAAAACATACATACTTGTGACTCACTTCTGAATTCTTGTTCAATGAACACTTTATGTTATGCAGACTATAACAAAACAATTTATTGAAGTTCAACTTCATATTTTTTAACAACCCTTACTTGCAACAAAAATTCCATTTCAATATTGTCATACATTTCAAACAAAAAATGCACAAAAAACTTGCAGGATGGAAAAGACGCAAGGTTGTGACTCACTTATCAATTCTTCTTCAATGACCACTTTTGTTATGCAGAATGTAACAAAACAATGTATTGAAGTTCACCTTCATATTTTACAACAACCCTTGGTTTGAGTATACATTGCATATGAATATCTCCATACGTTTGGAATAGAAAATGCACAAAAAAGTTGTAGGATGGAAAACACATAGGGTTGTGTGGTGTAGCCATGATAGGAGGGTCCTTAAGGAGAAAAATCCGGACCATGCAGCAAGAGTGACACAACGAAAGAAACACAAAATATGGAGGAAAATGCAGATGCAAATATTCTTATTAACATAAATATCAGTTACAATAGGCTGACAACATCCAAGCTTATAGATTCGGCTCACAGGCCTAATATAACATGTTCAAAATTTCAACATTCCAATATGCTCCTATATGCGAGCTGAAATCTTACAAATCTAACCTCAGACTTATCTACTCATTATTCACTACTTTCCTAATGTTCTATTACAAGCTTTATATCATATTTTTCGGTCTAGAAACATGCGTGTCACCCAAAGATTATTACAATCTCCAATGAAAGAAAATGTAATGTGTGCATGAAGAGGTCGGTCCTCAATTTGAATTACTCCTCGGTGAATGCATAAGATGAAGTGTGGACCAATAATGAAGGTCGGGGAAACTCCATAGAACATTTAAAATCATACCACTAAGATTTGCAAGTTATGGGGACGATCCACGGAAGATCAAATTGATTGTTAGGCTTGAAAATTATTTCGGTGCCGGTTCAAGAAACTTCCATGAAATTCAAAATTGATAACTTTCTAGAAAAAGATCCAATCATGCTCAAATCTTGGAATAAGGAAAATGAACATGTTCACGATATACTCAAAGATCCACTAGGTTTGGTGAGCAAAGATGATGAATCCACCAACACAAACTAAGCAAGAACAAAACAAGAGAAAAAACTGAAAGAAAATATTTTTGGTTGATGCAAGATTGCCAAGAACCAAGGACGCTCTTGCATCAGATAGCCAGGTTAATGAAAAGTGAGTCCCTCACTTTGTTGGGGATAAAGGAAAACCAAAATGGTCTACCTCAACTTGAGAAATCTAAGAAGAATCCTCCACTGTCTACCTTTCCATTTCACAAGATACTCTTTGTACTGTCTTCCATGAGTTTTCCTCCCATATCTGATATCCAAAACCTCTTCTATCTCATCTGATTGTTGTTTAGGTAACCGCTTCTCCAATTTTTCTTCCCTATCGTCACTGAACTCTACTTCATGGTACTGATGTAGGTCTACAATGTTGAATATAGGAAATATACCCATGCCATCCGGTAACTCCACTTCATATGCATTTCCAAAATCAAATTTCCTCAAAATATTATAGGGTCCAAACTTCCTCATCTTCAACTCATTGTATGTGCCAACTGGGAATCTCTCCTTCCTCAAATACATCATCACTTCATCTCCAACTTTGAACTCCTTATACTTCCTGTTCATATCTTCCAATTGTTGTTTCACTTGAGTATGCACTTTCTTCATATGTTCTACAAATTCCTCTGCTTCTGCACTTGTTTTATCTTCCACATTGATATCTCTCAACTCTGATATACCTCTAGGATGAACTCCATTAACAATCTCAAAAGGTGTCTTTCCAGTACTTCTATTCACTAAGTTATTGTAAGCAAAATCTTCTTGTGCAAGGACTAAATCCCAACTTATGGTCTTCTCTCCAATCAAACACTCAAAAAATTTCCTAAACTCCTGTTTACTACCTCTGTCTATCCATTGGTCTGTGGGTGAAAAGTAGAACTAAACTTCAAATCTATCTTCAACTTCTTCCAAAATGTTCTCCAAAAGTAACCAACAAATTTGTATCCCTGTCTAAAACTATACTCCTAGGTAATCCATGCAATCTGACCACTTCTTTGAAAAACAAGTCTGCTACATGTATTGCATATGTTGTCTTCTTACAAGGTATGAAATGTGCCATCTTAGAAAATCTTTCCACCACTACAAATACATAATTATTACCTCTTTGTGTCTTCGGCAAACCAAGTATGAAATCCATGTTGATATCCTCCCAAGGTCTATTCAGAACTATCAAAGGCTTATACAATCCAACATTCTGACTACTCCCTTTTGCAACTTGAAAAACTCTTTAACTTTGCACAAATTTCCTAACATCCTTATGAATCTATGGCCAAAAGTAATTCTCACTTACCAATGCTACTATCTTATCAATTCCAAAGTGTCATGCTAATCCTCCACTATGCTTTTCTTTCACCAAGTTATCCCTCATTAAAATCTGGGGTATACACAACTGATTTTCTCTAAACAACATCTCCTCTTGAATGAGATAATCCAACCACTGACTCCTATCCTCTAAAACTGGTTCTTTACAAGCTCTCTGAGGTTCTACAAAATATGGGTCTTCCTCATATGAATTCTTCAATTCATCAAAGCCTAATACCTCCACTCTCATCTCTGCTAGTAAATTTCTTCTCCTACTCAAAGCATCAACAACTCTATTTGACTTTCCACTCCTATGCTTCAAAACAAATGTATAACTCTGCAAGAATTCTACTCATCTCATGTGTGTCTGATTCAACTTACCTTGATTGTTCAAATATTTTAATGCTTGATGATCCGTATACAACACAAAATTCTTAGGCAACGAGTAATGTCTCCACTTCTTCAAGGCTTGAACTATGGCATAAAAATCTTGATCATATACTAAATATGTTCTCCTAGCATCATTCAATTTTTCACTGAAATAAGCTACTGGTCTTCCTGCTTGACTTAGTACTACTCCAATTGCATTTCCACTTGCATCATAGTCTACCTGAAATACCTTATTGAAATATGGTAAATCCAACACAGGATACTGAGTCACCCTCTGCTTCAAAAATTCAAAACTTTGATCTACTCCAAATGTCCACCTAAAACCCTTCTCATCTCCTCTCATTGTTTCTGTCATAGGACTACAAATAGAACATAAATTCCTAATAAACTTCTGGTAGAAACTAGCCAATCCATGAAATGATCTTACCTCTCCAATGCTATCCGGTGTAGGTCACTCAATAATTGCTTTCACCTTCTCAGGATCCATCTTCAATCCATCCATAGAGATTACAAATCTGAGATATACTAGTTCCTCCTTCATGAAACTACACTTCTTAATGTTTATCAACAACTACTCTTCTCTCAACCTTTCTAAAACTTGTCTTATATGCAACAAATGTTCTTCTCTATTCTTACTGAAAATCAAGAGGTCATCCAAGTAAACAATCACAAACTTACCCAAGAATTTCTTGAATACGTCATTCATCAGCCTCATGAAAGTACTTGGTGCATTTTTTAGTCCAAAAGGCATCACCAACCACTCATACAATCCTTCATTTTTCTTGAATGTTGTTTTCCACTCATCCCCTTCTTTGATTTTGATATGATGATATCCAATATTCAAGTCTATCTTTGTAAAGTATTTAGCTCCACTCAAACAATCCATAATGTCATCCATCTAGGGAAAATGAAATCTATACTTCACTGTGATCTTGTTTATGGCTCTAGAATATGTACACATCCTCCATTCTCCATCCTTCTTAGGTGCTAACACAATAGGTACTGCACAAGGACTCAAAATTTATCTGATCAAACCCTTCCTCAACAATTATTGCACTTGTCTATTCAACTCTTCATTTTCTGTTGGTGTCATCCAGTGTACTGCTTTATTAGGAAAAAATAGCTCCAAGAATCAGGTCCATGCAATGACTAATACTCCTCATAGGTGGTATTCCATTAGGTACATTATCTGAAATGATCTCTTCATACTCTGTTAGCAACTCCTTTATCTCATCCGGTTGTTCTTCTACATGCTTCAAGTCTCCAGTCTTCTTAGGAACCAAGGCATAACACATGTTCTCATGTCTCAGTCCATCCAAAAATCTCCTTCCATCAACCAAAAAAACTCTAATACTCATAAAAACCTCAACCTTAGGAACATCTTCCAATGGCAACAAAGTCTGCTTCATCCCATTAGCAACAATGGTATATATGTTCTTCTTTCCATCATGAATATCCTGTCTATCATACTGCCAAGGTCTTCCCAACAAAACATGGCATACATCCATAGGCATGATATCACACAAAATTTAATCATGGTAGTTTCCTATCTTCAATTTCACCAAACATTTTTGACTTACCAGTATCTTATGCTCATCTTGAATCCATGCTATCTGATAGGGCTTTGGGTGTTTCAATCTTTCCAACTTCAATTTAGTCACCATATCTTTAGAAACCAGGTTCTCTGAGCTTCCACTATCAACAAACACTTTGCAACATTTACCAGCTACCTTGCGTCTAGTCTGAAACAAATTATTTCTCTACAATGGCTCCTTCTCCAACTCACTTTGACACAATACTCTTCTATTCACCAACACTTCTCCATCTTCCAGTTTATTAGATGATCCAGCATGGTCTTCCTTAGCAAAGGTTGTTCTTGTATTTTTATTTTTCTTTATGCTTGTCTCTCCCTGATTACATTCAAATGCTCTATGTCCTTCTCCACCACACTTAAAGCAAGTTACTTTGAATACTCTTTTCTCCTATTCTATGTCATCTTTTCTATAACCCCCATTTTGGTAACCACCATATCCTCCTCTCCTATAAGAGTTTCCATCACCTCTATGGTACTAATTATCATTCTTACTGACCTCCTTATCCTTATTCTGATATGCAAAAGAGCCTCTTCCTCCTCCAGTAAAAGTTTTTCCTCTCTAAAATATTCCACCTCTTCCTCTTTGTCTCTGCTAATGTCTTTTATTCAACTTCTCTTCTACCTTTAGGGAACATTGATATGCTTCTTCCATGCTCTGTAAATTAATCAAACTGATCTCATCCTATATAGACAACCTCAAACCATTCACATATCTGGCTACTTGCTCAATCTCATCCTCCGAATGTCTAGATCTGATATTCAACTTATAGAATTCCTTAGTATAAGTTTTGTCACATTAGATTCCTTCTGCTTCAAATTTTGCAACTTTCAGAACAAACTAATCTGATAGTCTATAGGTATAAACTTTGTCTTCAACTTATTCACCCTCCAATCCCATGATTTTATCTTCTCCTTTCCTCTTCTTTTCCTATATGTCTAAAAATGTTCCCACCAAAGGGATGCATGTCCTTTCAACTTTGTACAAGAACATTTCACCTTCTTGTCTTTAGTGGTACCTTCAAAATCAAAATACTTTTCTATCTCTATAATCCAATCAAGCAACTCTTTTGAATCCAACTTACCATTATAATCCAGTGGATTGAAATGTGGTTTTTATGAACCTCTCTTCTCCCTGATCTAGGCTAGGTTCCTCTTCTCTTCCTCTTCCTCTTTCTTCTTGTACTTCTACCTCTTCATCACTCACATAATCAATTGGTCAACCTCTCCTCTGGGACGTTTCAACTACATCTAATTTGGCAACAATTCCTCTTAATATCTCCATCAAAGTAGGGTTTGCGCTCCATTTCCTCTACTATTTCTTCTTCCCGCCATCTTTACACAAGTCCTCTGCAGGTGTAGGTTGAATCCTCAATTCGCCACCCCACAACAAATCTTCAACAAGAATTCACTAACTCTGATGATTTCTCAAGGAACAAATCTCACTCTGATACCAATCTGGTGTAGCCACGGTAGAAGGGTCCTCAAGGAGAACAATCCAAACTATGCAACAAGAGTAACACAACAAAAGAAACACATAATATGGAGACAAATGCAGATGCAAATATTCTTATTAACATAAATCTCAGCTACAATAGGACAACAACATCCGGGCTTACAGATTCGGCTCATAGGCCTAATATAACATGTTCAAAATTACAACATTCCAATATGCTCCTATATGCGAGCTGAAATATTACAAATCTAATCTCAAACTTATCTACTCATTATTCGCTACTTTCCTAATGATCTATTACAAGCTTTATATCATATCTGCGGGTCTAGAAACATCCGTGTCGACCAAAGATTATTATAATCTACAATGAAAGAAAATGTAACGTGTGCATGAATAGGTCAGCCCTCAATTTTAATTACTCCTTGGTGAATGCATAGGATGAAGTGTGGACCAATAATGAAGGTCGGGGGACACTCCATGGAAAATTTAAAATCATACAGCTAAGATCCGCAAGTTACAAGGACGATCCATGAATGATCAAATTAATTGTTAGGCTTAAAAATTATTCTGGTGCCAGTTCAAGAAAGTGCCATGAAATCTAGAATGATAACTTGTCGGAAAAAGATCCAATCATGCTCAAATCTTGGAATAAGGAAAATGAACATGTCCATGATGTACTCAAAGATCCGCTGGGTCTGGTGAACAAAGATGATGAATCCACCAACATGAACTGAGAAAGAACAAAACAAGAACAAAAAATGAGAAAATATTTTTGGTTGATGCAAGATTTCCAAGAACCAAGGATGCTCTTGCATCATTGTGAATCACTTCTCAATTCTTGTTCAATGAGAACTTTCTATTATGAAGACTATAACAAAACAATGTTTTGAAGTTCACCTTCATATTTTATAAGAACCCTTAGTTTCACCAAACATTCCATTTTAATATTGTCATACATTTGGAACATAAAATGCACAAAAAAGTTGTAGGATGGAAAACACACATGCTTTACTCACATCTCAATTCTTGTTCAATGACCACTTTCTTTTATGTATACTATAAAAAAAAATGTATTGAAGTTCACCTTCATATTTTATAACAACCCTTACTTTCAACAAACATTCCATTTCAATATCGTCATACGTTTCAAATAGAAAATGCACATAATAGTTGGATGATGGAAAACACACAGGGTTGTGCTTCACTTCTCAATTCTTGTTCAACGACCACTATATATCATGCAAACTATAACAAAATAATATATTGAAGTTCACCTTCATATTTTATAACAACCCTTAGTTTTAGAAAACATTTCATTTCAACATCGTCATACGTTTCGAACAAAAAATGCACATAATAGTTGCATGATGGAAAACACACAGGGTTGTGACTCACTTCTCATTTCTTGTTCAATGACCACTTTCTATTATGCAGACTGTAACAAAACAATGTATTGAATTTCACCTTCATATTTTATAACAACCCTTTGAGCAAACATTCCATTTCAATATCATCATATGTTTCAAACAGAAAATGCACAAAAAAGTTGTAGGAAATAGAAAACACACAGGGTTGTGACTCACTTCTCAATTCTTGTTCAATGAGCACTTTCTGTTATGTACATTGTAACAAAACAATGTATTGAAGTTCACCTTCATATTTTATAACAACCCTTACTTTTAGCAAACATTCCATTTCAATATCATCATATGTTTCAAACAGAAAATGCACATAATAGTTACATGATGAAAAACAAAAGGGTTGTGACTCACTTCTCAATTCTTTCTCAATGACCACTTTCTATTATGCATACTGTAACAAAAAAATGTATTGAAGTTCAAAATAGTTCAACTTTCCTATAATGGTCCTGCAAATGCACAAAATAGTTGAAGAAAATGTTCAACTTACCTATAATGGTCCTGCAAAGCATTTTGATAGGTTAAAATTCAAAGGTGTTGTTGCACAACTTATAAAAGTTTAAGATGCCACAACAATAGCTACATTGGAGGTTGGTGGAGGAGGGAATTTTTGTAATGGAGTAGTGGATACAAAAAAAAGAAGAAAGCTCCCACTTCAAATAAGACATCTACATATAGGAGTAACGATTATCCCTTTAAACAAAATCCAAGCCCATACAACTCACCTCCTCACCTGTAACTTTTGCCAATAGGCAGACCACTTGGCTAAAAAATGTCCCCTTTGCAACATTTGAATTGCTGAAAACTCATACAGTACGAAATACAAATTGCATAGCTGGTTCAATTTCATCTTCATATGCAACAAGAGATAGTGGTAGCCTTTCATTTCCATTGTTCAACAATTTGGTTGGTGATTGTCGAGTGGTTGAGGAAATGATATGGGCTTGGATTTTGTTTAAAGGGATAATCGTTACTCCTGTATGTAGATGTCCTCTTTGAAGTGGGAGCTTTCTTGTCAGTTCCGTATCCACTACCACATTACTCAAATTCTCTCCTCCACCAACCTCCAATGTAGCTATTGTTGTGGCATCTTAAAATTTTATCAGTTGTGCAACAACACCTTCCATTGTTGTCTTTGTTTTATCAAATTCCTATCTTTTAGATTGTAGCTCTCTCCAAACAACATTAAGCTCCTCTTCTTTTGACCATGGCAACTTCTTCTTTTGTTTTAATTCCTTTTCTAATTTTTTAATTTTAGTCTTTGATTGTTTTGCTCCACTTTGAGCATTTCCAACTATTATTTTTGCGGTGTCTTTATCATTAGAGTATGTAGATATTTCTTTAGGAAAGATGTTTCATTCCTCCACCCAACTAATTCTCTTTTTCTGCACTTAGATTTGGTATTGACTTTTCCTTACCATCCATTTCCAATTGTATTTGTTCCATGGAATTGCTAACTTCAAGAATGCTTGGATTCATTCGTTCAACTCCACTTATAGCATCATCTCTCTCTTTCTTTGCTTGCAAAAATTCATATGCAATAGAAAACCTTTCGAGTTAATCCACTTCTGCATTTCCATTTTCCCCTTGCACATACTGCACATGCTCCTTTGTCCACTTCTCATGAGCAAGAACAACCTCTTTAGTCGATACATTATCTATCTCGTTCAATTTTGTCTACTTCTTCCCAAGTGTTTTTAGAGCAAATTTATTTTTCATTACATACTTTCTAATATGTCCTCATTTTTTTTTATTACTAGCGTGTCATACAATTCTCATAACAAATATTTTTGGAATTTTGACAGATTTCTTGCAGGCAAAGGGATAGAGTTTTGAATGTATTGAATACTTTCATGCACCTTTGCAGCTTCTTTTTTCCCACATGCTACATCAGCCTCGCTTAGACTCTCATGAAAGTATTCAATACATTGAAAACTCTATCATATGAAAAAAGGAAAACACAATGACAAGGATAGTTGTCATATGTTAAACCAAATGGAAAAGAAAAACAATTAATCATTCATTAAGAAGATTATGGTAGACCTCTTTACAATGCACAGTCAAGTCAAACGATAAAGGGAAAAACCTATGGTAATGAAGTTTTTATGTTTATGGATGAGTTTCAAAAGTAAATAACAGCTCAGAAAGGAATACATTTCAATATGGAAATTTAAAGGTGAAGTACATCAGATATATACAATGCAATATCATAGGTACAATTAACAAGGTATGAATGAGCAAGAAGTTTTTAGCAGATCTAGTTTTACAATAGTGAGTGGGTTGCAGTTCTTACAACACCCTGTGTTTTTCAATCTGTAGTTTTACAAAATATTATTCATGTAGTAAAGAGTAATAAAGAATAATAAATAGTAATAAAGAGTACAATAAATAGTAATACAAATACAGTAATGAATGGTAATAAAGAGTAATAAAAAATATATTTCATTCAATAGTAGTGTTTCAAAATAGATATGGTTTTACAACAATTAGTGGGTTGCAATTTTTACAACACCCTGTGTTTTCCAATTTGTAGTTTTACAAAACAGTATTCATGTAATAAACAATAATAAAAAGTAATAAAGAGTAATAAATAGTAATACAAAATATCGTTCATTCAATAGTAGTGTTTCAAAATAGTAATACAAAATAAAATTCAAAGTTTTTAGTTTTCATTTAACAAGTCTTTGCAAATCCTAATCAGATTCAGTCTTTACATTTCTGCCCTGATTTGAATGGCAGGGGCATCCTAAGCTAAGATAATGAATAACATTTTGATAATTTGTCAAAATTGGTATAGGGTGGTCTAGTAGTGTGCAGAGGGCATGATACATATCCTGTATATCCTCTTCAATGTGTGGTTCCACTACATGAACATGTAATTGCATTTCTTGGTAAAAAAAATTAGGACCCTTATGTTGTAGGTTGTTGCTAAACGTTTTTTTTACACACCTCATATCCAAGGATGATTCAAGAAAAAAATGTAAAAAGATGCCACCAATGGGGTATACAATGTGATCAACATCCTATGTTTGGAATGCTTCATCAAGCCATGTGTGATTTATCACCGAATTCCACACATACTTTGTACATAGAATGTGAACCATAGTATGGTTTGCGACCAGGTCCATGGAGTTTGATAGGAACCCGCATGCTACATCAGCCTTGGAATAAGGGAGTGCAGGTTCCATGGGCTTTGAAAATCTTCCGATCTTACAAATCACATCCTCCATCATCCGAAAATTGAATTTAAAAGTAGAATGTAGCCTCTCCATAGTGAATAGTCTGCCATTGTTTTTGGTGCAGGAGCA
>VDFB02047397.1:111718868-112030054 GCA_007258455.2 Sequoia sempervirens
TGGACATAGAGTAGCCTGATTGGGTTTAGGAAACATGTTGGACATAGAGTAGCCTTCTTAGTGTGCCTTAAAATAAAGGGTATTGCCTTGGAATTTTATTTTTGGACCCAAAGTCAAGGTGGGCTTTGTCTTTTGTATATTGTTTAACCATCTTGTAAATTATCAAAATATCATAAGGAGATGATTGGATGTTTTGCTATAGACAATACTTGTCATCAAATTGCATTCATAAGTTCTTTCTTGGTCGACTTACATCCTCTTCCATATTTATATATTAAATAGAAATATGCTTGGGTGCATAATGCATAAGCATATAGGCATGATAGGCCATCAATGATATGCATAGTGTATTGGATTCCATCATGCATGTTGGCCACATATTGCTAGATCTTGTGTGATGGGTTGGGTTTCTCTAGTGGAGTAGCATGGGGAAGCTAATGCTTTGTGGTAAGGTAGATAGCACTTCGATGATGCTCTCTCTCTGCATCAAATTACCAAGGAAGAAAACAAAGATGAGTTTGCAATGTAAGTATTCATATATTTACGTATTTACACACATTATCCTTTATAGTTTGAATTTGTTATTAGAGAATTTTGCTATGGAAATTTATTTTATGCACATGGCATCAATCTAATTTGAAAGAGTGGGTTTTTTTTGTTGCATTTGCATATAAAAGATTTGAGTTTTAAAGTTATTTCAAGTATTTTAAACAAACTTGTATCAATAGTAGCACTTGGAGAGTCATTTCATAGGTAAAAACACTTTATGTTATTTTATTTATTTATTACTTTTTTTAGTTAATACTTCTCCTCCTAGATTAGATCTACATTATTATGTTATTTTATTTATTTATTACTTCTTTTAGTTAATACTTCTCCTCCTAGATTAGATCTATGTTATCTTCATGTTATTTACTAATTTCCATGCATATTAGTGATTAATTGGATGGTTGCTACAATTTTCCACTCTTGTGCTTCAATACAAATGTATCTTTTCATGAAATATACTCAACACATATGTCTCTAATTACACTTAAATGGCTTCAATACAAATGTATCTTTTCATGAAATATACTCAACACATATGTCTCTAATTACACTTATAATTACACTTAAATGGACTATTCACATACTATTGTACTTGATGGTCTACATGTAATACATATTCCTTCAAAAGTAGGTAATGTCTCCACTTCTTCAAGACTTCTATTATTACATAGAAATCCTAATCATAGACTAAGTATCTCATCACATCATTCAAATTTTTACTAGCCCTCCCTTCTTGACTCAACATTGCTCCTATCACACTTCCACTAGCATCACATTCAACCTAATTTTTTTTTTCAAAATCTAGTAGTGCTAATATTGGTTTCTCTATTACTTTTTCTTCATTAGTTCAAAAATATTTTATTCTCTTGACATCCAATTGAAATCCTATTAGTATTCCCTCATTTTTATCAATGGTGAAATCCTATTAGTATTCCCTCATTTTTAATATTTTATTCCCTTGACATCCAATTGAAATCCTATTAGTATTCCCTCATTTTTATCAATGGTGTGTAGATGACACTAAAATTCCTAATTAATTTCCTATAGAAACTTGATATTCCATGAAAATATCTGTATTCCCTCATTTTTATCAATGGTGTGTAGATGATACTAAAATTCCTAATTAATTTCCTATAGAAACTTGATATTCCATGAAAATATCTTATGTGTAGATGACACTAAAATTCCTAATTAATTTCCTATAGAAACTTGATATTCCATGAAAATATCTTATGTCCTTGATGTTTGATGGTTTAGGCCATTCAATAATTGTTCTTAATTTCTTTAGATCCATCTTCAATCCTTGTCATATAAATGACAAAACTTAACTATACTACTAATTCTATCCTCATGAAATTATATTTATTTATGTTTATCAACAACTTAACTTCTTTCAATATTTGAAATACTTGTTTAATGTGTCACAAATGTTAAAACTTAACTATACTACTAATTCTATCCTCATGAAATTATATTTATTTATGTTTATCAACAACTTAACTTCTTTCAATATTTGAAATACTTGTTTAATGTGTCACAAATGTTATTCTTTGGTCTTAATAAAAATTATCATGAATGTGCTTGGTGCATTAGTTAGTCCAAAGACATGACTAAACACTCATACAAACCCTGATTTGTCTTGAATACAATCTTCCATTAATCTCCTTTCATTTTGATCCGATGGTATTCACTCTTTAGATAAATATTTTAGATAAATATTTGTGAGGTACTTTGTGCCACTCAAACAATCCATAATGCCATCCATCCTTGGAAATCAAAATATTTCTTTGGTGTTAAAACTATTAGTACCTCGCATAGGCATAACATTTCTCTAATCAATCCTTTCCTTAACAACTTCTACAATTGTCTATTTAACTCCACATCTTTTTCTAGTGTCATCCTATGTGACACTTTGGAAAACTTGTAACACCCCGCCGTGCGAACCCTAAAGGACAACTAGAACTAACAAATTACTGCACAATTTTTTTTGAAAGAACATTACATAAGTTGAATGTGAACATACAATTGCAATAACAACTACGTCCACTGGGGTACATGAGACAACATTACAAAAACATAAACTAATACCATAACAATAACAAACGAATTCCAAGATTATATTATAAACCACGATAAAGGATAAGTGAACCATATGTAGACATTCCCCATAATACAATAAAGAGAATCATCTATATATGAAACACATGATAAAATCAATAATATTCATTCATTACATTGATCAACTAAGAATGTACATACACATCACTATGAAGTTACATCTTATTAGGATTACATATGTGCATCAGTGCTTCCCGGTACAAAGATGAGATGATACATCAATTAAAAGAATGTCACATAAATAAACATGGTACAACTGAACTATGGCAAAGCTCTGGTTCATCTTTAACAACACAAACTCCGCGCTTCACAAACACTGATTGGGAACCCAATGGGGTGCATAGCACGTTTCACCCAACCATGTGGACCCAAAGGCCCACCCCCCTATGCTAGTTGATAAGAAAGACCCACTACCAAGACAGTCGAGCAGAACAACTATGAGACCAAACCACAAAAGAGTAACCAAATCATAACAAACAACAATCTCAATGACTACTTACAAGATGATTGCTTCTAGAGGCACACAAAGGAAATAACAAGGGATACTATGGGAGAGTGTCATCACAAAACCATATCATGGGTTATCTTGGCTACCTCTCAACATGCATCGACCCCATCTATGGTTATCCTAGCTGCCTCTCACTAAACGCCGACCCCATAGGGTGACACGTGTAGGACCACTAGCCTCTCATGAGGACAAGGACAAGGTAGTGATCTTTCCGACCATAGCCTTCTCAACCCATCCTTAGTATGTGAAAGCACTAATGACATGGGTGAGGGATGTTAATTATCTTTTGTTAATGCGTTCCTACCCAAACCCTCTAGTTTATTCTATTAGATTTTCACATATTTAACCAACTCTTCCATGGGTTATCCAGGCTGCCCCTTTATGCGCCAGCCCCCATGAAGAGCCACTCCCCCTGATAGCCTAGAAACAAATCTCACAACATGAAGGGGTGTTCCAAAACATAAAAAGCATTAAAATCATAAAACCCAAGTGCATATGTGAGGCATGAACCCTCTTGCTCAAAGCCATATCCAAGGAAAGAACACCATGATAAAAGGTAACACCCACATGAGCACAAAACCAAAAATTCAATCGACTCAAAAGGTCAATTCATGGAAATCCACATAAAACAAGTTTCCCATTGCCTCTAGAAGCCTGTCGAACAAACCACCCTTAAACTCCTAGTGGAAAATAACTTGATGCTATGGGTTCCCACAAGAATAAATACCAAAGTTCATCAAATTGAAAATGATTCAAGGGGAAAAAGATCACACTTAACAAGGAAACATGAACATCCTCATTGCACATTCAAGTATAAACTTCAATAACATACAAGATTTTAAAACACCTTGCATAAAACACATTCAAGATATCAATTTTAGAGAATCTTTTAAAAGATAAAATTGTATTCTAGTTTCATTTTCCAAATGATACAATATTTAAACAAATAAAAATCTAAGTAATCAAAACTACAGTATGATGTATTTCAAATTTCTCGTTAAGGTATTTAATTGTTTTTTACTTCTTTAATTCAAACAAATTCCTTTTCCATTCTAAATATAAATAAAAACAATTTGAAATAAACACTTCATTTTGCACTATTTTCTTAATTTCCAACTTCCGTTAATTTTAAAATGCCTCTTTTCAGCTAATATGTAAATATATATATATACACATACATATATATATTTATATATTTATTTATGTATAAAAGAAAATATTACTTGACTCCTATCTTTTTCTATGAGACAATGCACAAACTGTAAAAGGAATACAACACCATATAAAATAACCACACACCTATTTTCACATATGTATTTACATTTATACAAATAGATAAAACTGTATATGATCAAGATTATTTTGCTGTCATTATACAAATGACATAATTTATAAACAACTAATAATAAAATTCTAACGCCTCTACATATGCTAAATCAATTTTTATTCCCATTAAGAGGGATGATAGTATAAGCAAGTGATGGCTATCATCTATTGGGTTGAACGATGCCATACCAAGATGCAACAATAGAATTAAAAGCTTTTAAAATCAACACCAAGCAAACACCAATACACGATGAATAAATCTGACATCAAATCGATTTGCTCAAACTAAGACTACACCCACCATACTTGACTAGGCAACAAACTTAACATGGTTAGAAGGCATGCCTAGGTACATGCATACAAAAAAATCAGGTAAAGAATTAAGTTTCCTGAGGCACATGGAGAGAACGAGTATGAGGGTGCGGCTCACAACAACTTTCAGGCATAATTTTATAGTAGAAAATGGACGCCATTTGAATTATTCACTAAAATACATACACCAAATCATCTAAACGCTGGAAACCAAGGCAGATGACTGACCAACTATAAGTTCATAAACAAATTTATTATTTCTAAGAGGGTAAATGTAGAATCGAGCCAATAAGGGGTGAACACCATTACAACCAGAAGGACATACAAAGCTTGGTACGCTCAACATATCCAAAGGAACGATTGAAAGAAAGTTGTAACAATCCCCTCTGAATCAAGGAATCAACCCAAGACAAGCCCGACCCAACAAGATGATGGCTTGGTTTGGCTAGTTGATTGGGGAAAATGTAAATGCAAGAATCAAACTATAACCTAACCCAAGACAGTAATGACATACATCAAAAGAATACTATATAGAAAAAAAACATTATTTGTTCATAAAACACCTTCCTAAATCATCAGAGAATGTAATTACTAAATACTAGTCGCCAATCCAAAATTGGATAAGTAACTTTCAGTGCTCTAGCAGTGTAAACACTCAGCTTAATCATTTTTAAAATAGAATTAGGATTTAGAAAACGATGGAACCTGAATATCCTCGCTGGTTGTATTGAGAATCTAATGCTAAGACAACTTTTGCGTCCGCACAATCACTCCCTCCAAACCTTAATCAATCCTTCCATTTTTTTTACTAGAGCATATTTTCCTAGTCAAAACTATGTTGAAATTTTCGTATGTTCCTTTTTTCACCCCATTCTTAAATAAATTAAGAACAAATATCTATAATTTTCAATAAACCTAGGGACAAATGGCACTTTTTCTTAATTCATTTTTCAATTTCCAAGCACCTAAAATTTTCTCCTAGCTTTGTTTTTCCACTTGTAGAAAAATCTTTATGTTTTTATTTAACCTAGAAACCTACTTACACCAAAATATTAGAATAACAACTATGGGTAATACTTTTCACCATTTATAATTATTTTTACTGTTTAACATTAAATAATATTATTCAATTTTAATAAATCATATTGTTGCAATAAAAAAAAGTTCACCCTTATTTTAATATTTAACACAATATCCATTTTTTTTCCAAATTTTCCAAAAACACTAAAATCTCCATTTTGAATAAATCCATAATAATGATTAGATAAACAATATTATCTAATCACTGATTTAAAAATTAACAATGTTACAATTAAAATATTATTCCATTTACAATTAAAAATATTTAATATCGACAATTAAAATTATAATATTCATTTAAATCTACAAACATTTAAAATTTACAAACTAATTTAATATTTAATTAAATCCTTGACATTTTCACAAATCACTTTAATAATTAAATTTAATGCTTAATTAAATTAATTTCAACAATAATAATAACCATCATTAAATTAAATTAACTAATTAACAATAACGATAACGTATCAAAACTAAATAATTAACACATTAAAACTAGCACTTAAAACGAACGATACCATAAAAAAATGAGATACTGATAGAAAACATCGTCAAACAACGATGGGATGACACACACGGACGGGGATACTTTCTTTTCAACTCCCTAAACCACATCATATCCATTGGGTATGTTGGTCATGCTCAGACCTAACGGTGCAGGTGGAGTCAGTGCCTGGCCTACATTCTTGCATAAAACCAAGTGTCAAAACAACATATATATTCAATGCTAAACACACCATGAGAGAGAATTGCAGTGTAGCAGGGTGCTCACGGATGAGTGATACAACACCATCCCTCTCACCCGAACCTCAAACAATAACCATATTCTAAACAACATCATCATTAAACAATAAGTAAACAATTGCATAAGCATAACTTCAAACACATATGTCCACATATCATAAGCAATAGTAGCAGTGTCATAGACAACCAAGTCAAATAATCAGAACTGCCAACCAACCAAACAACATGGTGAAACAATGACCAACATAGTCTCAAGTATGCATCAAACATAAACAATATCCAAATAGTATCAACCACACACAACAAAGTATCATAAGAGTAACAATAACACAAGAGGCACTACATCCTCCCCCCTAGAACTAGGCTTACTCCTGGAACCATAAAACAAAAAGGGAAAAGACTCTCAAATGTAGGATGCATCCTCCCACGTCGTTGATGTCTCATCATTAGGGTCCCATTGGACCTGCACCTGATCAATTTATCTGCCCCTGAGAAAGAGCCTCCTATGCTGAAAAATGACGACAGGCTCAAGTGCCAGCTGCCAGTCCTCAACCTGCAACGCATTCCAATCAAGCACGTGAGAAACATTTGGATAATAGGGCCTAAGTATAGAGACATGAAACACATCATGTATGCATGATAAACTAGGCAACAATGCTAGGCAATAAGCAATGGGTCCGATTCTCTCTAACACCTCAAATAGTCTGAAAAAATGAGGTGCAAGCTTAGAGCCTTTCCCATAATGGATTGGGCTCTTTCGCGGACGCACTTGCAAGAAGTCCCTATCTTCAACAAAAAATTGACAATCGATCCTATGTGCATCTGCATACTTCTTTTGTCTGTCCTGAGCTGCTACTAAGTGCTCTTTGATGTGAGTAACTTGTTGCTCCATGTCCTGAAGCATTTTGGGTCCAAGCAGAACTCGGTCCTCAAGAGGGTCCCAACTCAACGGGGTTTGACAAGGATGGCCATATAATACCCGAAAGGGAGCCATGCCAATCGAGCTATGATAACCATTATTATAAGAAAACTCCACCAGATGCAAATAGTCCTCGCAACATGGCTGCTGGTCCATCACGTACATATGGAGCATGTCCTCAAGAACCTGGTTGACCCTCTTGATCTGACCATCTGTTTCGGGATGGTAAGCAGAAATGAAGTTTAGTTGGGTCCCTAAGGCACATTGCAAAGATGTACACAATGCAAAAGTGAACACTGGATCTCTATTGGAAATAATCCTTCATAGAATTCCGTGCAGTCGAACAATGTCCTCCATGAAAATTTTGGCTATAGAGGAAGCAGTATAGGATGATCAAATAGGAGAGAAGTGTGCCACCTTGGTAAACCTATCAATAGTGACCATGATAACATTGTGTTGATGAGAAGACATAGGAAAACCCACAATAAAGTCCACCGATATGATATCTCACTTCCATTCAGGAATGAGATTAGGTTGTAAGAGACCTGTGGGATGCTGGTGTTCTGCCTTAACTCTATGACATTCCAAACATCTCACCACAAAGTCTACAATATCTCTCTTCATGCTAGCCCAAAAATACAATGAATGAAGGTCTGCATACATCTTCTTGACTCTCGGGTTAGTAGAATAGGGAGCTCGATGTGCCTTAGTCATGATTAAGGTACGAAGACCCTTTGCAAGAGGTACATATAAGCGACCCAAATACCACACAAGCCTATCAGATTCCAAAGAATAAATAGTAAACTTTCCCTCTAAAGCCCTATCTGACTCAATTTTTGATTTCACTTCCTAATACCAACTATTTTTGGGAAGGGCTGTGAGGATTTGGCTCCTCAGATCCACACCAAGATTTACTATAGATACCTCATGCCTTTGCCGACTTAGAGCATCCGCTACTATGTTTTCCTTGCCCTGGATGTACTTAACCTCAAAGTCATATTCACAAAGAAACTCCATCCATCTCCTCTACCTGGCATTAAGGTTTAGCTGTGTAAAGATATACTACAAGTTGCGATGATCACTATGAAGTTCGAACCGATGCCCCAATAGAAAGTGCCTCCATCTCACAAGGGAATGAACAATAACGACTAACTCCAAATTGTGCGTAGGGTAATTCAACTCATGATCCTTGAGCTTGTGGGACTCAAATGCAATTACATGACCTTCTTGCATAAAAACAACTCCTAAACCTTCCAAGGAAGCATTTGTACACACCATGAATTCCCTAGTAGGATTGGGAACTGCTAGGATCGGTGCACTAGTCAACTTTTCCTTAAGTGTTTGGAAAGCTAACAGGAACTATTATGACCAAACAAACTTTTTCCCTTTCCTCTAAAGGGTAGTGATGGGATGTGCAATCCTCAAAAAGCCCTGCATGAACCGCCAATAGTAGCCCGCTAAACCCATAAAACTGCAAATATCAGGAACATTTGTGGGTGTAGGCCAATCAACGATGGCTTGAATTTTTTAAGGATCCACGAAAACACCTTCACCAGAGATGACATGACCCAATTATTTCACTTCAGTCTAATAGAACTCACACTTCACCAGATTAGCATACAATTGATTGTCTCTGAAACACTGCAACACCTGTCTGAAGTGTTATTCATGCTCCTCCATAGATTTTGAGTAAATCAGGATATCATCAAGGAACACTAGAAAAAATCTATCCAAATAGGTTCAGAAGAATCCATTCATCAGGCTCATGAAGACCGATGGTGCATTCGTCAACCCAATTGACATAACAATGAATTAATAATGCTCGTACTGAGTGTGAAATGTGGTTTTGTGAATATCAGCTTCGACTATCCACAATCGATGGCATCCTGAATTAAGATCAATCTTTGAGAATACCTAATCCCCCTTTATTTGACCAAATAGGTCATCAATTCTCGACAAAGGGTACCATTCTTCACCATCACCTTGTTTAGCTACCTATAGTCAATGCACAAATGGAGGGAACCATCCTTCATGAATATCACTGGTGCTCCTCACGGGGAAACACTAGGACCAATGAACCCTTTTGCTAATAACTTCTCCAACTACAAATGGAGCTCTTGGAGTTCCTATGTTGTCATCTGATATGGAGCCCAATATATAGGCTTAGCTCTAGGTACAAAATCAATTCTAAAGTTAATGTCATGCTCTGGTGGGGTGTGTGCAAGAAGTTGAGTCCACTTTTTGGCCAAAAAGTGGAAGTGTTTTCCTTGATTTTCAGTATTTGACACATTTGACCTTAAAATTTGAAGCACTTAGAGATGAAATCTTTAAAAAAGTCACTAATCATAAAATGTAGTGCTCGGACTCTAGTTTCCAAATATGTAATTTATTTCAATACCCAGATTGTACAAATTGAGTTTTAATAGGCATTTCTAAAAACCATTGTTTAAAAGTCATTTTTTTACCATACCATGTGGGCATTCAACCACAATCCATACCCAAGCGACATCATATGAACCAGAGAGTAGGATTCAAGGGTCCCCATACATGGCGTCCTATTTCAACCAAGGTGATTTTCAAACCACAACCCTAAACAAGTGATTCAATTACTACCTTTTCCTCAAAGGCCAATTTGACCTACCACTTAACACCTTGCCTTGCTTCCACCAGTCTACAATGCTCTACTACGGAAGAAATGAATGATGCAGTGCGCAGAATGAAAGAATAAAATACCTGGCGTGCCTTAACACACGATATCTCAACCCGCGGTGCCTTGATAGTGCGACGATGATTGTCAACCATGGCAAAATTGATGAGATATGCCGCGCCATGCAATCGACTTGGGCGGTTGTACGGCGAAGATTTGAAGTCTTCCTCTACATACATTGTCTAGAAATATGTCACTGTTGGCCGGTAGAGGGGAAACATGTTATACAATAAGAAACCATTTCACGCCACCACTGCGGCGACGATTGTTGGAAGCCCCGCGCTCTATTGGGTGGTCAACTTCAAGACTCTATCGCGGCTTCTCAAAATGGTCTTGTCCGGTAAATTGCCAATTCTGATTTCTTTTAGTGCGAGGTTACGCCCGCTCGCGGGGATTGAGAATTTTTGGTGGCAGGCTGTGACTATGGCCTTAGAGGTGGGTTGATGGAAAAACTCCTAAGGTCTGCGGCTTAAGGCTACCCACATCAGGCAAAGAAACCTCGGAATTAGCCAGAGATTAATGTTGCACCGTCCTCGCTGCCGACCTCAACCGCCTCTGAACTGCCTCCCTGGGCGTGCAGCACTTCGTAACTTCCTCCGCTGATCTTGGCTCAAGACCGCCTCTCACTGTTGGGTTACGGGCCTAACAAAATGTTATTCTCGCTCTGGTTCTGTTCAACACCATACTATTTCGGCTCATAGAATGCAATGCTCACTCTTGCTCAACAAAACGCGCCATTTGTCGCTCGCCATTCATTCCCTTGATGTTGTCTCAGTGATTTGAAAAGAAGCAGTCCTAAATCTCTCCATAAATAGCTCCCAAGTCACAACACTGATGTCTAGGGGCAATTTTTTCTCTTCTAGACGCCACCAAGTGGATGCAAAGCCTCTGAGTTTCATGATGGTGCACCTATCCTTACTATTGCTACCATAAGGGTGCATCACAAAGCATCGATCCAGATTGATCAACCACATTTTTGCCTCCAATCCTCCACCAATTCCATCAAATGTGGGAGGGCGCGCTCTCAACAGGTCTCTCATGTGACCCACCACTACGACATCCTGCTCTGCTAACACTTCTTTCTGCCTTAGAGACCTCTCTCTTTCTCTCTCCACTTGTTGCTCCTTCGGCCTAGGGCCTAAATGACCAAGAATCTCCTCAAGGAGGTGTCACAACTGCCCTCCTTCCTAACCTGGTTGCTTCAGGTTTTGTCCCTCGCCTCCCAAATTGTTTTGGGAACTCTGATGTTCCTCACATTTTGAACCCTGGGAGCTCGGAGATGACAAAATTTGGTGGTTGGATCCATGGCCACCACCTTGGTCTCTTCCATGACCACGACCTCTACCCCGATGCATGCTCCTGTGCAACATTAGAGGGGAACATGTGAGATCAAGAGTTAAGCGCAAAGGTTAACCTAATGGGTATAACTAACCTGGAGTACCCAGGGTTGTGAACCTTGGCTCTGATACCAATCTGTAACGCCCCAACGTGCGAACCCCAAAGGACAAATAGAACTAACAGATTACCGCATTTTTTTTTTGGAAAGAACATTACATAAGATGAATGTGAACATACAATTGTGATAACAACTACGTCCTCTAGGGTACATGGGATGGTATTATGAAAACCTAAACTAATACCATAACGATAATGAACAAATTCCAAGATTACATTATAAACCATGATAAAGGATAAGTGAACCATGTGGACATTCACCATAATATGATAAAGAGAATTATCTATATATGAAACACATGATAAAATCAATAATATCCATTCATTACATTGATCAACTAAGAATGCACCTATACATCACTATGAAGTTACATCTTATTAGGATTATTTATGCACATCAGTGCTTCCTGGTACAAAGAGGAGATACATCAATTACAAGAATGTTACATAAATGAACATGGTACAATTGAATTGTGGTGAAGCTCTAGTTCATCTGCAACAACACAAACTCTGCGCTTTGTGAACAATGATTGGGAACCCAATGGTGTGCATAACACATTCCACCTAACCACGTGGACTCGAAGGCCCACCCCTTGTGCTAGGAGTTGATAAGAAAGAACCACGACTAAGATAGTTGAGCAGAATGACTACAAGACCAAACAACAAAAGAGTAACCAAATCATAACAAACAACAATCTCAATGACTACTTACAAGATGACTACTTCCAGAGGCACACAAAGGAAATAACAAGGAATACTATGAGAGAGTTTCATTGCATGACCCTATCATGGGTTATCCTAGTTGCCTCTTAATAGGCGTCGACCCCTATCTATGGTTATCTTGGTTTCCTCTCACTAGACGTCGACCCCATAGGGTGACACGTGAGGGACCACTAGCCTCTCATGAGGACAGGCAGTGATCTTACCAACCATGGCCTTCTTATCCCATCCTTAGTCTGCAAAATCACTAATAGCATGGGCGAGGCATCTTATCTTTTTTTAATGTGTTCCTACCCAAACCCTCTAGTTTATTTTATTAGGTTTTCACTTATTTAACCAACTCTTCCATGGGTTATCCAGGCTGCCCCTTTGTGCACCGGCCCCTTTGAAGAGCCACTCCCCTTGATATCCTAGAAACAAATCTCACAACATGAAGGGGTGTACCAAAACACAAAAATCATTAAAATCATAAAACCCAAGTGCATATGCGAGGTATGAACCCTCTTGCTCAAAGCCATATCCAAGGAAAGAACACCATGATAAAAGGTAACACCCACAAGAGCACGAAACCATAAATTCAATCGACTCAAAAAGGTCAATTCATGGAAATCCACATAAAACAAGTTTCTCATTGCCTCTGGAAGCCTATCGAACAAACCACCCTTAAACTCCTAGTGGAAAATAACTTGATGTTATGGGTTCCCACAAGACTAAATACCAAAGTTCATCAAATTGAAAATGATTCAAGGGGAAAAAGATCACACTTAACAAGGAAACATGAACATCCTCATTTCACATTCAAGTATCAGCTTCAAGAACATACAAGATTCTAAAACACCTTCCATAAAACACATTCAAGATATCAATTTTAGAGAATCTTTTAAAAGATAAAATTGTATTCTAGTTTCATTTCCCAAATGATATAATATTTAAACGAATAAAAATATAAGTAATCAAAACTACAGTATGACTATGTATTTCAAATTTCTCGCTAAGGTATTTAATTATGTTTTAGTTCTTTAATTCAAACAAATTCCTTTTCCATTCTAAATATAAACAAAAATAATTTGAAATAAACACTTCATTTTGCACTATTTTCTTAATTTCCAACTTCCATTAATTTTAAAATGCCTCTTTTCAGTGAATATCCCATTTATGCATATATAATTTTAAATATATAAATATATACATATACACATACATATATATATTTATATATTTATTTATGTATAAAAGAGAATAGTACTTGACTCCTATCTTTTTCTGAGATAATACACAAAACTGTAAAAGGAATACAACACCATATAAAATAACCACACACCTATTTTCACATATGTATTTACATTTATACAAATAGATTAAAACTGTATACGATCAAGATTATTCTACTGTCATTATACAAATGACATAAATTATAAACAACAACTAATAATAAAATTCAAATGCCTTTACATATGCTAAATCAATTTTTATTCCCATTAAGAGGGACGATAGTATAAGCAAGCGATGGCTATCCTCTATTGGGTTGAACGATGCCTTACCAAGATGCAACAATAGAATTAAAAGCTTTTAAAATCAACGCCAAGAAAAAACCAGTACGCAGTGAATAAATCCTTGACATCAAATTGATTTGCTCAGACTAAGACTACACCCATCGTTCTTCACTAGGCAACAAACTTAAAATGGTTAGAGGGGACGCCTAGGTACATAAAAAAAAATTAGGTAAAGAATTAAGTTTCCTGAGGCACATGGAGAGAAAGAGTATGAGGGTGCGACTCACAACAACTTTCAGGAAAAAAATTATAGTAGAAAATGGATGCCATTTGAATTATTCACTAAAATACATATGCCAGATCATCTAAATGCTAGAAACCAAGGTGTATGACTGCCCAACTATAAGTTCATAGAAAAATTTATTATTTCTATAGAGGGTAAATGTAGAATCGAGCCAATAAGGGGTGAACGCCATTATAGCCAGAAGGATATACAAAGGTTGGTATGCTCAACATAGACAAAGGAATGATTAAAAGGAAGTGGTAACAATCCCCTTTGAATCAAGGAATCGACCTAAGACAAGCTTGACCCAACAAGATGATGACCTAGTTTTTCTAGCGGATTGGGGAAAACAAAAATGCAAGAATCAAACTATAACCTGACCTAAGGCAGTAAAGACATGCAAGAATCAAACTATAACCTGACCTAAGGAAGTAAAGACATACATCAAAAGAATGCTATATAAAAAAAATGTTTTTTGTTCATAAAATGCCTTCCCAATTCATCAGGAGAATGCAATTACTAAATACTAGTCGCCAATCCAAAAATGGATGAGTAACTTTTAGTGCTCTAGTAGTGTAAACACTTAGCCCAATCATTTTCAAAATAGAATTAGTATTTTGAAAATGATGGAACTTGAATATCCTCGCTAGTTGCATTGAGAATCTGATGCTAAGAAAACTTCTATGTTTGCACAACCACTCCCTCCAACCTTAATCAATCCTTCCTTCTATTTTTTTACCAAAGCATATTTTCCCAGTCAAAACTTTGTTGAAATTTTGTATGTTCCTTTTTTCACCTCATTCCCAAATAATTAAGAACAAATCTCTATAATTTTTGATAAACCTAGGGATAGATGGCACTTTTTCCTAATTCACTTTTTTGTTTTTGAGAGGCACTGACATTTTCTCCTAGCTTTATTTTTCTACTTGTAGAAAAATATTTATGTTTTTATTTAACCTAGAAACCTACTTACGCCAAAATATTAGATTAACAACTATGGGTAATACTTTTCACCATTTATAATTCTTTTTACCGTTTAACATTAAATAATATTATTCAATTTTAATAAATCATATTGTTGCAATAAAAAAATAATTCACCCTTATTTTAATATTTAACACAATATCCATTTTTTTTTTCAAATTTTCCAAAAACACTAAAATCTCCATTTTGAATAAATCCATAATAATGATTAGATAAACAATATTATCTAATCACTGATTTAAAAATTAACAATGTTGCAATTAAAATATTATTCCATTTACAATTAAACATATTTAATATCGACAATTAAAAATACAATATTCATTTAAACCTACAAATATTTAAAATTTACAAATTAATTTAATATTTAATTAAATCCTCGACATTTTCACAAATCACTTTAATAATTAAATTTAATGCTTAATTAAATTAATTTCAAAAATAATAATAACCATCATTAAATTAAATTAACTAATTAACAATAACGATAATGTATCAAAACCAAACAATTAACACATTAAAACTAACACTTAAAATGAACGACATGAATTAAAATGATACCATAACAAAATGAGATATTGACAGACAACATTGTCAAACAATGATGGGATGACAGACATGGATGGGGATACTTTCTTGTCAACTCCCTAAACCATATCATATCCATTGGGTATGTTGGGCACGCTCAGACCCTACGATGCGGGTGAAGTCGGTGACCAGTACCTACAGTCTTGTATAAAACCAAGTGTCGAAATAACATACATATTCAATGCCAAACACACTACGAGAGAGAACTATAGTGTAGCAGGGTGCTCACGGATGAGCGATGCAACACCGTCCCTCTCACTTGAACCTCAAACAATAACCATGTTCTAAACAAAATCATCATTAAACAATAAGTAAACAATTACATAAGCATAACATCAAACACATATGTCCACATATCATAAGCAATAGTAGCAGTGTCATAGACAACCAAGTCCAATAAGCAAAATTGTCAACCAACCAAACAACATGGTGAAACAGTCACCAACATAGTCTCAAGTATGCATCAAACATAAACATTATCCAAATAGTATCAACCACACATAGCAAAGTATCGTAAGAGTAGCAATAACACAAGAGGCACTACAAAACTGGCTCCTTGTATTAAATCTATTTGATGACTAATATTCCATATTGGTGGTAATCCTTTTGATATATTTATTAATATAATATCTTGATACTTTGTTAATAATTTGGAAGCTTCATTTTTTGGTGCTTCTTCATCATTTGTGGTGGTGTTCTTAGTGTCATATATTTTTAGAAACAAGGAAAACACATGTTTTTATGTCTCAGTCCATCCAAAAACTTTCTCCCATTTATCAAAAATATTCTAGCATTGACACACACTTTTCTTTTGCTCTCTTCTTCTTAAGGTATAATGATATATCTTTTTCCATTAGAGGTCATACTATAACTATTCGTTCTCCCATCACGAGTCACCTTTCTATCAAATTTTCATGGTCTTCCCAATAATATATGGTATACATCCATTAGAATTTAATATATGACAACAGTTCATCATTATATGATCCTAAGTGGAATTTTACCAAACATTTTTCATGTACCATTATCTTATGTTCATATTGAATTCATGAGATCTTATATGGGTTTCAATGTTTTATCCTTTTTAATTTGAACGTATTCACCATTTCCTTAAAAATCAAGTTGTTTGTACTAGACCACTATTAATGATATATTTACAACACTTATCTCTTGAATTGCATTTTATTTTGAACAAGTTCTTCCTTTGCATCAATTTTTTAGTTGTTTTTGTTTGTATAAAATATCTCATCATCACCAATGGTTCACCCTTCTTTGGTTTCCCTACTAAAATTGGTGATTCAATAGGCTCTTCCTCCACATATGCTATCATTGCATTATTATTTTCCATTTTGCTAGGACTCCCTTAGTAACATTCAAATGCCCTATGTCCTTCAGCTCCACATTTGAAGTAGATCCCTCTAAATAATATCTTATCAAATCCCTTTTTCAGTCCTTCGATATATCTCATTGTGGTAGGTATCTTTTCTTTCAATGTCATTATGATAGAAACTCTTGTCATTCCTCCTTTAAAAAAATATTACTTCTTTCATCATTTTGTTTTGTACTTTCTTTCTTGTTATGTAACATATGTGACTTTCCTTTGTCACTTTGTGATATACCTCTTTGGAATCTTCCTCCTCTATCTCTCTAATTTTACTCAAATATTTTATTTAAATCTTCCTCAAATTTTAATTCAAATGTGTATGATTCTTCAACTAATGCCATCCTCATCAAGTTTAAATCTTCTTGTATTCTTGTCATCAATCCATTAATGTACTGTGTCACTTTCTCTTTTGTTGCTTCACTATGTCTAGCTCTTATGATCATATTATAAAATTATGTAGTGTACTCCTTTATTGATTTTTTCTTTTTCCTTAGTTTTGCAATCTCTTCAAAAGTTCAAGCTCATAATCGACAGGTATGAATTAATTTTTCAACTTTTCACTATATAATCCCACTTTGTGATCCTTTATTTTCCTCTCCTACTCTAATCTAACTAAACTTCCTTCCACCAAATAGTAGCATGTCCTTTCAACTTGGTTTTTATGAATCTCACTCTTTCCAAATATTGAATTTATTCATACTTAAAGTATTCTTCCACATCATTTATCCAATCAATTAGTCCCTCAAGATTCAATTCACCTACATAGTTAGAAATCTCAATTTTAGGTATCTTACCTATCTTGGAAATAACTTTCAACATTTTGATCTAATTCGATTATTCATCTTTTAGGGTTTATTCATTCTAATCTATTATTTTGAATTTTAGATTCATCATCATCACTTTCATCCTCATGTATATAAGGTTTATACCTCTTTCCCTATCTTCATCTACATCTAATTGAATCTTTATTTTTTTCATCATGTCTACAATTTATTCCATCCTCCTAGTAATATTGGCCTATACCAAGCATTCTTCTTGGTGGAATTTTTCCTTGGATCCAATGCAACTAATTTTTGATGGAAAAATTGACACATGCAACATAGATAGGGTATTGATCACCTTGTTTCTCTTGAAAAATGTTGATCACAAGAACAATCACCTTCCAAGGTCTAAGGAGTTGGGTCACAATGATGATGTCTAGTTGTGTAGTCAATATGATTATAATTTTCAAGGAGGTTGTTGTTTTTTAATTCAAACTGTGTGAAATTATTTATTTCTTAGCTAGATCTAATCCTAAAAGAAGAGAGTTTTAAGAAAATCCAAAAGATAGATCGAGGAACTTGCAAGAAAATATAAATATATTAATTATAATTAACCCAATTTATCTATTATGAGAGATATATTTGATATAAACTATAAACAATTTAATTTGTGACACACACAATCTAAATTATCCATGGTGTTAGATGTTGGAGCATTATTCAAAGTTCATGACAACATTCATTCTTTTTTATTACCATATTCATGCACGAATCAGAATGAAATTTCAACATAATCTATAAAATTACAATTTATCCCTCAAAAAATCATAAATAAAATTAACAAGAAAAATAACCTTTGCATGTATGAAGAAATATCCAATCGACAAAACCAAATAGATTTTATCATCTTTTTGAGTCTAAAACTTTCTACAATCCCAACACAACTCCATTAGTATGCATATTTTCCCTTCTAAGATTGACCTTTTATGAAAGCACCTAACTATGGAAATATAGTGAAATAAATACTTTATGAAAAATCTCTATTATCGTACCTCTAGTCTAATTCTCTAACTTTTGGACCCTTTGAATGAGAGAGTAATTACAATGCATAGGTAGAAAAATATATTATTCCCTCTAAAATGATATGAAAATATTCTAGTGTGCCCAACATATAAAGTCAAATAAATTAGGATCTTTCCTAAGATGAACTCCAGTTAACATACAAAAAAGTTGACTTTTCAAAAATTATCCTCAGTTATCCCTAGTTATCTCTAGTTTCAGTATTATGCCTCCTTTTTTAAGGATAAAGACTAATAAATAGAATATTCTCTACTTAAAATCATGTATCCACACCTAATCCTATAGCCACTTATATTATTTCAAATTGGTCAACACCTATCCAATCAACTCTATGTCAGATCTGTCAAACCATTTTGGTTGGAACTTGTTCTTTCTAAAATTGTTGGATGTCCCTATCATGCACCTTTCTAGTCTCTTCTAAAAGTCATGGGAAACTTCCTCTCTAGCAAAATCATCATTTATATCTATCATTTATAATACCTACTGAACCGGAGATTTTTGGACCCAATAGACTCCCTGTCTCTTATAAGGTTTTTCACCTAAAGAAGAGAGAGATTAGGTCCAAAAATGTCGAGGGGTTCATTCAAATTAAGAGTGTAGGATGTGTGTGATGGAATGTGTACCAAATGAAATGAAATACATGCAACTAAACTATGAAATTTATTGATTAAATGTGCAAAATTAATGAAATATGATTTGTTTGAAAACACATAATGATATGCAAACATAAACTAAAAGAATGAAATATACAAAACAAAAACATAAGGATGAAATAAGAGTGCACCTGGCCAAACCATGATGAATTTGAAATGTCTGAAATGTTGATTGATGATGTCACTTAAGCCAAAAAGGACTCATTTGCCACCTGTGGTGAATCAGTCCCTGTTCTAATAAAATCTTCTGAGAATAGGTTTCTAAGCACAAAGAGCTAGATTTTGACAAAATCTTGTTTCAGGCCCACATATGGGACTCATTCGCCATGCATGGAAAATCAATCCTCCTCCAAGGATCTAAAAATTCAAAGGTATAATCTATAGCTTCAAATATGCAAATCCACCTTCTACAGGTGTCTGCTTCAGAAAATGTCGGGAACGGGTCTGAAAGTGACTTTTACTTGATAATTTGACTTGAATGAAGAGGAGAAGGCTTGAACAACTTAGAAATGAAATATTCAATTATTTCCAAGCCTAAATGATCCTAAATTTGTAAACAAACAACACAAGAAGACAAAAATATTGATTGTTAAGGCATGGGGGTTTGCCTTGGTAAAACCCCTTTTAGGTAATTAAACCAAATTGATGAAATATTGGAATAAAGCATGCAAAAATGGAGTAATTTACCTTACAATGATGATAGAACTTGGATGTCTGCAAAAAATCATGTAATATCAGCCCTTGAATGCTTTAGAATGCTAGCTTGAAGACTTATAATGAAGAAACCCTAGGTTGTTTGAGAAAATAGATGATGAATGGATAATGAGAGATGAAATAATGAGTGGATGGATGAATAATAGATGAATGGATGTTAAAATGAGGTGAAATTAACTTATTTATACAAAGCTTGTGTCTTAGTACCCGTTCATACATCATCACAGGTCAACATCAAGCATAATTTTGAATAAATCCCGAAAGAAATTTAAATTATTTTGAATTTTGAGCTAAGGTGGACTCATTCGCCACCCATGGTGAATGGGTCCCACCTAGGACATGTGTTTTGGTGTCGGGAATTAAATTCCATTTAATGTTATGTGTCAGGGTTATATTAAAAAATACACTTAAATAAAGCATATGAGTGTATAAAGAGGTCCAATAAGACATGAGAAAGGTGTAAATAATGGGAAAATGCCTAGAAAAGTGTGAATCTTGATTACAAGACTTAACAACACTTAAAAATAGGACTTGTTGATGTGTCAAAGGGTGATTTTTAGGTGAGTTATATTAAATAGAGTCTAGAATACTGTAGAAATGCTTTACAACACTTCACAACACATTCACAAGACTTCAATATTTAATTTTTATTTAATTTATAAAGGTCTAAAACATAGTGTGGATGCATAAAATGCCTCACAACACCTAAATTAAGGCCTTATCAAGTCCATTTATCATGAATTATCTCATATCAAGCAAAGGGTCCTTTTTTCTATGGCACACCTACAAGAAAGATAAACACTTAAGACATATAACTAATAACCTTGTTTTGGTGAATTGTAATCCTTTTATTATCATTCCTTTTTATTGAAGATATTTTGAGCCAAGATTGGGTGAGAATTATAGCAATTCAATATTAATGGTCATATTGGGCTACATAACCCTTGATAAGACATCAACTATTATGAGGTAGGAGCAGAACTATGGGTAGGTAAAATTCTTTTAGATATTTTGAGTGAAAGTTTGATTGGGAGTAAAAATACCAAGAGGATCATTTAGCATATTACATGTTCCATCGAGGAGCAAGATCAAAATTGGATATCAAAATTTACTCAAAATGTCTAATCATGGCTCTGAGTCGACATTCACAAATCTATGGTGAAATATATTTTATGAAAGGTCTAATTGAGGCTAAAAGTCCTACTCATTTTTTTTTGCAAATGTCAGATCTAGAAACAAACAAAGGGCTTTGGATATTTCCCAATATGTCTTATCATTTCAAAACTCAAAGGGATGCATAGCCAACAAAGTGATTGGGATTGGAAACTTTGACTAGATATCTTAAAACCAAGGATCCTTCATGCAAGGTTCAAGATGAAAAACATATTTGGGATGCTTAACTTAAAATTCCATAGGGCCAAATGAGATCTAAATTCCCAAATGACCATCAAATTTTACCCTAATCTCAAATCAATTCAAAAACCACCAGAAATATCACCAACACGAAGGGATGAGGACCCAAAGGAAAATGGAGCCTCAATGATGAAGTAAGAAACCAAACCTCATTCACATACTCACAACAATCCGAAAATGCAACTTAGAAATGGTTTGAAACAACACAAAAATCTACAAGTGTTCTTTGTTCATTCAAAATCTCTTGGAAATTCAAGAATTACATAGCATAACTAAAAATAATGGTTGTGCAACCATATGAGCTGATGAAAATCATTAGTAATCTGAAATATGACTAATACAAAACAACAAATATCAATGCAAAAATTATCTCCTTCAATTTGACTTCTATCACAAGCCTCTAGCATCTTCACCCTACAATCTTCATTATAAATCACTGTTGCAATCAAACCATGAACTCATCAATATTCTTTCTGTTGTATCACACGTCCAAACCTGCAACAAAAATGTATCATTGGCCCCCTTCAACCTTCTTTCTACTAAATCTCTCAAGCTCCCTTCACATGGACTTCATTAGCTCACAGTCTCTTAAAATTTGGAGCTCACTAGCTCCCTAAAACATGGTCTTCTATGCTAATAGAAATATATAAAAATGGAGTCTTCAAATCCTCTCTTCAATCTGGTAGCTTCAACCCAATCTCACCTATAAAAACTCCCAAAGTCATCTTCCCAAATGACAAGGCATGAATATATAGATTTGTGAATAAGAAAAACCACTATTGTTTTCGAAAACCACAAGAAAAGAAACTCCTTGGAAAACCCACACCCCATTTGGAGAAATAATCATAAAAATAGTAAAATTACTCAATGCCCACATGGCCTTCACATAGGCACCTAAACCACGACCAATCAAATTTGGTCAATTTTAGCATCTTCATTGATCTCTAGCAGCCCTTACGGATCCAAATATGAACATGCACCAACATGCAAATACATGCAAGGTATGCAATTGAAAATGCAAGCACATTCACCCCAAGTGGTCCCCACCTTGAAATGGGATTTCCAAGAATAATATTTTACAATTTATGCCTTAGAAACATTTACCAAAGCATAATTCCTCCAAAATTATAATTACAATTTTTCCACAAGGAAAATTACAAAGTTGAAAATTAAAAATATTTATTTTCATAACCCCTAATCCCTTATTGAGAATAAACAAAAATAAAATAGCAATATTTTTGGTGATGAAATATTGCTAGTAACCCCAAGATGCTCCTACATCAGACACCCAGGGTAAGAAAAAACTTACAAAGTGGAGTTGATTGATAGTACCACCCTTTCATATTGTAAAAAATCCTCAACAAACTCCATCACTAAATTTTTTACCTGCAATTGAGTCTTCTTTCTCCTTTTCCAACACTTAGTCGAAACAAGCAACCTCCTCCTCTGACAACTCTACACTCCATTATTCTCTCCTCTTGTGGACTTGTATCCATTATGTACCATCATTCTCCTCCTACTACCATACATTCTCCTCTTTTCTCTTGTGAGATTCAACCCACCACAAACTGACCACCTCCACCAAGTTTCACCTACATCCTCTACAAATTATACATCCAAATATTTATATCCAAACAAAAATTAAAATCTACTATATCCTTATACAAATCTACAATTGCTACTCCATGGAAGTTAAAAATTTATATTTGCATACTCTCTTCTTTCTCGACACTCTTCTAATTTCAACAAAGAAGGTACAAAACCAACACAACTAAATTTAAAATTAAAATTTACATCATTCTTGTTTGTTGTCCCAACATATTTTCCTTCTTCGTTGCAACATCCATCTTTTTACCTCCAATGACAACTTTTGCAAACTCCTCTTCATGTTTTTCCTCCAATTATCCTTCCAACAATTTGTTGATTATTTCCATTTCTTCTTTCAATAAGAAATCATCTTCATCTTCACCAATTTTTTCATCAAATTTAGGACCGTCCATGTTTACAATTTATAATTGCATACCTTCTTCATATGCTTCACATAATGCACTCCATTCACATGCTATTGTTGAAACTTGTGTCTAATTATCTTCCACATTTGTGTGGGTTGTCCCCACATATTCTTCTTCATATTCAACCCTTACCAAAGGGCTACAACACTCTTTCTTTTTGATCTCCTCTTCACTGTCCTCTTTCATGAGAATGTTCTTCTTCCCATGTCTCTCATCCCACATTCTCATTTCCTCTTTAATCTTCCTTTCCAATACATTTACTTCATATTGGACCTTTTCAAATTCCTCATAATACTTCATATTTTCCACTTCTTCCCAATATTGTTCTTAAAATAAAATTCTTATGGGCCTCCTCATGACCCATCCCATCCTCTTTGGTATAGAATGTCTCACATTCGGTGATCTATCTACATGCAAATCACACACACACCACCACATGTCTTGGTGCAAACTGCCTCACATCGATGCTTCTACCTGCACACTCAAAAACTCCCACTTTGATACCACTGATGAAGTAAAAAACAAAAACCTCATTCACATACTCACAACAATTTGAAAATTCAACTTAGAAATGGTTTTAAACAACACAAAAATTTGTAAGAAGTGTTCTTCTCTGTTCATTCAAAATATCCTAGGAATTCAAGAATTACATAGCATAACTGAAACTAATGGTTGTGTAGCTATATGTGCCGATGAAAATCATTAGTAATCTGAACTAAGACTAATACAAAGTAGCAAAGATCAATACGAAAATTATCTCCTTCAATTTTACTTCTATCACAAGCCTTTAACATCTTCACCTTGCAATCTTCATTAGAAATAACTACTACAATGAAACCATGAAATCATCAATACTCTTGTTGTTGCAGCAAACCTCCAACCCTACAAAAATAATTCTTCTTGGTCTCCTTCAACCTTCTTTATACTAAATCTCTCAAGCTCCCTTCACATGGACTTCACTAGCTCACTATCTCTTAAATTGTGGAGCTCACTAGCTCCCTAAACATGGGCTTCTATGCAAATATAAATATTCAACAATGGAGTATTCAAATCCTCTCTTCAATTTGGTAGCATCTCCCCATATCACCTACAAAAAATCCCAAATCCATCTTCCCAACTGACAAGGCATGAATATATATATATGTTTGTGAATGAGAAAAACCACTATGGTTTTCTAACCACAAGAAAAAAAACTCCTTAGAAAACCCACACCCTATTTGGAGAAATAATCATAAAAATAATAAAATTACTCAATTCTCACATGACCTTCCCATGAGCACCTAAACCATGGACAATCAAATTTGTTCAATTCTATCATCTTCATTGATCTCTAGTGGCCTCCACGGCTCCAAATATGAACTTGAATCAACATACAAATACATGCAAGGCATGAAATTGAAAATGCAAGCACATGCACCCCAAGTGGTCCCCACATTGAAATGGGATGCCCAAGATGAATTTTTTTCAATTTATACATTAGAAACATTTACCAAAGAATAATTCCTCCAAAATTACAATTACAATTTTTCCACAAGGAAAATTACAAAGTTGCAAATTAAAAATATTTATTTTCATAACCCCTAAGCCCTTATTGAAAATACAAAAATAAAATATCAATATTGTTGGTGATGCAAGACTGCTAGTACCCCAAGATGCTCCTGCATCACCCAAGGTCTAAGAAATCGTGGGCACAATGAAAAATCCTAAAACCTAGGGCATGGACCAAGATCGAAGCATAGTCCAAAACAATGACAAAGAAAAAAAACCTAAAAACCTAAAAACCAAAAACAACAAAGGAAAAACAAAAAACAAAAAACAAAAACCAACAACAAACCAATGACAAAGGGACAAAATAAACACCAATCTAGAACATAATGAATGGAGGTGATAGCTATGATGCAAATGAGAAGGGGATGATATTTCCTACCCCACAAGGAAAAGTCTGATTAGATTGGGATGTTATTCAAGAAATTTTCTAGTGTAATAAAGTATTCGATTAGTATAATGACTTGGTTGAAGATTTAGGGATGCATAAAGCACTCCTACACATGGGTGGAATTTTTTCCATTAATGTGTTAAGTGGAGTGGGATCCCAGGATAGAAACAAGTTTTGGAACCAAAACAAGAAAGGTCCAAAATACATTCAAGACTCTAAACTCCAATTGGATCAAAGAAGGGGGAAGAAAACAACAACAAAAGTAGAAAAGTGAATTGGATTTTAGCCCACCTTGAGAAAAAATCTCAAAGTGAAAAATATTATTCAAGTCTTGACACTCGACAAGGAAATGACAAGTTAAGACTAGAGACTCAAAAGGAACTTGAAATTTTAAAAAAAGTTTGAAATCCTTCTAGAGTTCCAAAACCTGACAAAGAAAAGACAAGTCGAGATCAAATATTCAAGAGTAACTTAGAATTTTTAATAAAAGTCCAAAAAAATTCCGGATTTTTGAAACTCAAAAAAGAAAAGACAAGTTGAGATCAAAGATTTGAGAGGAACTTATAATTTTGGAAAAAAATCCAAAATCCTTCTAGAGTTCTAAAACTCAAAAAAGAAAAGTTGGGGTTGGAGAACTGAGAGGAACTTGGACTTTTGGACACAAGTATGAAATCCTTCCAAAGTTTTGAAACCCAACAAAAAAAAGACATGTTGGGATTGGAGATCTAAGAGGAACTCAGACTTTTGAACAAAAATATAAAATCATTCTGGAGTTCCAAAACCCAAAAAGAAAGCTGAAAATGGGAATAGAGACTCAAGAGGAACTCAAACTTTTAGAAAAAAGTTTGAAATCTTTCCAGAGTTCCAAAAAAATACATATAAAAGACCAAGATAGCTTGAGGAAGCTAAAACCATAAGGACCAAAAAAAAGAAAGGCCAAAGTAGAAAAGAAGCAACAAAAAATGAAAAGACAAAAAAAGGGGACCTCCATTTCATCTCTAACTAAATGGAGTGTGTATGCAGGGCATAACAAATGGTGACTTGGCTAAGAAAATGATTTATGCATTTTTAAGATATTTAGATATTTAGTTACCCTAGAATCTCTTGTTTATACCCATTTAATGTGGTATGATGAGATCTACATGAATGAGAGTGAGATAAAAACTCAAAAGTCCTAGTAAAAACTTTTAAATCCATGTGTGTGTCCACTTGATTAATTCCCTTATCAAGAAGTTTTGTTAGTTTGAAAAATGAGAAAGCTACTACCCAAGCTATATAGAATAGGTTATATCACTATCATGCAAGGATATCTTGGGCATTTCTCCACTTCTAGTCAAGCATGTAAAGCTCTAACAGAGATACCTCTAGTTATTTCCAAATATATCTCTATTGCCAATCATACATCCATAGCCCTGATAGAGATATCTGGTTCACTAAAATTAATTGATTTTATATCATTATTATTTTTAATTTTTTTTCTTTGCTTGTGTATATCTAGCCTTTTATGCATCCCAATTTCTAGGAATTGAATCCTAGGGAATGGATTTAGAATCACCATGTATATCTTAACAATGATATAACATTGGATTTTTCACTTGAGGTAGAGTTGTCCTATTTGAGACCTAACTAAATCTTTTTTTTTTTGTCATGAGTTTAAAGATGGATTTATTATCATTCAAAAGGGTTCTTTAATTGTCATTGAAAAGATCTAAACTAAGGATGAACTTGAACAAAAGACTAACAAAATATTTTGAAAAAAAGTAAATATATATCTCAAACAAGGAACTTTTGAGAATAATCCACATAAACACCTATTTCCAATACACTAAAATGATGATCCCAAAAAATGAAAAAGAAGAGGAAAAAACACAAATATAACCAAAAAAAAAAGACCACCCAAGTTACTATAATACAAGGAAAATCCAAGTCTTTATGGACCAAAATAATGCTTGAGGAATTGTCCATTGATTGACAATGAAATAGGCTCCCTGATGCAGGAGCATCCAGTGGTGTAAGGGCAATCTTGCATCACCCACAAATAGTTAAATTTCAAGTTTCTCATTTTTTAGATGTTTTTACATTTTTGGATACCCTTTTTGTCATAATGAAATTCCCAATTTACGGTTTTTATTTTCTATTCCTGGGTTGAAAGATATTGTAGTTTTAGTTTCCTAGATTTGCACCTGAAAATCTTCCGAGTTAGATTTGAGGCACTTAGATTTCCTGGATCTTCCCTGAAACTTGCTGAAATTGGCATAGAAAATTTCAAGTGCATTATTGACTTCGAGACCTTTCCAACGGTTCAAACGGTTCACGAATTGGAGTCCCGGATCAAAAGTTATGGCCCCGGGAAGTTGGTGCACTTTCTAGAAGATACAATTGCAAATGGTCTTTTGAAATTTGAACTTCAAGTTGTAATTTTTCGGCGCCAAACCACCTAAACTCAAATTTTAATGTTGTTTTGGCTCCAAACTAAAGAGGAGCTCTATTTATGGGCGGGTTTCTAATTTTTGGGTAACTTTTTGGGGACAAGCTTGCATATTGTGAAATGGTGATTCTGTAGCTTTCTGTAACTTGCATGTGTTGTAGAACTTGGAGATTATGAGATCCTCTACATGTAAGAAGTTTCATTTTCTGAATAATAAAATTATTCTCTTGTTTGTGGGTTATTTTCTAAGTCTCGGGTTGTGCCCTCATCAAGTGGTATTAGAGCGGGTTTTCTTGAGCGTGTGGACAGATCGTCGATCATGAGGCAGTTCACACCAGGACCGTGGTTGTGGGTCGAGGTCAAGAAAGATGCCTCCAAAAGTGATGCCTGGTAGGCATGGTGGTGCTAGAGGTGGTCGAGGTGGCATAAATTCTGGTGGAAGAGATGCACTGGCAGCCCTCCAAAGACAGATTGATGCATTACAAGAGCAGTTGAGAAGAGGGTTAAACCTGAGGGAGGAAAGTGAGGATGAAGGAGAGGAATAAGGTTCAAATGTAGAAGAGGAAGAAGAAGCAATTGATCAAGACCAAATGCGGCTAATAAGGGCCATTTCAAAGATTAGGAAAAGACCCAGAGCAGAAGTCCCCAGTTATTCTGGAAGTCTGAACCCAGAAGAGTTGATCGACTGGATCAACGAGCTAGAAGAATATTTTGAGTATGAGGAAATAGAGGACCCAGATCGGGTTAAGTTTGCAAAAAATGAAGTCAAGGGCCATGCCAGATTTTGGTGGAAAAAAGTCCTGGAAATAAATGAAGAGGAAAAGGAAATATCACCAGATGGGATGCATGGTAGAGAAACTGAAGAAGCAGTTCATACCAGTGGACTACAAGTTAGATCTGTTGAAGAAATTGCAAGGGTTGAAGCAAGGAAGCAGATCTGTGAAAGAATATACTGAATATTTTCACAAGATAATCATCAGAATGGGCCACACAGAGGCCAATAAGGAGAAGGTATCCCAATATCTTAATGGGTTACGACCGAGCATTCAGGAGGAGTTAAGCCTAGTCAGAATGACCACCATTGAGGATGTGTATCAGTTTGCTCTAAGGTGGAAGAGAAGCTGAAGAAAAGATTTGATGGCAAGCAAAAGGATGAGGAGGTCAAAGGAGAGTCAAATTAGGAAGGCGTTGAAGACTTTTAGGAAGCGAGCTAGTGATGAAAAGAAAAGTGAAGATGTGGGTACTAGCTGAAGCCGAAGGAATGACAACTTCTACTGCCCTTATGATCAAAACAGTGGTGATCAAAGAGGTAGAGGATGAAGGAGATATGGACAAGGATCTGGAAGAGGTGGTTTCAAAGGAATGTGTTTCCATTATGGTGAAGAAGGGCATCGAGACCTATGAACATTCACCTTTTAAAGGAAGGGTAGACAAAAGGCGGAAGGTCATGGAAGGGTTCTTGTCACGAATGAGGAGGTAATCTGAACATTTGGTGTTTGAAAGGGAAGCCTAGTGATTAGGAGAGCGGTGACTAAGGGAAAAGGAACTAGAGCAGGAGGAAGAATCTATTTACGCACAAGGTGCAAGTGTGAAGGAAATGTTGTATGATGTCATTATTGTGATTGGGAGAACCCATAATCTGGTGTCGAGAAAGAGATGGTCACAAGTTGGTGAAGAGGGAAAAGGCATGCGCGTCAGGTATCGGTGCACAGTTCGCGAGAAAAGAACACAAATTTTGGTCAATGGCTGATTGCCTAGTAAGTTCAAGATCGGGAGCTACCATGATGAGGTACTCCGTGATATCATCCCCATGGATGCATGTCACATGTTGTTGGGGAGGCTGTGGCAATTCGATAGGCGAGCTATACATGATGGCCATGCAAACACTTATTCCTTGACAAAGGATGGTGTTCGTCACAAGTTGAAACCCATGAAGGAGACGAAGAAAGGTATCGCGGTAGTGCTAAATTTTTTTATGTAGATGGAAAATTTTTTAGAGGTATGAAGCATGGGTATTTGTATACATTGATTCCTAAGAGTGAGTAGGAGGATAGTAGAAAGGTTCCAAAAAGTTTAAGGATGTTGGATGAGTTTCAAGGTATTGTTTTGATAATGTATACCTAATGGTTTACCACCCCAATAAAGGAGAATCGGTCATCGGAATTGAGCTGATTCACGAGCGGTTACCAAATAAGGCAGCTCATAGAATGACTCCAGCAGAAAATGAGGAGTTGAACAAACAAGTTCAAGAGTTGTTGAGAAAGGGTTTGATATAGGAGAGTTTGAGTCCATGTGCAGTACCTGCAGTACTAGCACCAAAGAAGGATGGGGAGTAGAGGATGTGTACAGACTCTCGAGCCATAAACAAGATAACAATCAAGTACAGATTTCCTCTACCAAGGATGGATGACCTGATGGACTGTTTGAGTGGAGCTCAGCTTCACAAAGATTGATCTGAAGAGTGGATATCACCAGATCCGAATTCGAGAGGGAGATGAATGGAAGACTCCTTCAAGACCAAAGAGGGCCTGTACGAGTGGTTAGTCATGCCTTTTGGGCTAACCAATGCACCGAGCACATTCATGCGGCTCATGAACGAGGTACTAAAAGAATTTCTGGGAAGTTTTGTTATTGTGTATTTAGATGATATTTTGATTTTCAGTAAGACTTGGATGAGCATCCGATGCATATTCGAAGAGCCTTTGACAAGTTAAGAGAAGAGAAAGCTGATTAATTTTGAAGAAGTGCAGTTTTGTGAAGAGGAGTTAGTGTACTTGGGGTTTTTGTCTGCGTGAGAAGTCTCAAGATGGACCCAGAGAAGGTGAAGGCTATTCTGGAATGGCCTACCCCAAGAACTGCTACCGAGGTGAGATCTTTCCATGGTTTGGCTAGTTTTTATAGAAAGTTCATTAGAAACTTCAGTAGTATTTGTGGACCCCTGACTGAAACAATGAGAGGGGATAGAAAAGAATTCAAGTGGAGCACTGGAGCAACAAAAAGTTTTGAACTGTTGAAGCAGAAGGTGACAGAGCAACCTGTTCTAGCTCTCCTAGATTTCAACAAGGTGTTTCAGGTGGATTGTGATGCTAGTGGTTGTGCCATTGGAGCAGTGTTGAGCCAAGAAGGTAAGCCCATTGCCTATTTCAGTGAAAAGTTAAATGATGCCAAGAGAAAGTATTATGTATATGATCAAGAATTTTATGCAATAGTTCAAGCATTAAAGAAATGGAGACATTATTTGTTGTTGAAGGAATTTGTTCTATATACTGATCATCAGGCCTTGCAGTACCTAAATAGTGAGGGAAAATTAAATCAGAGGCATATGAAATGGGTAGAGTTTTTGCAGAGTTATACCTTTGTTTTGAAACATAGGAGTGGGAAGTCAAATAGGGTTGCAGATGCCTTAAGTAGGAGGCATACATTGATGACAAAGATGCAGATTGAAGTGGTTGGGTTCAATGAACTCAAGACACTATATGCAGAAGATCCTAATTTTGCAGAGGCTTGGAAAGCTTGCAAGGAACCTATTACAGTGGACAGGACAAGGTGGCTGGATTTCATAATCTAGGATGGCATGTTATTTAAGGGAAGTCAATTGTGTATCCTGAGGAGTTCCATGAGGGAGAACCTGATAAAGGAGAAGTATAGTGGAGGAATGGCAGGACATTTTGGTCGGGATAAGACCATTGCCATTATCAGTGAGCATTATTATTAGCCTCAGTTGTCATAGGATGTGAAGAAGTTTGTACAAAACTGCAGGGTATGTCAGATGGCTAAAGGAGTGAGCTAGAATATAGGCTTATATCAGCCCTTACCTGTACCAGAGAGGCCATGGGAGGATATAAGTATGGACTTTGTTCTTGGTTTTCCAAGGACACAATGAGGGAATGATTCAGTCTTTGTGGTGGTTGATAGGTTTTCAAAGATGGCACATTTCATTCCATGTTAGAAGACCCATGATGCAGTCCACATTGCTGACTTGTTCTTCAAAGAGGTGGTGAGGCTACATGGTCTGCCAAAGAGTATTGTTTCAGATCGTAACACCAAATTTGTGGGGTACTTTTGGAGGATCTTTTGGAAGAAGTTGAAGATAGAGTTGAAGTTCAGTTCTGCACACCATCCACAAACAGATGGGTAGGCAAAGGTTGTTAACAGGAGTCTGGGTAACCTACTGAGATGTTTGGTAGGAGATAAACCCAAGGAATGGGACTTGATCTTACCCTAGGCAAAATTTTCTTACAACAATTCTGTCAACAAAAGCACTGGTAGATCACCGTTCCAGATTGTGTATGGAGGTAGCCCCAGAACAGCTTCAAAATTGAGGAAGATGGACCAAGAGAAGAAAATAAGTGTTGAAGCCAAAGATTTTGTAGAGCACATCAAGAATATACATGATAAGGTATGAGAACACATTAATAAGATGAATGTGCAATATAAGGCTAAGGCAAATTAGAAAAGCAAGAATAAGGAGTTTCAGATTGGCGATGAAGTAATGGTCCACTTGAGGAAAGAAAGGTTTCCCATGGGAACCTATAGAAAATTGAAGATAAAAAAATTCGGTCCCTGTAAGATTTTGAAGAAGCATGATTCAGGGAATGCATATGAGGTAGAGTTGCCTGATGGAATCAACATTTCCCCTGTTTTCAACATTTCAGATTTGACAGAGTATCATGAAGGTGGAACAAAGGAAGCACCAGCAATAGGATAGTATGGCATTCCAACACCTACTTTAGAAAGGGAGGAGATTGAAGCAATCTTGGATAGTCATGTGGGAAGGAGTACCAGAAATAGGCAGTATGAAGAATATCTTGTGAAATGGAGAGGAAGGCCTGTGGAAGATTCATCCTGGCTATCTAAGGCAGTGGTTGACCAATTGGGTTTTCCTCAACCGTCTGAGACATGACAGGTCACTTCTCAAATTACCCTGGGTGTCTGATGCAGGAGCATCCAGTGGTGTAAGGGCAATCTTGCATCACCCAAAAATAGTTAAATTTCAAGTTTATCAGTTTTTAGATGTTTTTACATTTTTGGATACCCTTTTCGTCATAATGAAATTCCCAATTTATGGTTTTTATTTTCTATTCTTGGGTTGAAAGATATTGCAGTTTTAGTTTCCCAGATTTGCACCTGAAAATCTTCCAAGTTAGATTTGAGGCACTTAGAGTTCCCAGATCAGCCCCAAAACTTGCCAAAGTTGGTATAGAAAACTTTGAGCACATTATTGACTTCAAGACCTTTCCAACGGTTCAAACGGTTCACGAATTGGAGTCCCGGATCAAAAGTTATGGCCCTGGGAAGTTGGCACACTTTTTAGAAGATACAATGCAAATGGTCTTTTGAAATTTGAACTTCAATTTGTAATTTTTCGGTGCCAAACTGCCTAAACTCAAATTTGAATGTTGTTTTGGCTCCAAACTAAAGAGGAGCTCTATTTATGGGCAGGTTTCTAATTTTTGGGTAACTTTTTGAGGACAAGCTCGCATATTGCGAAAGGGTGATTCTGTAGCTTTCTGTAACTTGCATGTGTTGTAGAACTTGGGGATTTGAGATCCTCTACATGTAAGAAGCTCCATTTTCTGAATAATAAAATTATTCTCTTGTTTTTGGGTTATTTTCTAAGTCTCGGGTTGCGCCCTCATCACTTCCCAATTAAAATGTTGAGCCTAAAGGCATTTTCTCATAGGATTTTTTTAATCTGATAAGGTCTCAAGCAAAGTTTAGCAAAATTTTGGTAGTCACCCTTATTTTCGTTAGCCTTATCCCATAAGATTGTTATCTTAGATATTCTTAATATTTTTATTTTATCATGTTTGTAAAACCAAAATTTGATCATTGTCTGATGTTTAGAGAATTGTTGGAGAGAAACATCTCTTTTCTCTTCTAAACTTAAGAGAGTTATTAATCTAATCTCTATCTTATCATCATTGGTAAATAACTGTTTCATGAATTTGAGGGTCTTGGGATCTACAAATTCATTTTAAAAATGGGATTTTGACCATAGACCAATTGGTAAGGTGATGTTCCTAAGGATTCCTTAAATCTGGTTACGTTTTCCCACGAGGAAAACTTAAGTTGGGTATGCCAATCCATAGGATTTTTCTCTGGAATTTTTTTGATGAAATCCAAAATATTTTTATCGATTGATTCTTCTACCCCATTACCTTGTGGATAGTAATTGGAAGAATTATTTATAACTACTTTATGTTTAAATCACCATTAAATAAATTGGGTAGAGGAGAAATAAGGGTTGTTATCACATACCAAAGCAATAGGTATCCCAAACTTGGTCATGATGTTGTCTTGAAGAAACTTGATGATGATGTTAATCATGCAATTTTTGTATGTTTGATCTTTAGTCTATCATGTGTAGTAGTTTATCAATATCAATATGAAATTTTGACCTACCTAAGAATTTAGGTTAATAACACCTATGAAATCCAAATCCCATTGAGTGAATGGCCATACCTCATACACCAGTTGTAAAGGAATTGCAAGATCTCACTCTCTTGAATTTTTTATTTGACATATGTGATAATTTTGTATGTGTTGATGCATATCTCAAAAGAGATGTGCATTGGAAGTTTGGAGATATTGGAAGTTTGAGGTTTTTGTGAGTTTCTTGGGTGTTGTCATTAATGTCAACCCCTTGTATAAGGAGACTATTGGAATGCTATTGGTATTAATTATGTGTCTAGAGTTGTTGGTATTGGTGTCAACACATGTTGGTGTTGTCATTAATGTCCTACTTCAGTATAGTTGCAAAGGTTGCTAACCTAACTTGTGGTTGGGGAGATTGTTGAAGTTGGAAAGTGTTGCATTTTGTAGACATTGTAGATGTGTTGTAGAGATGTTAGTAATGTTGTTGATGAAGTTGGTTAACTTGGTTTCCAAGTGCTTTTGAGAAACTTTGAATAAAAGAGAGTTCAGTGTTATAGTGTGGTGTTCAGTGTTTTTCTCTGCATTTTTTCATGATAGAAGATATGCCCATGCTGTTTGGATGTGATGATCAAAGGTTTTCAGAGGTTTTATATCTAGAGTTTCAGGTTTTGGATTATTTTGTAGTGGAATATGTGTTTGACAGTATATTTGTCTAATAAAACAAGGTGTGTAGGAGAAATGATATTGCTCCGCATTTATTCAAAATGAAGGTTGTGGTATTACATATTTGGGAACATGATTATATTTTTTATCTACCTTCCCTTGAATTTTTAGTTGTTGAGTTGTTCCACAAAGTTTTCTAGTGTGTTAGATGTTTATGACAGTATGCCTAGTTGCACAAAATGAAGGTATTCTTGAGTTTCAGGTGGTTGCAATAGTTATGGTGAATATTATGATGATGTGGAATATTTTGAGATGTTGTATGGATAGTGTGGAGTGTTTTTGTGGGGTCTGCAAAGTTTTTTCAAATGAGGTTAAGCATGAACTTAATTGTTAAGGGCATTAATAGAGGTTTGGTCGATCTGGTGTGTTAGCATTAATTATGGAGGATAATTATTATTTGAGGAAGTTTTGAGAAGTATGTTAAATGTGTATATTTGGCTCCTATTTAAGTAGTGTCACGGTTTGGCTTTACTTCTTTATATTATGGAAGTGTTTGGTTTCGACCTATTTGATGTTGCATGGTAGATGTGTATATGTTTCCTTAGGGCCGACCTAAATGAGATTGTCTTAGGTCGTGGAGGTTATAAATGCAAGGAGAATTTTTGTGTGTATTGTGTGAAGTGTGAGTGATGCAAAATATGTGAATGTGATTGAGTATAATGATATGAGTGTAATCCTTAATTCCTATGACTTCCTAATGTAATGAGCAGAAGGTGTCTACATTTCAATCTATTTGATAAGTTTGTAGTGTTGGAAAATGTACTCCTTTATATTTTCACACTATGTTTGGGTCCCTTTTAAGCCTCTAATTGGACCAATTATGCATTTTCAAGCCTAATTAATTGCAATTTCTGAAAGGGGAATCATGATTTAATTAATACAATTATCATTTTTAACACTTTGAAATGAATAGGTCCTGACAATTTAGGTCAAGATCCATTCACCCTTGGGAGAATGGGTCCCCTTTAGTTGCCTAATTCAAATTTTTAATATATTTTTGGTAGCCATTTTATGATCCCAAATTCAAATTCAAATGTCGGCTTGTAATGTTTATTTTTTTTGGAAATTAGAAAATTACCTATAAAAGTAAGGTCTTTTTATCAATTCAAATCCTAGAAGCAAGCTAGGTTTTTAAGAGATCAATTACAGGAACTAATATTATTTTCAAAGGTGTTCAAGAGTAGATTTATTAGTCATTTGTTGAAACATTCAATATCTTAAGCATCATGCATGTTTTTGGAGCTAACACTATGATGTAGGTTTCAAGCATCAATATCACATCATCAATCAAGCCATTCATGCAAGATCAAGACCTTGGAGAGATCTAATAAGTTTCAATCCTTCAAGGGTTTGGTGAGTTTCAACATAGCAATTTTTCATTCATCATTCCTTTCATGTTTCATTATTTCAATTCAAGGTTTAATTACCAAAATGGGGTTTGACCAAGGCAAACCCCCATTCACCAAAAAAAAACATTTTTTTCCCTCTTGTGTGTTTTACAAATCTTAGGTTGAAGAAGGATTGAACATATATCAAAGGAGAGAAATTGTAAAAGTTATCAAAGTTGCAAAGTTGTCAATGTTGTCATCAAACCATGAAAAATCACTTTTAAAATTTAATTCTAAATTTCTAACTGTGAAACCCAGAGGAATTAGGAGTGCAGACCAAGGACCAAAGGACTATGAAAGTATATTTTCAACCCCTATAGCATGACCCATTTTCCATAGGGAAAATGAGTCCTAGGAGGACACTCAACATATCCTTTTTGTGATAGGTGCATAAAATCACACCCTTCTCAAATCTATTGTTGATTTCTAGATTTATTCAAATAAAGTTTTAATTTAGAGGTTTCATGTGTTACATTGCATCATTGAATTCATTTAGTATTTTTCATTCATCTCCCAAAGTACATTTCTGACTAATTTATCCCATCCTAAGTCATAAGGAAAACAACAAGATCTCCACCAAGGTTGACTCACCTAATGGTTGAAATTCAATCTTTCCCTAGGGGATGTCTTTTTCCTAATGAACTAAAGGGAAATAGGTTCATCATACCCCTTTGTTACCATTGGTGAACATAATTTCTTATGTTTCATTTTGGTGAACCAACATTGTACATCAGTTTTTTTTTAAATTAGAGTCCATTCAAACCCTAGATCTAGGATTTGAAATAGTTTGCATTGCATTGCACTAGTTTTTATTTCATTTATGGTTGTTAAAATTGCATTAGATTTCATTGCTTTTAGAGTTTTAAGTTTACATTCTGTATCCTTTAATTTTTTTTTATTTTTTTAAATGCATTAATATTACATTGATTTTGCATAGTACTTGCATATTAGTGTATGTTCAATTATTCATATTCACAAATTGAGTCAAAATTGCATTTCAAAAAGTTTCATATTTTTCATTCATTGTACTTGCATTTAGACATCAAAATCTAGAAAAATTAGTCACTAAAAGTATAATTTATAACCTGAAACAAGAAACCCTAGCATTGAACTTTAGACTCAAATTTAAATGTTTGCAACCCATGTGCTGAGACTCATTCACCCTAGGGAAATTTCTTCCCTACACGGGTGTTGTTTCAAACTTTTGGGCAATGATTTATCTCTATTTCCTTCATTTCGATCTATTGTTAAATTTGGGTTTCAATTTCAAAAATCAGAAAAATCTATCATTATTTGCATTAGGTTCAATTGGTCAAATTTAGTGCATTTTTTGAAATAAAAATTGGCATTAAAAATATTTCATTTTCAATATCTTGCATTCAAATCCCCTTTTCTTTTGCCAAAAATAACCAATTATAATAACTGCTCTTGAGTGCATGTTGGTGCATGCAAACTTCTTATTTAATAATTTTATTTTATATTTAGTGTCCATTACCACTATTTATATCTTTATTTTTATATTTATTTTTATTTTATTCAACTAGACATATTCCAATTTATTTAAACTTAATAATTAACTTTATGATATTTATTTATCAAACATACTCTAATTTTTATTTACATTTAATGTTTAATTTTATAATATTTTATTTATTAACATAATAATTCTATTTTAATGCAATAATTAATTAACATTTATCAAAAAATTTAAATCAAATGGACCAAATGCCAAACAATACCTAACCACAAGGTGAAGTCAAAAAGTAAGACCACAAGTGACACTGACAGACCAAACCAACCATACAGACAACACCGACAAGGTGTGAGAATTAGATACTCATCCTCTTCAAGGATGATGGCTAATATAGGGGACCAAATGCTATCTTTGTTCAATAATTTCATTCAGTTTAAGGAATGCTCAAACCTATCAATTCAAGTGGAGTCAATGTCTGGTACCTGCAACCTGCAACACACAAAATAGTTGAGCATTTACATAATCATACAATCAGGCACACTGTGAAAGGAAATTGTAGCATAGCAAGTTATTCACAAGTGAGTAATGAGACATTGTCCCCTTCACCCACACACACAATAGTAAGAACAACACCAAGTAGTCCAACCAACTTATAAACAATCATCTACATGACAATTAGAATGATAATCACATAATGGTCATGGTAAAATAATCACATACTGATCATAACAATGCATCTATATACAATATCATAAAATAGATCAACTGCTTAACATCATTAGCACATACCTTGACTATCTCTATCAATTTACCTTCATCTCCAAGTTCCAAAGCCAACTACTTGCACATCCATGGTGAGAATGGAGGGGAACTACAAGAAGACAATTGAGTTCCCAAAGAATGAACATGTAGGGCCTATAATCTCAACATGCATTAAATCAAATTCCAAGTAATTTTGTTAGCATCAAACACCAACTACAATGACTATTTATTGAACTAAATGAATCAAGTGCTATGAATAATGCAATCGATAAATTTCATCAAGCATAAGTCTCAGAAACAAAATTGCTGACTATTGAAGAAATTGCCATCTAATCCCTAAGTGTATCAAAAACAAGTTTGTAGTAAAAGGCATGAATTAAGGGAAACATAGAATTTAAATGCCACATACCATGTCTACCTATAACACCAAATACAACAGGTGCATCCAAGATGGGTAGAGTGTACAACTAGCTTATACGTTGTTGATATTATATTCTCAACAGAATGAGTCAAGGTACAAAGTATATCAAATGCAAGAGATTTAAAAATAAATGCAAATTTAGAAAATCAACGTTGCAAACAACCACTATGCAGGGTGTGCTCAAATGGTTTGTTGAAAAGGCTCAAGCAACTTACAAACAAATGCAATTGGGTAGGCATAAGGGAGGTGCTCAAAATGGATTTATTGAATAGGCTTCAAAAACTATCAAATAAATGACAATGGCTAGGAAGAATACTTCGACGCCATAAACTAAACTACCCAAATATGAACAAGATTGATTTTGCAAGGAAAAGCTTGAAACCGTAACATTTATGAAGTATTCAAAAACACATTCAAATGAACAAGCAATTATTTTCAAAAAATAGAGAGAGAAAGAATTCAAATTAAATTAATCGCATAAACAAAAATGAAGCCAACCAAGATCCAATGTTGGCTAAGATGGAATCCGATGCTAACTCTAAATCCTTCAATTTCCAACCTAAAATCTCCAATTCCCAATTAAATTTTCTAGAATCAATCAATATAATGCAATCATTTTTCAAAAAAATTCTTGCAAACCAAATATTACTTTCCTTCCCGAAAACAAAAATCAATGATAATGAAAATCTCTCGAAAAGATAATGATTTACAAAAGGAAGCTATTTGATTTTCAAAAACAAAAATCTCTAAAATCCCACAAAAACAACAAGTTTCTTTTTGACAATCAGTTCAAATTTATGCATGTACTCTAAGAAAAATCTTTCTATCAAGTTTATAATAGAAACATGATTAGATCCCTTGTTACCTCTAATGGAACTACACTTGAATGGGAGGATGAAATAAATAATGAGGCTATTTCTTTTTTCTCAAATTATCAGGAGCCTTCAAGGAGTAATAACATGGACTTGGAGGAGTTTTTATAGGTAATACCTAATGTCATTACGGATGAAGACCTTAAAGCTTTAACCAAGAGTATTACTATGGAGGAGGTGAAGATGGTTGTTTTCTCTTTTGGAGCCTACAAGGCCCCGAGACCAGATGGTTTCCCTCCTAGTTTCTTTCAAGTGTATTGGAAAATCGTGTCTAAAGACCTATTAACCGTTGTTAAAGATTTTTTTAGATTGGGAAAATTTCTAAATCAGATGAATGCCACTTTCTTGGCTCTAATCCCAAAATCCACTGTAGCTGCTTCCATGAATGATTATAGACTGATAAGTCTATGTAACACTACATATAATATTTTCTCCAAAATAATTGTCAATAGTCTAAAGCTGGTCTTAGGGAAAATGATTGCTATTAAGCAAAAAGGCTTTGTTTAGGGAAGGAAAATTTTGGATGCAACCATTTATACTCATGAGATCATGCATTCTATGGACTATAGCAAAAAGCCAAGTATGGTGCTGAAATTAGACATATCAAAAGCTTATGATAGAGTCACTTGGAACTTTTTATTTGTTGTTCTAGAAAAATTTGGCTTCAAAGGTAAATTTCTCAATTTGATAAAAGCCTGTGTTACTAGACCAAAGTACTCGGTTCTGGTTAATGATGTTGCCCATGGTTTTTTCTCTACTAGAAGAGGGTTGAGATAGGGGATACTTTATCTCCCTACCTTTTTGTTATTGTGGTAGAAGCTCTTGGCTGAAATATTTAGAAACAACTTAATATTAGATCCTTGAGGGGTTTATGTGTTGCTTCTTCTCTTTACCTAGCCTCACATCAAAAATTTGTCGATGATACTATTCTTATGGGGGAGGTATCGGTTGTTGAATATAAACAATGGAAAATTATTATGGAGAAGTATGTTGAATTGTCTGGGCATTGTATAAACTACCAAAAGAGAAAAATATATTTCTTTAATACTAGCAAGCCTATGAAAGAAAAAGTGATAAGGATATTGGGTTTCCAAGAAGCAGAACTTCCTGCTACTTATCTTGGCCTTCCTCTCTTCTCTCGAAATTCGAACAGTAACTACTGGAATTATATTGTGGAGAAAGTACAAAAAAATTTAGCTGGTTGGAAAGGAAAATTATTGAGTTTAGCTAGAAAAATTCAACTTTTAAAGGCTTCTCTTCAGAATATTCCTATCTATTTTCTCTCAATGTTCAACATTCTTGCCTTTATTGTTGAGAGAATTGAAAAAATTCAAAGAATATTTTTATGGTTAGGAGTGGAGGAAAGGAAAAAAATGGCTCTTATAAAATGGGAGAAGGTTTGTGTCTCAGAAAAAGGAGGGTTGGGCATCAAAAGGCTTAAACCATTCAATAAGGCTTTGGTGGCCAAAATGGGTTGGTATCTATTGGAAAATTAAAAATACTGGGCCACTATTCTAAGAGAAAAATACCTTAACAATAAGGATGCTAGTTGTTTCTTAAGGAAGAAGGATCTCCCTCATGGATCAGTGTTCTAGAACAACCTCCTTAAAATCAGAGGAGTGCTAAACAGAGGTGTGAAAAGGAGGATTGGAAATGGGCTTGACACTAAATTTTGGGATGACCCCTGGTTTTCTCTGACCCCTCTTTCAGCCTCTAATGATCTCTAGCTTATCAGAAGGAAACTGAAAAGTGAAATGGGTAAAACAAATTCTAATTATATTGTGTGGGAAGGAAGGTGACCTAAGTGGAAAAACTTCAAAGACTATCTAAATAATGTTGTTCTAAGAGGAAAAAGACAATAGGTTTGGGATGCTACGCTTGAGAAAATTATGAAACAAATTGGGAATCCTAATCTGTTCTCGAGAAACAAAAAGGATGAATGGATCTAGACAAGAACTACTAGTGGGTGTTTTTCAATTAAATCTTCTTATGACTCTATGTTGCAAATGTCTTTGAACTTGGACTCTTTTGACTAGCTTAAGGTCTGGAAGAAGAACCTCATACCGAAAGTTAATTGTTTCTAGTGGATGGTTACCCATGGAAAGATCCTCACGATTGAAAACATTAAGAAAAGAGGATGGTACCTTGTCAATAGATGTAGCCTCTGTAAGGAAGATGAGGAAACCATCATGCATTTGTTTTTTCAATGTTCTTATGCCCAAGAAGTTTGGGGTTATTTTCTCAATATCTTGAAGGTGGAGTGGGTTTTTCCTACTAGTATCCAATTGTTTGTGGAAGGATGGAGCTTTTTCCCTTTCTCTCACAATATAATCTATGATATGTGGGGACAAATTCCCCCATTTTTTACTTGGGGCCTGTGGAAGGAGAGGAATAATCGTGTTTTTAGGGAAACTGCTAAATCTAGCAAGGAGCTATGTTTAATGGTGAAAAGATAGATACAGGAAAATATGGAAAGTTGTAAGTATAGGCAGGCTAAGAAACAACATTCTCAATAAGAATTAAGCATAAAATAACAATGTCAGCTCTCTCATGATTTAAATAATGTTAACTGGGTAAAACAAATTATAATAACAAGAACACTTTGGATTCCCCCAGATCCGAGATGGGTGAAATGCAATTTTGATGGATGTTCAAAAGGTAATCCTGGATGGGTTGTGGCTGGTGGAGTGATAAGAGATGAGAAGGCAGCTTATTTTTTGGGTTAAAACAAAGGTCTAGGAACAACTACAAACAACTTTGTTGAGGCTTCAGTTGTTTGGATAAGAGCCAGAATTTTAAGAGAAAGAGGCTACAATAAGGTTATTATGGAAGGGGATTCAAAATTGATAGTTGACTACCTTAACAGTAAAGCTAACATCCCATGGGAAATTAAGGACATGTTGGATGACTACAAAAACATTTTACAAGAGTTTCAGGGTGTTAAAATATGTCACTCATGAAGGGAAGGAAATAGAGTGGTGGATGTTATGGACAATCTAGGTTTCAATGAAGAAAATTTAATAAATTGGGATTTTAATGACTTTCCTAACCAAATTAAGGAAGTCATAGCGAAGAGTAGACTGGGTTTTTAAATAAAGGCTACTGTGGTAGGATTAATTAATTTTCTCTATGGTTAGCACAATGAATAAGATAAGGAGGGGCCCATAGATGCAAGTTGGCATGCTGAGTAGAAGATCTTGTAAGCATAGTTTAAATAGATTGCAAAATATAAAATATGGATTTACAATCATGGAAATGGTCATCTAGATGGTAAGGCGACGTACTTGAAAAGGAAAAATTTAAATCATGATATAAAGAGCATGTGGTGTAATGGGTGGACATACTTACGATGGGACAGATGGAGATGTATTGGTAATAATAAAAAAAGGAATAAAACAAAATTCATCATTGATAGAAAAGGACGTGGAGTTGCCACTAATATGAATGATTATTGGTGAAAAGGTGACAATTGTGAAGTTAAGTTGTGCATGAATTATAGAAAAAACCCTATGCTGTTGTGTTATCAAATGAATAATCACAAAGTCTCCATTCAAATAGAGTGTGTGGAGTTACCAGTTGTGAGTGTTGTGGACATAGGAGGAAATAGGAGTGACTTCCTTCTCATCTCTAAAAGCTGTTACAATTCAAAGAATATGGGAGGTCTTAGAAAGCGTACTGATCTGCACAAATTCAACTCACTCTGAAACAATGAGGAGCTTTGGAGTCTATTTGAAGAGGAAGGTCTCACTCATTATTTTGAGGCAATGGAGGGATATAATGAGAGATTAAGTTACAAATTTTCTAATGTGTGGAGAGATGGTGAGGTTACCCTAGGAGGGCTTCAATTCAAAGTGGACCCTAAGTTGATTGCTAAAGCGACGGGCTTGGCATATGAAGGCACGAAGGTTGCGAAGGTCAGTATTGGTAAGTACCACAATTATTTTGATAATTTTTTTGAAGGAAAAGAAAAACTAGAATGTTTTCAAAATTGGTATTCTAGGGTTAAGTTGTCACCTCCTTACCACAATGTCAGCTTCATTGTGATGAAATATTTTACCTTGGAAAGTCGATACTAGTCTTTCTATGGCTACCATTTTCCCATTCGCAACCATATTAGGCATAAGGATAAAATTAACCTGCCCTTCTTTTTTTTTCGTCTCTCAGTCAAAGCCTCACTCAGGGTGCCAATCCACCTTTACTTTAGGGCCTTATAAGAGCAATCTGCAAGTTTGTGATCTCTAGAACCCCGTAGAATAATCTGATTCTGAAAACTATTGAGAACCCTAAACCTCAAAGCTTGGTGAAGATTGAGCTTTTGGAAAATATTCCCTCTTCGACACCTAAAAGTTCAAAAATAAAATCCCAAAACCCTAAGAGTTCTGGTAAGAAAAATCAAAACTTTGAAACTATTGTTTGGGTGGATTTACTTGCGGTCACTCCTGAAAAGAGAAAAGATGTCTCGATGGAATTGAGAACTAAGAAAAGGAGGAGATTATTTTTAAGGGAATTGGGTGAAGAGGTGGATGCCATAACTATCATCAATGATAATGAGACAGAAGACTCACACCAGGGGGTAGAAGGTCTAAAAGATTGGCCATGGCAGCGTCTAAAGGAAATGAGAAGAAGAAAAATTCTCAAAGCCCAAAGCCCTCCGAAAAGTATAGAAAAACATGATGTTGAGGATAATGATTCCTCAACAGAGGAAATTCCTGATAGCCTGGGTGGGGACTCGACTGAAGAAGAGCATTTTAAGGATGACAGTGAGGGAGATCTGGGTGAAGAGGAAAGGGAGATGTCGTAGCAAGAGAATGTTCGGGAAGAGGAAGAATCAAATCAAAATGTAGCTGAGAATACTAATAAAGAGGAAATTAAAGATGATGAGGATGGGAATGGGAGACTTAATAGATTGGAGGAGAAAATACAAATATTGGAGTAGAAGATTCTGGAGATGGAGGGGGACAACAAGATCCAAGCCCTAGAAAATATGATCAATAGGATAATGGAGGAAAGACTGAAAGCACTAGAGAAAGGAATGCAAGAAAAAGGTATTGTTCAAAGAATTTAGACTTTGGAAGAAGTTGTAAAGAATGTATGGTCATGGATGCTATGATGGCCACTATCTCAGGGCTGGGAAAAATCAAGAATCAACAAAGGGAGAAAGGAGTGAATGATGAAGAGGACCTTGCTGGAAAGATGGAACTGAAGACAACAGTGCATGGTACTATTAAGGATCTGCTCAAATCCTGGAAGTTGATCAAGGATGCTTAATTTGAGTGCTCTGCTCTGCTATTTTTTTGATTTTGATGTTTTTTCATACTATGTTTAAGTAGATTGTTGCTATTGATTATGGCCGTAGGTGCCAAAACTTAATTTTTTTTAATGATGGGTATTTCTGTAGTAGGAATAGTATGTTAGATGATGATAATTTCTATATATGGTTAGGGATGGATGATACTGCTGCTAGTTTTTGGTTTTTTGACTAGTATATTAGAACTGATATGTTTTGAAAAAGGGGATTGGTTAAGCATTTTGGTTGGGGGGTTTGGGGAGTTGGTGGGATTCCTTTCTTTTTGTTGTTTCCCACCACTGGCTACTCTTCTCTTGATGTAATATATATTCGGGTTAGGGCCCTTTTTTCCTTGCTTAATCAATCAAAAACATTCCATTATAATATTTTATTTTAATATCACATTACACTTTTAAATTTATTATAACCCATAATCATTAATAAATATATTTATATCTATTTATTAAAATAATTTTACTTAATAATTTATTTAATTCATCAATTAATCAAAAAAATTTATGAAACAAATTTAAATTACACAACCAAATATCAATAACAATTATCTAATCATAATTAGGGTCAAAAAACAAGACCAACTGACCACAGACAATAGACAACATTGACGAGGTGACAAACTAGATAATCATCCTCTTCGAGGATGATGGCTAGGGTAGGGGACCAAATATTATCTCCGAACAACTGTTCCATTGGGTTTAAGGCACGCTCAGACCTGCCAATTTAGGTGGAGTCAATGCCTAGTACATGCAACCTGCAACACACAAAATAGTTGAGCATATACATAATCATACAATCAGGCATACCATGAAAGGAAATCACAACATAGTAGGGTACTCACAAGTGAGTAATACAACACTATCCCTTTCACCCAAACAGATCAAACAAGTACTCACATAAACTCATAACAATCAATTGCATAACAAACAAGATAATAAAAACCACTAGATAATCACATAACGCTCTTGATAAGATTAATCCATATAATCAAATAAGTCCATATAACAGTCATAACATGTGCATAAAATCAAGTAATAGAAGTATCACCAAAGTATCATCAACATATCATCGTAGTAGTAGTTTAGCATCAAACAAAGTATCATAATGTCTAATCCTATGTAGATCAACTACTAGTCTAATAGAGAACAGTATGAGGGGCACTACAATACATAAGAGTAGTTTGAAATTACTAAACCAATAATAATGGCTTGCACCATAATTTAACAAACTCGAAACATACATTTCTATGCATATCAATTATATATAAACATATATCAATTAGTTCAAAAAAAGCATTTTCATTTAAAAGTTCATTTTTTTTGCAAACCAACCAAAAATGGTTACTTGTACATGAATTTTCAGCAAACATATTCAATCTACATACAACTATGAAATCAACAATGCAATACCGAACAGTAATCCCCACTTGAGCTATCAGCGAAATCTATGAGTGAAACGAGATTATTAAGGGGGCATGAGAAAGCAATACTCGTTATGGATTTAAAGATAGAAACCTCCTATATATTCACCTTCTACTCTCCACCTTCATCAATAAACACTAACAAAAAGACATTTTCAAATATTACATCCTAATTATAAATATTTCTAAAGCATGTCTTGATAGATTGTATAACACAAGATCAAAATTGTTACTTTTATATAAAACACCGATCAAGATTGAAGTTGATCCATGCTTTCCAATAGGCTACAAAACATTAAAGAAAGGAAATGGTACTAATAATCCATGTACACTACTAGAGAGAAGAACCCACGAATTGAAACCATATGCATGAGGAGTATGGAAATGCAGAAAAATAATGGAAATAGAATGCCCAAATATAACAATAAATCAGCCAAAGAAAATATAGCTAGCCGAAAACCTACAAAGCTAAGATAAAATGCCTAGATAGCGGTCTAGGATTGACTCCAATGCCTGAATCATAAACATTTTTCTATAAGGAGGAAACTAATGTTCTTTCTAAACCTATGTGAGAATAAAGGAAACTATAACATTTTCTAGTAATATTTATGAATGTTTTGTTATCGAGCAACTTACTACGGTGCTTTTAATTAAAAGATCAATAATGTTTCCCCTACATACTAATCACCAAGTTCAATTAATCTAGAATGAAACCTATTCTTAAAAAAAGAGAAAATACTCAAAACAACAAATCACCAATACTCAAGACAATAATCACTTGACATGATCGGTTAAAGAAACCATTACCAGATAAACTAGCCCAATAACATCAATAAATAAAATTTAAGATATTTGCATGTGGTCCTATTAAAATGGAAAAACTAAAATTTATATGTAATACATGTATATAATCCATCACAATATTGAATGTGAGCACTCAATAATCGAACATCAACTCTACTACTATCAAATTGGTGCATTCTTGTATGATAGCTCAGTGAATATATATAAGATAGAAAACAAACAAGACAGGCTGCCAAGCTTTTGCATTGGATATTTCTCAAACCAATGCAAACTTGCTTTCGGATTATGAAAAGATGACTGGCTTAAAGCAAAAAGAACACCATATAATTTGAACACACTAGAATATTTACAATCAGAAGGAGATGCAATTCAAATCTACCAATATCAATGTTATCGATGGAGGAAAATCAAGTGTATAACATCCTTCAAGATCCCTTGAAACAGAGATACAGATGCCCAAAAATTTCCGCAATAGCTTGGTCAAAGAATTATTCTATATGTTAGATATCTTTAATGAGTAATAAGAGTAATGCAAATAAACAACGGTCTCATGCTAACAACATAACATTAACTACAATAAAAATAATCTCAACAATACTTTATATCCTAACGTATGTAGAAGAGAGAATAGAAAAAGCAATGTTGATTGGCGAAGATCTGAAACCAATTGGAGAAAAAAGCAACAATAGTGAAAGCACTGTATGCAAGTTATCTATTTATATATATTATGTATTTTTCCTTTCAATTAAGAATTTTCCTGTTTATATTGATTCTATTTAAACACAAACTAAACCATATAATCAATACCTTCATTTATTTTAAAAATAAGCTTCTTAGGATCAATTCAAAAAATTACTCTTAATGATCAAGATTCAATGAAGGAAAGACAAATACCCTTATGTGATAACTGAACAAACAATTAGTTTTACCAGTTAGAACCTTTCATTCTTGATTTTATAATTAAAATTAAGAGGGAAACTAAAATAATCAATTTGATAATACTAGTTCCTTTCCTTTAAATATAATTTATTTTTGATTAAACAAACCTAATAAACTCTTGTAAATACTTGAGAATGCAATATATTTACAACCAACTTTTCAGGCATGTAATCTTGCTATTCTATAAAGAGTCACAATATATTAAACCCTAAACTATTCATAAAATAATTTGCAGAAGGTAAGAAGGAAGATAATAGAGATAGAAAGATGGCAACAAAATTTTATGTGGAAAACCCAAATTGGGTAAAAAACACTCGAGAAAGCTCCGTTGTTTCCTATTTTATCAATCCTCCATCAAAAATACATTCTCCTCCCCCTTTACATTCAATACATGGGATTTTAAAGCCATAATTTTCCCATGGAATAACCATTCCAACCTCCTCTTGGGAATAACTCCCAGAACCTAACTATAAATTTAATTATTAAAACTAACCTAATAACTAATCTATTAAGTGTAAATTTTAATTATGTCACACTGGACTTTTCACCCCGATAACAATTTCAGAAATCAAAATTACCTACAACACCTTATTTGAAACATTAGTAAATCTGAAAAAGGTAATGCCATTATTAAATAATGCGAATTAAATAAAAGTAGAAAGATAAAAAACATAATACTGGTTTTTTTAACTTAATAGTAATATGAACTAATTTAGAGTTATATTGTCTAAAATTAAATGCCATCTGACAATGTAATTATATAAGTTTAACTTTTGTTTTGTAGGAATAGGATTATATGTTTTCATATATATATATATATATATATCAGATCACAATACAAGGATAACAATTATGTATAAATTGATTATCTTATAATTATACCCAACTCAAGTATTATACTTATATAGTTAAATGAATACAGTTAAATATATTTCTAAATATATTTGTAAATGTTCATAAAAACAAGTATATTCTATCAAATACATAATCTTGCATATATTTTAATGGGACAATTATATATAGCGAGGTTGTTATTTATTACAAAATATATAAAATGTGATCCCTTTAACAACACACATTCCACTAAAAAAGAGAGATGAATTTTTAAGAAAGATTACTAAAAGATAACTTCCATTTAACCTAGAATACTTCAAATGAAATGAATTATGACAAGAGGGTGGTGTTACCTTACATGCTGCATCTTATAATGGAAACCATAAAGTCAATTAGAACATTCATATTTTAATCCAATAATAAGAATGATGTAAGAAGGAGACTCCTATAGTAATTTCAACAACTATTCTTAAAATTCAGACATTGTTATTACTACTAAACTAAAATATTTCATTTTCGGGAGGGGCATTACACTTGCCACCCTTGTTGGTGCTTAAATATAGGAGTGATTTTTGTGTTGTGAACCTTCTTCTATCTGTATCATCATTCTTCCATGTTTGTATTTGATTTTCAACAAATTGGGGACAATGCAAAGTGTTGAGGGCATTTAGGCTTCCCTTCCATGTTGACCCAATTTTTTATTTTTACTTTGTTTTTCGTGCATTCTTCCTGATATGGTGGGGATTGATGATCTTTCTCCTTGCAACATAGTTACCTATTATTTATATAAGCATGAGCATATTTGACCCCGCAAAACCAAATCCCCCTGTGTCATATGTTTGTGATTATTTCTCTTTCCCTCTTTTTCATCTTTCTCTTCTCTTTGCTTGAGTTTTCCCTAGCATGTATGATAGTGTTACTTTCATAATACTTCAATTTTTAGAAAACACATTCATTGGAAACAAATCCTTTCTTGAAAATATTTGCAAATTTTTCAAAAATTGCATTTACGACTTGGACCCCTAATGGAACGTGTTTCCTTCATCATGAGTTCATAAAGAAAGAGCTTGAGAACTTTCCTCCAAGGTGGGAGTAGTTTTTTCCTATAGGAGAAGTCTCGACCTTCCCCTCATGAGGGGGCATTTTATTCCTTTCGAATTCCTTGATGAAGTGAACATCTTTCAAAAGGATTCCTTGAAGATGAATCAATTTTTGAAAAGACATCTCTATTACACTTTTAAACAATGTGTCCCTTAAGTGGACTCCCTTTCTTCACACAGGGTTCCCAAGGGACCCCTTTGAAAGCTTTCCAACTTTTCAATGGTTTGTGTGATTATCCGCTTAATTTCCTAACATGTTTTATTTGTGGATTAACATGTTGCTTCGTAGGTGTGCCTGTGAAGCCACTATTCGACTCTATGAAGTCCCCTTTCTCTGGGTTTCCTCCATGTGAGATATCTTAAGGGACACCTCCTTGCAAGTTTGTAGGCTTGTAAGGCACTTACTTCTCTTGGTTTCCTTTATGTGAGAGATCTTGGGGATACCTCCTTATGAGTGTGCGGGCCTGTAAGGCACTTTCATCTGGGTTTCCTTCATGTGAGAGATCTTGGGGGATACCTTCTTGTAGGTTTGTGGGCCTATGAGGTGCTTATATCTTGGGGATTCCTTCATGTGAGGGATCTTGGGGGTTGCCTCCTTGCAGGTCTAGGGGCCTGTGAGATGCTTTCATCATATAGGATTTGTCCATCATTGGTTTGAGGGCCTTCGGTGTACTTTGTGTAGCTTCATAGTTTTATGGGACTATGAAGTCCTTTTGTTCAAAACTCCTTAGGGAGAGTACCTATGGAGTCCTTTTCCTATCTTGTGCTTTCAAGCTCACCAAATCATGGTCTGTTTCCTCGACGGTCCAGGTATAAATCTATAACCCAACTAACTCTTCAATCTACTTTACCAAAACAATCATCAGTATTCATGCTTGCTAAAGTCGGGGAAAAATGTATAGGAGTGAATTTTCACCCCTTACAAAAATCCCCCTTTTACACACCCTCACTTTAGAAAATCAAATCCAAATGAAAAATTTCACATCACTCAACTGCCTTCCTTCCACTTAGAATCTGTCTATTGTGTTGATGAAATAATATTTGTCGAGGACACACATGTGACGTATAGATGTCTGCACAGTGCACTATTGTCCCTGATAGATTACTGCATCTGAAGTTGGTAGATACATTACACTCCCAATTGGGGATGAATTTTAACTTCCCTCTTCGACCAACTGACTCAAAAATTCCTTATTCTTCCTCATGCTTCCTTCAAATGGAAAAATTTTCACTTCATTTGATGCTCTTGCATCCTCTTACAATCTCTACACACATTCTCAAGCCATTTTCTTAGCATTTCCAACATTCACTTCAACACTCCATTGCAAAAACAACACTCCATCAACTCCACATAGAAAGTGCAAAGAAATCCATAGAAGCATGGGCTTGGAGTCTTGCAAGACCTCCCTTCATCACAGTTACGGCTACATATGGTGACCTTGCCAAGTCTATATTCTCCTTCATTGGCTAGTGATATTTTGGGTGGAGGTGGTAACATTTCACTCCTCTCCTTTGTGATTTGGTTGAGTAGCATTGTATTGTTTTGTAGTGTTTCTATTCTCTCTTCTTTCCTTTATCACATATTTCTACTTCATTGCTTTCTTGTTGTTCGTAGAGGTGGGAATACCAAAACAAGGGCCTGACTGAGGCAGGCCCCTATATAGCCCCAACAATTTTCCCTCTTTCTTGTGTGTAGGTGGACACACATGTGGAGCTATCTAGCGAACAAACACTTTTGTGAGATTATATTCATCACTCTAGCCTTCATTTTTTTTCTTTACCATCTTTGTCTCTACTTCTCATACTTCATTATTCTGTTTTTTCCTGTCAAAACCAACTAGCTAGGTTGTTAGTTAGTTTTTGAGTAGTTTGTATTGTGTTTATTATTTTCTGATAGTATAGACGCCAGCGCACCCGAGAGACACCAATTTGTTGCGCTATTGTCCCAAAACTATGTTGTCTTTGGATAGAGAGTTGTCTGAGACATAGTACCAACTCTAGAAACTAGCTCACCTAGCCCAAAACTAAGTTTAGGATCTGTAGGGTGGTAGAAGTACATTATAGTGCTCATCATTCTCGATCCTTACCCCAAGACATCCTTTAGAGTGAGGTAAGTTAGGGAATCCCTCCGCTCTCATCTCTCCATGATCTGGAGCCTTGACGTGGTTGGTCTCCCTCTCTTACAATATCCAAGGAAGATTCCTTTATTAGATCTTGCATCAAACTTTCCCAAATTTTCCTCATCTCTTATGATGTAACGCTTTCTCCCAAAAAATCTAAAATACTTCACAATAGGGGGTTTACCATACCATAATTCATAAGGATTCTTTGAATTTTTTGTTCTTTCTCAATGTTTTTTAAAAATGTAGACTACATTATGAATTTCTTCTCTCTAATAATCATCTAAAAGATTAGCTTCCTTCATCATTTTCCTAGTTGCTTCCTAAATTGTTTCATTTTTCCTTTCCAAAACTTCATTCTGCTAAGGAGTTCTAGGGGATAAAAAATTCCTCTTTATTCCATGATCTTCACAAAAAATATTAAACTCATTTGAAGTAAACTCACCAACTCTATCAAGCCTCAAACATTTTATTTTTAGATTTAATTCATTCTCAACCATAGCCTTAAATTCTTGAAACTTGTCTAGAGCTTTTGATTTTCCTTTAAGAAATGTAACCAAGCCATTCTAGAATAATCATCAATTAATAACATAAAGTACCTATCACCACATGAGCTTCTAATTCTAGTAGGTCCACATAGATTTGTATGCATTATCTCCAAGGGACCTGTGGTAGAATATTCTTTTATCTTGAATCTTTCCTTTTCTTTCTTTCCAATTTGACATTATTTGCAAATTGCATTGCTAGGCTTTGAAATCCTTGGAAAATATCTCATATCATCAACATAACTTATCCTTAATAGGAGCTATCAAAATTGATGTGACCCATTCTTTTATGTCATAGCCAAATTTCATTAGTTTGCAACATAAGCACTTTACACCATTATCTTTAAGTTGATAGGCATTACCTCATGTCCTGGTTACAAAAACAACCAAAATACTAGAGCTTCCTTTTTTGATTTCACAACCACAATTGTGAAATACAAGATTATATCATTTTCTACACATTTCTCCTACACTTCGAAGATTATGTCAAAGACCCTTGACATGAATAATATCATCTGTATTATGCTTTCCATAAAAAGTAATTGAACCTTTTCCACAAATCTTAGCGGATGTATCATCACCAAACTTAACAATACCACCATCATACTTTTCAAGCTTAACAAACTTACTTTTATCACCTATCATATGATTTTACCATCCACTATCAATAATACAATAATTATTCTCCTTTCTAGCATGAAAAGAAGTCAACATAGTTCCTTCAATGTTACAACCAATTTATAAATCACTTTCGCTTACACATCTTTCAAGATTAGTATAATTAGTTCCAACATTTAAAGCCATTAAAAAGAATTCATCACTTCCTTTATCTAGATAATATGATTCTTCATCATCATAACACCATTGTCCTTTTCAACATTATAACTCTTCTTGACAAATTTACCCTTATGATCCTTTTGTTTGTCATTAGTAACTTTGATTGAAAATTTAGATACATAATGACCTATCTTTCCATAATTGAAACATTTGAAAGGCAGCTTATCTTTGTATTTTATAATATTGTTTTCAATCTCCTCATAAAGTTTCTTTCACCTCATCAAGATCATCTGGATTTGATCCATGATCCTTTTCCACTTTGCAAACTTTAAAAGTAATTTATTTGTTTGTAGTATCTTGACCAACTCTATCATTTCAAAAGAAGTTAAAGCACCAAACATCTAACCTCTAGAATAATTATCCAAATTCTAAGCTTCCTCAATAGCATAGAATTTATGACTATAATATTTAGGTAGAGTTCTTAATACCTTTTGCACAACTTCACTTTCATCTAGCCTTCCACCAAGACCATTGATGGCATTGAAATCTTCATCAACTCTGAGCATATAGGAAGTAATATCTTCATCTTCAAACATCCTTAGGGTTTCAAATTTATATTTGTAGTTATTCATCTTTTCTTGTTTGACCTTTTCATCTCCTTCATAGATACTTTCTAGCTTCTTCCAAATATCTTTAGAAGATTTGTAGCTCATAACCTTCAAATTAGTAAAACCACCAAGATTGCATTCCTTTTTTTTCCATTGTTCTCATATGCCTTGATCTCATCATTAGTTTACAACCAATTTGAGGGCATAGTATAACATCTTTCAATAGATTTCCAGACACCAAATCTAAGGAAGACTAAGAAAGACTCCATCATGGCTTACTAGTAGGTAAAATTTGTTCCATCAAACAAAGGATCTTTGATACCTATCCTATGTGTCATCTGGATCTACCTCAAGAGGTTAAGCTTCTTCCTAAGAACCACAAATCGGATACCAATTGTTAGATGCACAAGACAATTAAGAGGGGGTGCTGAATTAGTTGTATATTTTTAAACATCAAAAAACCTCATTAATATTCATATATGCATTAGCTTTTAAACCCTTATCCACCACTAAACCCTTAACGTGCATTAATACAAATGTAAACATATAAAGTAGTAATGAAAACACATGAAACACATAAGAACACTAGATTTATGTGGAAAACCCAAGAAGGGAAAATCCATGGTTATAAGGATTAGATCACAAATATATGAATTGAAAAATTGAATACAATAAGGCTCACTATCAGTGGCTCACTTCCAAAGGACTCACTCTCTAGAAGAAAGAAGAATAGAATAAGGGGTGGCTCACTAGCAATTTGAACTACTAACAATGCATCTCTCTTATGTTGAAGGTACAGTTCCAATGAAGCATAAACAACTCTGAAACATAAGAAAATGGGTTCACCAATGGTAACAAAGGGGTATGATGAACCTATTTCCATTTAGTTCATTAGGAAAAAGAGATCCCCTAGGGAAAGATTGAATTTCAAACCTTAGGTGAGTCAACCTTGGTGGAGATCTTTATGTTTTCCTTATGACTTAGGATGGGGTAAATCAGCTTGAAATGCACTTTTGGGAGATGAATGAAAATAATAAATGAATGCAATGATGCAATGTAACAGATGAAACCTCTAAATTAAACCTTAATTTGGTAGAATCTAGAAAGAAACAACATATTTGAGAAGGGTGTGATTTTATACACTTGTCACAAAAAGGTTGTGTTGAGTGTCCTCCTAGAACTCATTTTCCCTATGAAGAATGGGTCTTGCTATAGGGGTTAAAAATATACTTTCATAGTCCTTTGTTCCTTGTTTTGCACTCTTGATTCCTCCAGTTTTCATAGTAAAAAATTCAAAATTAAATTATGAAAGTGAGTTTCCATGGTTTAACGACAAAGTTGACAGCTTTGCAACTTTGAAAACTTTTACAATTTTTCTCCTTTGATAGATCTTCAATCCTTCAACCTAAGATCTACAAAACACACAAGAGTGAAAAATTGTTTGTTTTTGGTGAATGGGGGTTTTCCTTGGTGAAACCCAATTTTTGTAATTAAACCTCGAATTGGAATAATGAAACATGAAAGGAATGATGAATGAACAATTGCTATTTTGCAACTCACCAAACATTTGATTTAAAACCCTTGAAGGACTAAAACTTATTAGGCATCTCCAAGGTCTTGATCTTGCATGAAATGGCTTGATTGATGATGTGATCTTGTTGCTTGAAATTTGACTTGAGTGCTTCAAACCTACATCATAATAATAGCTCAAAAACATGCATGATGCTTGAGATCTTTAATTCTGTATAAAATGATTGATAAATCTGCTCTTGAACACCTTTGATAATAATATTAGTTCTTGTAATTGATCTCTTGAAAATTTAGCTTGCTTCTAGGATTTGAATTGATAAAGACCTTGATTTTATACGTAATTTTCTAATTTCCCAAAAAATTAAACATTACAAATTGATATTTGAATTTGAATTTGGGATCATAAAAAGGCCACCAAAAACATATTAAAATTTTGAATTAAGAAACTAAAGGGGACCCATTCACCCAAGGGTGAATGGGTCTTACCTAAATTTCCAAGACCTATTCATTTTGGGGTGTTAAAAATGATAATTACATTAATTAAATCACGATTCCCCTTTTGGAAATTACAATTAATTAAGCTTGTAGATGTATAATTGGTCCAATTAGAGGCTTAATTAAGTCTGATTGATTAAGGGACCCAAACATAGTGTGAAAATGTAAAGGAGTTGTAAGAGTGGGGGATCGACCATGTTCAAGGCCCCAAGTCACAGAGGGCTGCCCAAACTTACCTCAGCTAATGTGGCTTTTAGGAAATAAGGGATGAGAATGATGAGGATTATAGGGCCCTTCAATCACTTTACAAATCCGAAACAAAGAAGGAGACCAAGCAAGTCAACTTTCAGGTTCGGCTCTATGCCTCAGAGAGCTTTCTATCAGAGGATGAAAGCACATAACTGGGACAATAGTGCAACATGCTGGCATCTCTTAGAGGTGCTAGCGTCCATACAACTAGAAAATCCAAGAAACAGGAGAAAACATTAAAAATAGACCGATAACTTAAGGTAAAGTTTCTAGGAAACTGAAGTATGTTAAAAATGTGAATGAAGAGGACAAAAAAGGGGTGAGGGAAGTTATACTAGCAAAGTATTTCCTACAAACAAGTTCTTCTTTCTAGCAAGCTCCAAAAAGCACCTAAACCTGCACACATAAAAGAGAGAAAATGAAGGGTTGTATAGGGGCCTACCTCATTCAGACCTTGTTTTGGTGTTTCCACCTCCACATATAGCCAAGATAAAGATGATAGATAAATATGATAAAGAAAGATAACAAAAGCACTACAAAGTAGTAAAAGTGCTACTCAACCAACGTAATAGAGGAGAGGAATGGGAAGCTTACCACCTCCACCAAAAGCACTCAAGGCTAATGGGGAGAAGATGAGAGTACTCAAGCCTTTGCTGCAATGGTGTGGTCCCAAACTTTCTCTAATAAAGTGATTGAATGATTTTTTGTTGCTGCAATGTTGGATGGAGTTCAAATGGAGTGCTCAAAAATGTATGGAAAAATGGATTGAGTGCCTAAAAGATGGAAAATGCATGAAAAAGATGGTAATGCATGAAGGAATGGTGAATTTCTAGAGAAACATGTGATTTTGGGTTGGTGAGGTTGAAGTGGAGGCATTACAACTTGATCAAAATAGAAAGTGTAATGTCTTTGCATGCTTCAGACATGAGAATCCGTTATGGACATTAGCGCACTGTGTAGACATCTGCGCACCGTGTGGGTGTCCATGATGGTTTTGCTTCTATCGACACAAAAAATGAGCACAAAGTGGAACAAAGGCAATGGGCTTATGTGGATTTTTGCCTCTGAACTTGGTTTTCTAAAGTGGAAAAAGGAAAAGGGGAGAATTTGCACATGGGGTACAAATTTACTCTATCACATTTTTCCCCCACTTTAGCAAGCCCGAATACTAATGAGTGCTTGGTAAAGTAGATTGAAGTAGTAGTAATAGGGTTAGAAATTTCTATCTTTATCGACAAGGAAGTATACCATGATCTAGAAAACTTGAGAGTGCAGGACAAGCAAGGGACTTCATAGCTTCTCAGAACCATGAAGCTAAAGAAAGAAAGCACCCTACAGATCCGCAAACCTTCAAGGAGGCATCCCCTAAGATCTCTCACATAGAGGAATCCCGAGAAGCACCTTACAGACCCCCAGACCTACAAGGAGGATATTCTCCAAGATCTCTCGCATGAAGAACATCCAAGGAAAGCGCCCCACAGGTTCTCAGTCCTTCAGGGAGGTGTCCCCCAAGCTCTCTAGCATGGAGGAAACCAAAGGTGAGTTCCCTACAGGTTCTCAATCCTACAGGGGAGTGAAATCCAATATCTCTCACATGGAGGAAGCTCAAAGGAAGCTCCCTATAGGTGCTCGGTCTTGTAGAGAGGTATCACCCAAGATCTCTCTCATGGAGGAAACTAAAGGAAGTGAACTTCGTAGAGTCAAAAGTGGCAACATGTTTATCCTCAGATAGAACATGTCAAGAAGCGGCCATGTAGGTAGGAAAGTGGACAGTCATGCAGACCATCAAAAAATAGGAAAGCTTTCAAATGGGTCCCTCGAGAACCCGACACGAAGAAAAAGGGGTCCACTAAAGGGATGCGTAGTTCAAAAGAGATGTTTTTGTCTTCAAATTGATCTGTCATCAAGGAATCACTTTATCAAGGAATTCAAAATGAAGAATATGCCCCCACACGAGGGGAAGATCAAAGTGATTCCCACTTCGAAGGAGAAGTTTTCAAATTCTTTCAAAAGGATCCCTTGTTTCAAATACTATCTTTGAAAAAGGAAAGTTTGCAAGGACTTTTCAGAAAAGATCCATTTAGCAACGGATGCATTTTCAAAAATCCAAATGATGAAGATGTGGAGTTGTCTCACATGAAAGGGACAACTCAAGCAAAGAGGAGAGAAATATTAAAAAGAAAGTGAATGAGAGAAACAAAAATGAAGGGCATAGGGGGATCTGGTTTCACGGGGTTAGATCTATCAAAGCTTATATAATAGGTAACTCTGGTGCAAGGTGGAAGATCATCAATCCCCAACTAGATCAAGAAGAATCCATGGAAAAAAAAGTAAAAATAAAAAACTTTTTCAACATGGAAGGGATGCCTAAATGCCCCCAATGATTTGCATCATCCCCAATTTACTGAAAATCAAGCACAAACATGGAAGAATGATGATACAAATAGAAGAATGTTTATGACACAAAAACTTGCCTGTATCCAAGCACCAAAGAGGGTGACGTGGGTCCTCCAGGAACACATAGCACATTTATGGGGGAAACACATCACAAACACATATCTAATCTACAGATAAAGAAGAGATGTCCTCCCCTAGTATTGATCAACCAAGAGGTCATCTACTTCCCACTCAAGATCGTCATAGGGGGAAGGAAGATGAGCCTGTAACGATACAATGTCAAGGGGAGGAGCTTCCGACCCTCCCACAAAAAGGGCTAAGGAAGAAGGCCCCTCAAGGTCTTCTCCACTCACCTCTTGTTGAGTAAGAGTTAGCGATATGGCAAAGATCACTGACAAGGCCAAAACGTTGTCTATAGAATTGAATAGACACCTCATAGGAGTGCCATGCTCAATCTTAGTGGACAAAAGAGGGAATTCCTAAGATCCACCATTGGGTTCACCAAGTGACTTAGGAGTGGTGAGAAACTCAGGAGAAGTCAGGACTAGTTCTATTGCTAAGACAGAACAAGTCAACACAAGGCCACCTTGTGGAGGTGGGCTCCTCTTGTGTTCTCCACTATCAGAAAAACTACCCTCCAACTTTTGCCTCATCGAGAGATACGAACTCCCCAAGTATGAGGCAAGAGGTGTAGAGGAAGAGGAGGTAGAGATAACCAAAGTAGACACCACTGAAGTGTTTTCCATGTCTATGGGTTTCAGAAAGGGTGAAGCATTTTGAACAATGCTAACAGAGGTGGCTTCATCGAAGGAGCGATGAATACCTGTACAGGTGCCCTCATACTTACTATGGGAGCCAGAGGTGGTGCATAACTAAATTGAATGGAAGTAGAAGGGAGAAGAGAGGAGTAAATTGTAGCAAACCCTAAGACAAGGGCAGTCTTCTCCTCTTCCTCCTTCCTTTACAGAGCAGACTGCTTAGCCATAAGAGCCTTTCGTTGGCGCTTGCGCTCATGCGCAAGGAAATTTCTTCAACTCTTAGAGCTAGAGGCCGGAGGTTGTACAGGGACAAAAGGCTCTTGCTTAGTCATAGGAGTGTCCACTGCAACTGTTTCCAGTGGAGGAACATACTTCTGTATGGGATCAAGGGGAGCAAGTTGAGAAACAATAGGAAGAGTCAGCTCAAGAACCTTAGCAGCGGGCCTCTTCCTACTTGCTACTTTGGAAGTAGTAGCAGCAAGAGGCCTCAGATCGAATTCCCTTCGGGAACCTCTCTTTCTTGCATATAATTAGTACCACTATCCAAGATATTCATTAGGGAAATCCATGATCCTCAACTTGGGTCTATGCCAAGGAGGAATCATAGAACTCAGTAGATAGCTGTCAAGCTAACTCATCCAATATTCTTCCCAAGAAAGGGGAGATTTTGTGGCAGTCTAGGAAGAGGTAAATTTTTCTTTTCCCTTACAGGAAGGAGTGGGAGTTGACATGGACTCCTCCTTTCTTTTCTAAGAAGAGGGAGCAGTCAGTGCAAGCTTTTCCTTCTTCATTTGGGAAGAAGAGGCAACCGATTCCTGTATCATAGGAAGGGTCAGTTTCAGCCATCCCTTTCCCCTAGTCTTATACTTTACATAATTCTTGTAAAGTAGATCTGTTCTTGGAGGAAGTAGACCAACTGGGGTAGGCCAAAAGTGATCCAATGAATATCCACCATGGGACACCAAGGGCTAGTATCTAGTGTCATGTACTACATGCACGACACCTTCATGGGGAAACTTTAAGCATTTGTGAATAACGGAGGAAACTCTATTCATGGAAGCTAGCCAAGGCATGCCTAGCTTCATCCTGAACAGGTTGGACTCCTAGATGATATCAAAAACTATGTCAACAACCATAGGTCCAACTAGGATGGACAAAGTTATTGAACCATAAGGTTTTAATGAAAGACCGTCATGTGTTTAGACAGTTGATTTTGTTTCCTCATATTATTTTTTGTGTAATGAATTAAGCCACAACGCTTCCTTCATGATGAAATTCACTTGACTCGTGGAGTCTACCAAGACTCATGTCACAATGTTTCCATTGATGCGAGAAGGAATGTAAAGAGGAGAGGGCTTATTGTTCAAGGGTAGATCTTGTGAAGTAAATGTTATATCCGGGGAATTGGATGCAGATTGTGTGGTAGTCGTAATTGTGACCATATTGACATAGGCTTCATAATGGATCAAAGAGTTAGTGTGCTCAATAATCATATTTTCAGAATGCAATGGAAATGGGTCTGCGTATATCTACAATTCACTGTTCTCTTTTTCCACTAATTTATTTGTACGTTGTTGGCTTCCATCGAGATGAAAAGTACCATCCTCGATGCGATCGTGTATCTCATGACACAAGAACATACAATGTTCGGTATCATTCCCATTAACTCATTGGTATTGATAATAGATGTTTTTGTCATACCAATTAGGGTAAGGTTCTTTAATCGGCTTCGGGTTTGTCAAAGTTATGATCTTATCCCTTAGCAACTTTTGCAAGATGGAGGAATAAGGTTCTGAAAACTTTGTAAACTTCCTGTTACGTCTAAGATTACCGTCGTCTATGGTAGCAACCACATTCATAACATAATTTCCTTTCCCAGAGGTCGATACTATAGATCTTCCCTTAGAATGGGAATGCAAAGAAGGTCCCCCAAACTGAGTAACCATTTGCTGATATTCTCGCAAAGTTGCACACAAATGCACGAAAGAAGGATACTTCATAAAGGAAAACTTTTCTTGCCAAGGCCTTTGTAAGTTCCCCAAGAATACCTTCTGCACATTAGAATTGGGTAGCGGGTATGAGATTTGTGAAAAGAGTGCTTGATATTGCATTATGAAATTAGTAATCTTTTCATTATCTCCTTGTTTACACTAGATGAGATCCAAGAAGGTCATCTTCAACCCGATGTTAGCCTGAAATTGTCTAAGCAATTGGTTTACAAGTTGATCAAAAGAGAATATAGAATTATCTGGAAAGGAACAATACCGGTCTAGTGTCGTATCCTTGAGAGACCAGGGAAATAATTTTTCCATCAATGCATCATGATGGAAGAAGTCGGTACATAGGGCATTAAAGGTGGACACATGTGACTATGGATCCCCTTTGTTGTTGTATTTCTCAAACTTCAGAATCTTCGCTCCTTGAGGAAAGGGAGTGTTTAGAATTTTTGTTGATAGCGGACTATCCTAGATGAAAGGTTGAAAGATAGGCTGGGTAGAGGCTTGGGAAAGACTCGACAACTGGCTCTGCATCCTACCCATATTCTGAATAAGAGCATTCAGAACAGGGTCATTAGAGGATATAGGGCCAAAGGATCCTCCTCCAGAGCCACCACCAGAACCACTAGTGTGACCCCTGCCGGAACTACTACTAGAGCCTCTGCCACCAGTGTGGCCCCCACCGGAGCCACCTCCACTTCCAGAGCCACCGCCATGACCTCTACCAAAACCACTTCTACTAGCACCACCTCCACTTCCAAATCCACCACCACTACCAAAGCCTCCACCACTCACCTTGCCAAAACCTCCACTGCTAAAGGTGACAGGAGGGGTGAAACTAAAGCCCAAGGGGATCTTGTTCACTTTGATAGTTTTAGGTTTTTCAGATGTGGAAGGAATGCTAATTGAGGGCACAATGTCAGCCATGTGTACTAAGATGGAAGGAATTGGTACTCCTAACTGCCCTTCCTATCTTTCAAAAGAGGCTCCTTGTATAAAATGAGGATTACTTGAAGGAGTGCATTCTTCTATCAAAAAAGTAAGACTAGCTAGGAGCTCTATGCCTGTTTGGTCCTTTTTGACCATATGTTTTAATTCACTAATGACTCGAGAATCTATGGCCATCCTCAGGTTTCTTTCCAAGTGATTTCCTAGGTCACCCAACTTCTTACTTAGGGTGGTGATGTATTTAAGAGGGATTTGAACAACTTTGCACTCATCCACTGACAATGGTGTGGGAGATGCAGTAGGAGTAGGATTAGTTTCAGAGAATCCTAACTCCCCTCTTGACAACTGCTCCAAACTAAGGGTGGGACTAGAGTAGAAGCCTGCAGAAAGGCCAATAGTGAAACTAGTAGAGAGACTAGTAGACAAATCAGGAGTGACCTTTGACATATCCATCGGAAGGTGTCATAGACTTCTCCTAACGACTTGCCTGAAAGTTGTTGATTGGGTTGTAATGCTCATGCAACTCTCAAAAGTACAACAATTGCAAGGTATAGGAGAAAATTCTTATCATCGATGGATGAATAGACACTAGTTCACGTTGGGTTCACCAAAAATGTAAGAGTGGGAGACCAACCACATTCAAGGCCCTAGGTCATGGAGGGCCAAGAGTAGAGGGCTTCCCAAACTTGCCTCAGCTAATGTGGGTTTCAGGAAATAAGGGATGAAAATGATGAGGACTATAGGTCCCTTCACTCACTCTGCAAATCCAAAATGAAGAAGGAGACCAAGTGAGTCAACTTTTAGGTTTGGCTCTGTGTCTCAGGGAGATTTCTGTCAAAGGAAAAAAGCATAGAACTGGGATGACAGCGTGGCATGCTAGTCTCTCAGAGGCGTTGGCATCCGTATGGCCAAAAAATCCAAGAAATAGGAGAAAACACTAAAAATAGACTGACAACTTAAGGTACGATTTCTAGGAGATTGAAGTATGTTAACAACGTGAATGAAGAGGACAAAAAGGGGTGAGGGAAGTTATACCAACAAATTAATTCCTACAAACAAGTTCTTCTTTCCAAAAAGCTCCAAAAAGCACCTAAACCTACACACACAAAAGAGAAAAATGTTGGGGAAGGGCTATATAGGGGCCTGCCTCAATTAGACCCCGTTTTGGTGTTTCCACGTCCACTTACAACCAAGATAAAGATGATAGATAAATAGATAAAGAAAGATAACAAAAGAACTAGAAAGTAGTAAAAGTACTACTCAACCAACGTAATAGAGGAAAGGAATGGGAAGCTTACCACGTCCACCAAAAGCACTCAAGGCTAATGGGGAGAAGATGAGAGTACTCGAGCCTCTACTGCAATGATGTGGTCCCAAACTTGCTCTACTGAAGTGATTGAATGATTTTTTTCTACTGCAATGCTAGATGGAGTGCAAATGGATTTCTAAAAAATGTATGGAAAAATGGATTGAGTGCCTAAAAGATGGAAAATGCATGAAGGAATGGTGAATCTGTAGAGAAATAGGCGATTTTGAGTCAATGAGGTTGAAGTGGAGGCATTACAACTTGATCAAAATAGAAAGTGTAACATCTTTGCATGCTTCAGATGCAAGAATCTATTATGGACATTAGCGTGCCACACAGATGTTTGCACGTTGTGCAAGAATCCACAATGGTTTCACTTCTACCAACACACCGAACGAGTGTCTAGTGGAACCAAGGCAATGGGCTTATGCAAATTTTTTCCTCCGAACTTGGTTTTCTAAAGTAGAAAAAGGAAAAAAGGGGAATTTTCACATGGGGTGCAAATTTACTCCATCACAGGAGTATATTTTTTGACACTACATTTAGCCCCCACTTCAGTGAGAGGATGAGCCCTACACTCAAAATCACACTAAATTCTGACAAAAAAGCATCAAGTAAGGTCTAGTTGTACAAATGTTGGAAAGATAAGACAAAAAAGGTTAGGGAGGATGGTCAAGCACCTAGGATCTAAGATCTCATGGAAAAACAACAAAGGAACGAAGAGACACATGCCTATGTTAAATATGTAGCAGAAAGACAAGATATAGAAGCATGCAATGCCAAAATTAAAGAAGATAAAGAGATGGGTGGATCAAGTCTCGACTATTTTTCCAATCAGTATGGATGAATCCTTAGATGTTTGTCCAAAAACATCCACAAGTGGAAACCTATTGTCCACTATGCAAACAAAATGTACTCACATGATCCAGTGAAATTTGTTGTCCACTAGGTGAGCCCCAACAAGTGGCTAATGGGAAACTCATGCCAGGTCTACAGGCTCCCATGTATCAACCATACCAAAGTTATACCTCCTGATAACTTTGATAAGGTTCCACATAAATGGTCACAAGGCTAGCAAGTTGCATTATGTTTGGAACTCACGAAAAACATAAAGGCTCCATTGGCAAGCAAGTTGTGTTATGCTTGGTGGCCTTGATACTTGCAATAGGATATTCAAAGGGGTTCTTCTTAGTTCATGAAAGGTCTCACCTTAGGGAATATTGCGCTTAATGTCTCCAAGAGAGGACTAGTTGAGGATAAAAGATTCACAACTTAGGGAATGCAAGTTGTAGCATTACCACTAAGAGGAATGTCATATGCCAAGAAAGGTCACAATATTGAAGGACATCAAACCCAATGACACCACTAAGAAGAAACATCACATGAAGTAAGAAGACCACACTTTGAAGTGAACAATGAAAAAGGAAATGTATTCCCCCACTTTAAATAAATTTCTAAAAACCATGTTGTGAGCAATTAATTTAAAGTAGAACACAATCAATGCCAATATATGAGAGATTTATTCAAAAATTCCTATGTAAACATATGTTTCCAAGAATAGAGATACATCATGGAAAGGAGTGTTTACCCCATATTTAATCCTAAGATAACACATAAGGGATCCATGGATTTGGGGTCAACGTTTGTCATTGCTACAGTGATATAATTGAGCTTGGAACCATCATCATTCCCTAAATGATTCATTGAACAATGAGCATAAAGGAAGAACGGCACATAGAGAGAGAAAAAACAAGGAGAAATTTTGGGTCAACATGGAAGAGACCTAAATTTTTCAACACCTTGCATCATCCCCAAAAGGAAAACACAAGACAAATGGTTATGATAGATAGAAGAATGAAGATAAAAATAGAAGAATGTCACGATAAATTCACTTCCTTTGTATCCTTGTACCGATGAAGTGACAAGGGTCATCCAAAGTAGAATCACAAACATATAAATACACGCCAAGCAACACTATACAAGGGATTACATTACACACGTGCAATCACAAATAACACAAAGAGAAGAAAATACTAGTATGGCACATGTGAGTCAACCTATAGCAGGCCATTCACATCCCAATCTTGTTAATCATATGTAGAAGGTAGACAACTAGCCAAAGGGACAACAACAAGTGTCAAACTAGGACAAGGATATCTAAGTACTTGTCCCCACTAAGTATAGGATAAGGATGAGCTAAGATGAGTGATGAGAATGGGCTCCTTGCAATATAGAAATGATTTGCAATAAATGTATAACATGCAATAGTGAGTATGCTATGATCCTACAACTATCACATGGTAAGGAGCCAAGGTGCATGCACTTTAGTTAATTACATCAATAAAAAAAAATTCACGGATCAATCATTGTAAAAGATGATGCTCATCAATAATATTCCCAAGATTCCTATGAAATGTACAGTAATTCATGCTTGTACTCTTTCCTTTTTTGTTTTCTTTAATAGGTGGCAAGTAAATCAATCCTAGATGGAGGAGTTGTTCCATTTTTCATTCAGTTATTGTTGTAGTGTGTAAGAATGGAAATTCCTTGATGTTATATGGCTTATATTTCTTACTTGTTAGGGAAATTTTCTAAGGTGGAGGTGGGGGAGGAGGATCTATGGTGATCCTATCATCCCTATGAGGTATTAATTGGTCTCTTGATATGATCTTGTGAAAGAGAACAACTTTTCCTTGGGAGATGTGCAAGGGGGGAAGATCTTGATATCCTAACCCCTTGGTATCCTTGGATGGTAGTTTATCTAAAATTTTATGAATTTCATTCTCATTTTTTATGTCACATCCTTGTTTGCTTAAGATATTAAAGCCTTGACAATAACTATCGTCTAAGTTAATGGGTGTATTAGTAACTTGATGAACATAGGATAGAAGAGTATCATTTTTGCCCTTGTGATCAAGTTCATTAATGATTGATGGTTGAGGCTTGCTTTGTGCTTCAATTTTTGTGCTTTGTGCTTTGTGCTGGGATTATAGGTGATGTTTGCATGGATGGATAAAAGGATGCATTATTCTCAAGGTTGTGTAAGGAGTCTTGTATGAATTGTTGCATGCTATCTTCATCTTGACCTAATATTTCCACTTCATGGGGAAATTCATTAGGAGGTGAAGGTTCATTAATAGTATCAATTTGATGTAGAGTGGTAGGGGAAGACTATCTCTTAAGAGATTCTCTCAAATACTCTAAGAAAGACTCCTTAATACACCATACAACTAACAAGCAACTTAAGCACTATTTTAACTCCACACACCCAAATGCAATCAGGAGGCTTGGAAATGACTTAGAAACTCTTAACATGGCTAAACTAAGCCAACAAACAAGACTTCTCACTTGGGAACACTCTTTCATCTATCGCTACCATATTAGGCCTTGTAGCCCTTGTAGCCCTGTCTAATGGGATAGTCAACATAAAATCCTTCTAATGACTGAAACCAGACCAAACTCACTAGTTTTTGACACTTGATACTATCCTCCACAAACCCTCAAAACCACAAGTTTTGACTCCAACAAAGAAGGCAACAAATGACCTGTTTTCTAATGCTACAAGGAGGCCTAAAAGACACTTTTCAATGCAAGTATGGTTACCTTGGCACACCCCAACACCCCTAAGCCAATGAATACATTATTATACCTTCAAAAAACTCATTCCAACTGATCCCAAGCAACACAAAACATAAAACTCACAAATCTTGCCTCAAATCAGATTTTTGCAACAAATTTTGGCTTGTCACATAGAGATGCCAAGCCTAGGGTTGCTCAAAAGTTGCACCAGAACCCCTTCCATCCTCCAAGACCTTCAAGAAAATAAATTATATGATATTCCTCACCTTCCGACCAAAAATCAGGCCATGAGCAAGTGGAGAAGGCGAGTTATAAAGCTTTTTAGACCAAACCCGAATTTTGAGGGTTTTCCAGACCACTTTCAGTAAAACGCGAATATCTCTTTCAATTCTTAATGAAAAAGGCTCAAATCAGTGCCAAAAGAAAGGTAGTTCAATTCTCTATCGATCCATTATGGTCTTCAGCCTATACAGTACATAATAATTCTGCACCACGTGTTTTAGCAGCAATTTTACACACAGAAAATGAAGGAAAACAGGGTTTCTTTTTATTCAAACTTCAGAATCAACATGCCTCCACCAAAAGAGGCCTATTTCAACCTTTGACACCTCTTTCCAAATCCCTCCAACTAATTTTTGAATTATTTGGATGTTGGAAACAACTAATTTTTAAAATATTCCAAACTAGACTCCTAATTGCCTAGTTAAGGCAATTTATACTACTCTCAAGAAACCCACTTACAATAAACATTTAAAAGGTGTTAAAACACCACAAAACACATCAAAAACATCAAGGAGACTCCCCTCAAATACCTGGTTGTACCAAGGCATCTTAATTCCTTAAATTTCTCAGATGCACCAAGTTCACATGGTGAGGAAGGAGACCTTGTTCTTACAACCAGACTTGACTCCAAACCCAAAACTTGTTACAAAACATGAAATATGGTTCTTGGAACCTTATTACATCCCAAAATTCTTGACAACAAATGAAAAAACAAACAATACCTCCAAGAGGCATGGAGACCCCAAGGTGCTCCCAATTACATTATGATTGGTCTTTTTAGACCTTATTAAGCCTATAAGCACAAAACATTCTTATTCCATCCTAGACTTCATTGTCATCATGAAATTTGTTGAACCTTCAAGGATTCTTTTCCCTTTCATGCCAAGGTGTAGGTGCCCCTGCACCATACACCCCCCCATAGGAAAACTCTTGTCCCAAGAGTAAAATCTGGCTCTTCGTCTCCACATTGCTACTCCATGCATATTCAGACCTGCTACTTGCCTTTTCCTCACACTTGGATCAAAATTTGATATCCTCCTAGCCCTTATACCTGCAAACAAACAAGGGTTAGAAACATAGTGTTCTACCTTCTTCCTTGTTCCATCTCCACACTTGTATCCATGTATTTTTGCTTGCATACTCTGCCCTCTCTTCACTGTCATCAAACCTTTGCACCTTTGTTCCTCTTGTTCTTTCCTCATTGTGATCAGACCTAATTTATTGCCAGTACCTTGTATCATTGTTTTATTAGACTCACTAGCCCCTATGCTTGCAAAGTTCACATGCTTGTCACCATAGCTCATTCTTATAGCACACACAATGGTCCCCACAGTAAGCTCTTCCTGTTTTCCAAACACTTCACTCAATTTTCCATACTTATGCACTATCCTATCATCATTCTCCTTGACTATATCAGACTTAGATGTGAATTCATCACTCAATCCTTGTAAAACCAAACTCCTCACTATCCTCCCATCATTCACCTCAACCAGATCAGACTTAGGCAAGAGTGCTTTCTCTACCTTTTGCAAAAACAAACTTTCTATTGTCCTAACACTATTTGTAGGTGCCTTCCATACTGTCACAACACCATCAACCTGCTCCAAATCTGAAATCACATCAGACTTATTGTTCTCAGGCCTTAAAGGCTCCTTCTTACCCAAAATGACAACTTTAATTTTTCCTTTATCTCTTGCACTACCTTGTAAAGGAGTTAGTTTAAAACTCTCACCATCTTTCCTTATTGTATAGGTGTTTTCCCAACCATCATAGAGGGTCTTTCTATCAAATTGCCATGGCCTTCCCAAGAGCAGATGGAAACAATCCATTGGCAAAATATCACATAGGACTCTATCCTTATACTCCCCAATCTGGAAATCCACATAGGCTTGTTCATTTACTATTAGACTTTGGCTATCATTGACCCAAGAAACTTTGTAGGGTGCAACATGTGGGATTCTTTCTAAACCCAACTTATCTACCATCTCCCTAGAAACCATATTATCTTGAGAGCCAGAATCAATTACAACTTGACATACCTTCCCTTTGCTTTTGCATGTTGTTCTAAAGAGACTCCTCCTTTGGCTCAGATCTTCTTCTTTTTGTCCCTGCAGCAAGGTCCTTCTTACCATGAGTGCTTCCCCTACTTCTGGATCTGAAGGTCTGCTTGATGAACTCACGCTCTCGTCTTCATCTCCTTGCACATATTGGACTCTTCTATCACCTTTTCTTTCACTTCCACTTGCAGCAGCACTAAACTTGTCAGGACACTTAAAAGAAAGATGACCAAACTCACCACATTTATAGCACCTTCCTGCAAATTCATTTGAATCTCTTCCTCTATAATTTGATCTTCCACTTCTCCATCCACCTCTAAAATCAGTCCCTTGTTCTTTACTTTTCCCAGCATCTTCTTGGCCTTCTTTGGATTTATTTTGTGTTGGAAAGGTACCTCTGCCCCTAGATGTACCTCCTCTACCTCTTACTGCCTTCTCTTGTCTCCTCTTCAATTTTTCTTATGCTCTCATAGCCATTTGAAAACATTGTTCAACTGATTTAGGTGCCAAAATGTTGATCTCATCCTGGATGTTATACCTCAAGCCATTCAAGTACCTAGCAACCATTTTATCTTCATCTTCTTCATGCTTAGTTCTTATGCTCAACTTATAAAATTCTTCAGTATATGATTGCACATCCAAATCTTTTTGTCTAAGATTTTGGAACTTTTTAAGCAATTGAACATTGTAATCACAAGGGAGAAATTTACCTTTCATTTTAGCCTTCATTCTTTCCCATGAAATGATCTTGCTCTTTCCTTGTCTCTCCCTTTCCTCTTGCACAAAATTCCACCATACCAAGGCATGTCCATTCAATCTTGTTTTGGCCCTCTTCACCTTAAGTCCTTCATCAACATCTTCACTATCAAAGTAGTTTTCCATAGCCCCAATCCAATCCAGGAGCTCTTCACTATCAAGTTTTCCTCCATACATAGGAACATCTATTTTTCCATGTCCCTCCTTCACAACCTTCAAAAGCTTCATTGTTCTTGCATCATTAGGGTCCATCTCCTCTTCTTCACCAAGAGCTTCTTCTTCCTCTTCAGTTTCACTTACATCCTCTTCCACTTTATGCTTTGCCTTCCAAGCAGCCATCTCCCTTTTTAAGGCTTCTATCTCCCTGTCATGAGTGTCAATTTTCCTTGCAACTACACTTCCTTTAGGTGGAATTTTCACAATCCTATCTCTTCACCAACCTACAAAACCAATCAAACAACAACACAAGATCTATTCCCTTGCTCTGATACCACTTTGATGTAGAGTGGCAGGGGAAGACTATCTCTTAAGAGATTCTCTCAAATACTCTAAGAAAGACTCCTTAATACACCATACAACTAACAAGCAACTTAAGCACTATTTTAACTCCACACACCCAAATACAATTAGGAGGCTTGGAAATGAATTAGAAACTCTTAACATGGCTAAACTAAGCCAACAAACAAGACTTCTCACTTGGGAACACTCTTTCATCTATCGCTACCATATTAGGCCTTGTAGCCCTTGTAGCCCTATCTAATGGGACAGTCAACATAAAATCCTTCTAATGACTGAAACCAGACCAAAATCACTAATTTTTGACACTTGATACTATCCTCCACAAACCCTCAAAACCACAAGTTTTGACTCCAACAAAGAAGGCAACAAATGACCTGTTTTCTAATGCTACAAGGAGGCCTAAAAGACACTTTTCAATGCAAGTATGGTTACCTTGGCACACCCCAACACCCCTAATCCAATGAATACATTCTTATACCTTCAAAAAACTCATTCCAACTGATCCCAAGCAACACAAAATAGAAAACTCACAAATCTTGCCTCAAATCAGATTTTTGCAATAAACTTTGGCTTGTCACATAGAGATACCAAGCCTAGGGTTGCTCAAAAGTTGCACCAGAACCCCTTCCATCCTCCAAGACATTCAAGAACATAAATTACATGATATTCCTTGCCTTCTGACCAAAAATCAGGCCATGAGCAAGTGGAGAAGGCGAGTTATAAAGCTTTTTAGACCAAAGCCGAATTTTGAGGGTTTTCTAGACCACTTTTAGTAAAACGCGAATATCTCTTTCAATTATTAATGAAAAAGGCTCAAACCAGCGCCAAAAGAAAGGTAGTTAATTTATCTATCGTTTCATTATGGTCTTCAGCTTGTACAATACATAATAATTCTGTACCACACATTTTAGTAGAAATTTTACACACAGAAAATGAAGGAAAACAGGGTTTCTTTTTATTCAAACTTTCTTCAAACTTCAAAATCAACATGCCTCCACAAAAAGAGGCCTATTTCAACCTTTGACACCTCTTTCCAAATCCCTCCAACTAATTTTTGAATTATTTGGATGTTGGAAACAACTAATTTTTAAAATATTCCAAACTAGACTCCTAATTGCCTAGTTAAGGCAATTTATACTACTCTCAAGAAACCCACTTACAATAAACATTTAAAAGGTGTTAAAACACCACAAAACACATCAAAAACATCAAGGATACTCCCCTCAAATACCTGGTTGCACCAAGGCATCTTAATTCCTTAAATTTCTCAGATGCACCAAGTTCACATGGTGAGGAAGGAGACCTTGTTCTTATGACGAGACTTGACTCCAAACCCAAAACTTGTTACAAAACATGAAATATGGTTCTTGGAACCTTATTACATCCCAAACTTCTTGACAACAAATGAAAAAAACAAACAATACCTCCAAGAGGCATGGAGACCCCAAGGTGCTCCCAATTACATTATGATTGGTCTTTTTAGACCTTATTAAGCCTAAATAAGCACAAAACATTCTTATTCCATCCTAGACTTCATTGTCATCATGAAATTTGTTGAACCTTCAAGGATTCTTTTCCCTTTCATGCCAAGGTGTAGGTGCCCCTGCACCACAATTGCATTATGGACTTCACCAAACACACAACTTGAAACATCTACTAGAGATCTTAAGGTTTTCCATATATTACCCATACACATGTCCATGATTATTTTGTATGCAAATTTTTAGATCTGATATATGAATATTTTAATTAAATATTGAAATGGTCTAGTTTGCTTCCCGTGAATATTGTTTTCTGGTTTTTGTAGACTTTGATCTTGTTTTTGGAGGTTTTGATGTAGTGCCCCTCCATGATTCACCCTTTCCTGATGTCTAATAAATGTTGTTTTGGGTTGTTTAGTTTAAGTTGTTTTTTAAATGTTGTTCTTGTTTAATTGATTCATTAAATTAAATTATTAAGTAACAAGTATTTTGGTAATCAAATATAAATAGATTTATTAATAATTATAGTTGATAATAAATTAAAAGTGTGATAAAATATTAAATAAAATATTATATTGGAAAGATGCAATTAATAAACAATAATAAATAGAAAGAAAATAAGGTGATAATGAATAGGCAGTTTTCTTTGGTTACAATTCTAATTTAGTGCATGACAATTATAGCATGCAGCAACATGTAGCTGCAACAATTATTATAATTAATTATCATCTAAAAATAAACTATAGGGAATCTTCAACAACTTTTCATTTTTTAAAATAATTTGCTTTTGGGAGATTTACATTATTATTAATTTTGTTTCCAAAAAAAGAGTTGTTTTTTGAACTAGGATTCTATAGAGATTGTTTTGGGTTTTGGATTTGGAAGCTTGGCATCGAAGCTTCAACTGTTCCAATCGATTTAAACCAAGTTCTTTTATTTTTTGAATTACTATCTTTGTTTTGTTTTGAAGAAAAAAGATTGAAAGTTATTCTGTATAGAAATCAAAATATTTCTTTGTTTACTTAACTTGAATTGATACAATTAGAAAAATGCATTTTCTGAGGATTATCAAAGTCCCCTGTAGTGAATCGTTTTGTGCATATTTTGCAGCCGTGAAACCCCATTTCTTTTTATTTCATTACTCTCTCTCTATGCTCCTCAATTCGATTTTACTTCAAATAGGGCAATGCAACTACAACACTTGAAAAGATCTATTATTTATTCCTGGTGTAGCCTCCATTTCCTTCACTGTTTTCCTTTGGGAATCTTATTTGAATAATCTATAGCTTATCGAATTGCATATTGTGTTATTGGTTTATTCCATGCCAATAATTTGGCTTGATTGCATCATCCATAACTTTGATTTTACAAACTAGGTTGGTGCAAAATTTAAAGGGTTTTTTCATTTTGTTGTCTTCTAATTTATGTCCAAAAATCTCAAAAACCTAGATCATGGTTTTTGAGATATGGTTGAAACATGAGGCTGCTGTCAGGTTGCTTTCCTCATGGCTACAAACATATTTATTATATTATGGTTATAGTGAAAGAATATTTATACCTTGTAATTAATTAATTAATTAACTAGATAGTGAATTGGAAAATTAAATAGAAAAGAAAATAATTTGATTTAATTATATTAGGATGACATTCAATATAATTTAAGTTATCGCCTTCTTTGTGTCAAGAATATATAATCATACAAATATGATCATGACTAGAGTAGTGTTATTAAGAAACTATTTTTGGAAGAAAAGAAGAGAACATGGTGTAGGTATAATATTAGTAAATGGTTTTTGATGAGACTTCTATGAAGAATAAATAGTGATACGAGTTATGGGGAAAAGGGGTTTTTATTTCTTGTTTTTAAAAAAGTTTTCAATTCAAGCCTGGCATATAAAGTAATGATTTGGTATCGTTACAAAAGAGATGGATTTTTTATTTATTTTGAATTAAATGTTAGCTAATGCATCATTCTTTCATTATAATCTAAAAGATTGGGTGGTTAATTAGGAGAGTTCAAGATAAGTACACTTAATATGGTTTCTTTATGAATTGATTTATAAAGTCTCTCATAAGCGTTACTTCTAATTGATATCAATAAAGTAAGGTTCTTGGAATTATTTAGATATTGTATTTATAACATTGGTGAAACATTAAATAGTTAAATAGCAATTATATAATATTAATGATTACAAGGAAAAGGTTTATCTAAAACTTTGAATAAGAGACAAATGAATTCTAATAGGCAACATAAGTGTCTAATCTAAAACACTTAAGTCATGTAAGGGTATAAATTCAGATAATTAGTGAGTATTTAATGGACTATAAATAAAAGATTTTGAATTGGAAGGTTATTTTTAAATGAGTAATTAAGTATGATAGATAAATGAAATTTATATAAATATTTGTATGATATTAATATTTATGTAATGGTTCTCAATATTTAAATTCTAATAAAGTAAATAGGATTATATTTCAATTGAGAAATATTTATAAATTATGATGATACGTCTATGTGATGGTGTGAGTTTATATATGTATGTATATATTGCCATTTTATAATCTTCTTTTTGAAAACTGCATTATGTTTATATATATATATATATATATATATATATATATATATATATATATATATATATATATATATATATATATATATATATATATATATATATATACACACACACACACACACACATTATGATTTTAGAAAAAGAACAATTCTCCCTATGAGCTTAAATAGTTATGTTAGAGAAATGAAGTTAGAAATTAAATAGAGAAAATAATTAATTTATACTTAGATAAATGAAGGATTTATTAAATAAATGAATTAGAGTAACTTTTTGATTAATTAATAATTGTTGATTTCTTTAATAATTGTTTGTAAACTTAGTAGGTAATAAGTTGTTGAGTATCATGAGATGTGAAAATAATGTCTTCATGAATGTATTGTTTGTTGAGTACCTATATTGAATATTGTGTTGGATTCTCATATTGGGGGAGATTTTGGTAATTGTTTAAAAGTGGAAGAGTTTTTGTGCAAGTTGTTAAGTTGGCTTCCAAAGGCTTGGGAGGAAGTATTGGTATGTATGGTTCTTTTGTTGATTCCAATTTGTAAGTGGTTTGATAATGTTTGAGTTGTGTGCAAGAAGGAAAATTCTTTGCACTGAGTTTGCATTCTTGTGATTGTGATATGTGTGTGAGAGGGTCAATGCCTTGCACTATGTTGGATTCAAGTAGTTGTGTTCAATTGCAAGATGGTAAATACCTTGCTTGTTTTGTAGGGTTTACTAGTTGCAAGTGTTGATTATCAAGGTGAAGAAAGCTTGCAATAAGAACTTAATTAAGTGAATGCAAATCTAAAATGTGCATATTAACTTTTAGCCTTAGTGTGAAGAAAGAATGAGAGAGGGAGATAGAAGAATCATAACACATGCAACAATAGATTTACGTGGAGAAACCCCGAAGGGAAAAAAATCCACCACAAAAAGATAGGAAAGTATATTACTAATAATCTAAAATATTACATGCAGCAATAGACTTCTCTTATCAAACTTTGTAAAATCTGGTAGCACCCTATTAGCTTGCAAACCTACAAAACTGAATTTTAATAACTCTAGCTCAAGGCCCCAATTTAAAGAGATTTGTGAGGATGAAAACCACCATGATTTCACCAAACAATAGGAAGAAATACCACCTAGAAAAACCCATGCCTCCCTCCTTGAAATGTTCAAAAAATACCAAAAATATCCTCTTACAAATGCTCTTATAGTTGTCATAAGAAATCTCTCATGCATGGGTGCCTAGGGTCCAAAAGTAGCATATTTTTTCATAGGGAATCTGTCATACTATCATAGCAACTTATGAAAACTGTCATACATTTCATAGATGCTCTTACAACACCCTATTTTGACCCAAAAACCTCATTTTAGAATATTCCAAAGTGGAATGCCTAGCTATTTTGTCCTTTTCCAAAAGGACAAACGATAACGGTAACACTACATTACATTGTCTCTTTCACCACCATTGGTCAAACGATTTCACTTCTTATGGGTAAATGTACAAAATGCTTTAAGAGAATAATTAATTAAAGGATTTACAAGGTTGATGGAACCTAAATCCTAACATTCTCCCACTTGACATCATACATTGTAAATCACACCCATAGAGATATAATTACATAGAATCAATTACAATGATCAAGGCCCATGGCCTTCCTGCACCAAGAGAACTTATCCATGGTGAGTAGCTTTGTAAGTGAATCTACAAAATTATCCAAAGTGTCAAATTTTTCAATCAAGACATGTCCATTCTAAACCATTTCTCACACAAAGTGATACTGAACATCAACATGCTTAGTGCGAGCATGATACATTAGATTTTTAGCCAAACATATGGCACTATGACTATCACATCCAATCCTCACTATACTGTAATCAAAACCAATACCATTACCAAGTCTCTGTAACTAAACCACCTCCTTAGAGGCATGTGTAGCAGCCATATACTCTACTTCAGTGGTAGACAAAGCAAATGTAGGTTTTCTTTTACTCATCCAACTCATTGCTCCTCCAAACAAAGTAAACACATAGCCACTAGTGGACCTTCAACTATCCAAGTCACCTACCCAATATGCATCAACAAAACCCTATATGTCCATAGATTCCCTATGATAGAATATGCTATTTTTGGACTCCAGGCACCCATGCATGAGAGATGCCTTATAATAGCTGTAAGAGCATTTGCAAGAGGCTATTTGATGCAGCCATGGTCGAAGGGTCCTCAAAGAGAACAGTCCAAACCATGCAGCAAGAGTCACACAACAAAAGCAACACAAAAAATTGATACAAACACAAATGCAGATGTTCTCATTATCAGATAATTCAATTACAACTAGCCAGAAACACTCAGACTTCCAGTATTTCAACTCACAGGCCTAATTACAACATGCTCAAATATCATCTTCCTACATGCTCCTCAATGTGAGTGAAAATCCTATAGAGTAGATTACATATCAGACTCTTTATCCTACCCTGCTACTTCACTACCTTCTAATGATTGATTACATTTTTTTATATACATTCACAAGGCCAAAGACATCCACTTTGGATAACAATTAAGTCAATTCCCAAAGAGGAAAATACAACAGTCGCAAGAATAGGTCGGCCTCAAATCTTGGATTACTTTTTGGTGAATGCATAGAATGAAGTGTGGACATAAACCAAGGTCAAAAACACCCCAAAGAATAATTATGATCACACCACCACTACCCACAAACAATGAAGATGATCCACGAACAATCCAACTAGTCGTTGGGCTTTGAAAACTATTCTGGTGTCGAATCAGGAAACTGCCAAATATTCTGAAAGCAATAACTTATCAGAAAAGAAACCAATCATGCTCAAAATATGAAATAAGGTAAATGAACATGCCCATGAGGTACACACAGATCTGCAAGGTCTGATGAGAAAACTTGAAGAACAACTGGATCTACTAGCTTGAACTAAGAAAACAGAGGCAAACTAAAATGAAAATATTTTTGGGTGATGCAAGATTGCTACAACCCAAGGATGCTCCTACATCAAACACCCCTGGTGAGAAAAGATGTTCCTTGAGAGGAACTCATGAACATCAAACTAGATTCGGGCTATAGATCCCATGCACATTCTTGATCCAAACATCTTCTCTGTTTGAACTTCTCCTCCTCCTGTCTTTTCTTCTTTCTTCTGCCGGATCCTTCAAATCCTTCTTCTATTCAAATTTTTGCTTCATATTTGCACAAGGTAGTAAGGAGCACTTACCACCACCTACCTTCTTTTGTCTATCTGCCCCTCCCTTCCTACAAGGCTTCATCTTATCCATCTTCTCATTTGTTGTACAATTCTATCTTTACCTCCATACAGTAACACCTTGCTCTCAAGTTTGTTCACAGGGTTCTCTTTCATATCCTTTTCATTCTTCAATATAATCTCTGCCTCCTGCTTCCCAAAACTCTTCACAAGACTCAAGTTCCTCACTCCCTCCTCTATTTTATTCAAGGGAGCCAACATAAACTTCTACCCATCCTTTTCTATAGTAATCAAATTTCTCCTACAATCATAGATTGCTCGTCTATCAAACTGCCAAGGTCTACCTAACAAAACATCACACAAAACTTCATCTCTAAAAGGACCTGTTGTGAAATTTTTCGCACACACGCCCCGCTGTAAGCAGGGACCCTCTTTTGCTTCGGTTTTTGTGTTCTGACCCTTTCTTTTGAGGTTTTTTCCTTACTTGGGTATATGTTTAAATGTTTATTTTGAATGCCCAAGTGTTCCCCCAGGTTGTTTATTGAAAATCTTAAGTTCTGATTGAATTTTGGGCTTTTTCCCTGATTTGGAATTTTCCGCCCTAATCAGATTTTCCCAGATCCTGCTTGGATTTCGGTTGGACCTTGTTGGTCAGAACTTTTGGGTCTTCGCAGATTTCCGTGTGGTTCGGATTTTCCTAGATTCCACCCTGTCATCAGCTCCCCAGGTTTCATGACTGTCTTATCGAGTGCATTAATGGCTTCGTATGCGCTTTGAAGGCTAGGTCCTACTTGATTTCTAAGATCTTTTGTGCCATTATGTTCACTATTTGCCATCATTTGAGCTAAGTGCTTTCCTATGATTGATTGACTTTTTTTGAGGCATTTGGGCTTCAATTAATTGATTTGGTGGCTATTTCTTGTGCGTTTTTGCCTTTGTTCTTTGTGAGTGCCATTGAGCTTCGCGTTTGTTGCTTCTAAGATCAGTTCCTGCTTTATAATGGTATGTGTCTATTTGCTCTGCTTTGAATTGAATTATGAATGGCACGTTGGTATTGTGAGGGCTTGTGGGATTTGAGTTCCTGTTTATTTGCTTATTTCGTGCTAGGGTTGTTCTGTATTGCATCCTTTGTCATCTCCCAGGTGAGTTTTGAGCTCTTTTATCTATCTGTGTTTCAGTGAATCTTGCCCGAGAATAACTAGTAAACCCTAGTGGTGACTCAATAGTGGAAACAACTAAATCCGAAGCTTTCCTGTGTGATAATGGTGGGTGAATAGGGTTCAGACCTAGGGCAGTGCCATATCAAGTGATCTCATCTTAGGATTGACCTAGAACACAAAGAAAATTCATGAAAGGTCTGCCCCTGACTTGCCCTAAGTTAAACTTGTCGAAATCCGTAGTCAGTTCAGTGTCTGGATGAAATCAAGACTTCCCATCCCTTCCGAATTCCCTTCGTTGTAACCATTCGAGCTCGCTGAGACGTCATATCGACCACCTTGAGGTTTGCCAAAGTAGTCTTCCTAGGTTCATGTCAGATCACTATGACTTTACTATTTTTACACCAATGAAATCTTGTGTATCCATCAATCAGCGAAGCCTTTGCTTTCGCCAAGACCTCACCCCACGAGGAGATGTCTCATCGACATCCTTGTTCATCCTCATTTTTGGCAAGACCAGTCCAAGTCGCCAAGAGATCAAGGCGGGATCTCGTAGCTTTACCGATCTTTCATTTTCTTTTGCCAAGACATCCATCCTTCAGCGAGACCTCCCACCAAGAACCTTTCGCTTTCGCCTGGCCTCACTCTTTGCAGTCATTGTAACCCTTCGAATTCAGGGAGATGTCACAACAGTCATTCATGTCTCACCGAATCCTTTTCGAGTTTGTATTAAGTCTCCAGGAAACTATGATTCTCTTGTCGAAGGTCTTTCTGTCGGCAAGACTTTCGCCCTCGCTGAGACCTTACTACGAGCTCCCTACACTTGCCAAAGTGTTTGCTTGGACTCATCAGTTGGCGAGACATCCAACTTTCACCAAGACCCTTCCCCGACTAACCTTTGATCATACCGATACTGTTTGCTATCACCGTTTGCCCAGACGTTGCACCGAATTCCCCAAGTCTTAGTGAAGCCTATCCTAGTGATTTCCTTTGGTGCGATTCCCGAATGTCGCTGGGACTTCTCTACGAGGTCTTAACTCTTACTGAAACCTGCATTCCGGGACCTCCCCAGTGGTCAGAATTGTGCCTAAACCGCAGATGTCCACCAAGTCCAGATTTCTCTGAAATTCGTTGTCTCCTAGATCTTCTGAAGCTTCTTCTTTGGCCCGTTCTTCACGGAAATCCATCCCTCGTGGATTTCCCCGAAAATTGATGAAATATAAGGGAACATGAGATATTTGGATTCTATTATAATTTGTGATGCATTTGATGATTATTTCACATCATAATTGGGTCTTTCATGTGATTTATTGATGAAAAGATGATCAGGTTTGATGATTAAGTAGGTGTTTCTTGGTTTTTTCGTTGGAATCCGATCGGTTTGGAATTTCCCTAAATTCCTCTTTGGCTTAGATTTCACAGATGGTCTTGAAACCTGAAATCTATTGTGGTCATTTTATGTGAATTTTAACAACACCCTGGCTATATGAGATGCATTCTAACAGTGTTTTGATAGATTAACCTTGCTTTCCTATGGTTATTACTATGTTTTCATGTGGAGTAGAGGTTGAGTCGAGCAAGGTGGCAGCTGGTTCCTCATTGTCTGATGCAAAGAGGATCAAGCTGGAAATTAAGAGCAAGGTCCCCAAGAGTAAGGTCACTTCTGTCTGGTCAGAAGTGATTGATACAAATGTTGGCCTCTGGGACTATGAGGAGTTTAAAGCAAGGATGGCAGCCGAGGATCTTCCTTTGGTGGCAAGGAGAATGAAAGAATCGGGCTTGTCCCACGTAGCTAGTTTCCCTTCTATAGTACAATGTTACGAGCTGGTCCTTGAGTGCACCAGGCACTATGATCAGGATACACAAAGGATTATTGGGCCTCAAGGGAGAATTATTGCCAATCTCAACCCGGTCTCCATTGCCCAAACCTTCGACATGCCAGATAGATCTCATGTGGTGGGATTCACCATTGAGGTAGCCTAGGAATTCTACGATGACCAAACTGTGAAGTCACAACAGCTAATCAATTCCTGGCTAGAGAAGCCCAAGTCCCACTACTCCAAATTGCCTAAGCAGTTGTTTAGAGCCAAATTCAAGGAGTACTACGATGCCATCACCTTTCTAAGTAGGGTGGTCAGATTGAAGAGTGTTGGTACATTCAAGAATTGGATGTGCCATGCCATTGTAAGGATGGAACAAGAGAAAATTGACTACCATTGGGCAGGGGTCATCAACCAAGTCATTCATAAGCAATTGTCTAATGTGTTGCAGACAAAGATCTTCACAATGACCTCATATTTGGTCTATGCACTTGCTAGGTTCCATCCCTATAGAGGATTGGATACAAAGGGAATTTTTGGAAAGGACATCATCTATGAAGTTTTCCCTCAGTTGTATTTAGGAGGCTCTGACTATAGGAGGGAAAATGATGCATTCACCATGCATATCACCAGAATGCTTCAGGAGGCAAAGCATATCAGGATTTCAGATCTGGCTAAGGAGCTCATCAAGAAATATGGGGCATGGTTCATCCAGTTCCCTACTTTCTCCTACATTTGGGTTGATGGTTGTCAAAAGGCCCCGTAAAGACTTCCAAGGTATCCCACTGACCACATCATATTGTTGGAAGTCACCAAGCAGATTTTTGATTTTGATGCCATTGTCAAGAAGGACAAACATAAGACAGGGTTTGGTGGGGATTTTCCCCTAAGGACTGGCACTGGAGAGGTATGTCCTTCCATTGGTTTTTCCCAAACTTCAGAAGAATAATTGTGTGCTCTTGGCTTGCCTCTCCACTCCAAGAGATCCAAATTCGACATCACAGGGGAGGCTCAAAAGAAGGCTAGTAGAGAGTACATCCATAAGGTTAATTTAGAGGACTATTAGGCCAACGGCAGTGATGAATATGAGTTTAGAAGGAAGAAATTCTCTCATCTTCCAGTGGATGCAGTCCGATTATATAATGTAAGAGCAGTGCCTGATCAATTGGAAGATGATGGGAACGTAATTCAGGACCATGCCTATGAGGCAGTAAAGGATAGGCCTATTGGTGATGTGGATTGGTCAGAGGAGGAAAAGACAAAGCTAAAGCCACTAATGGATCTAGTCCTCGAATTCACTAGGATGTGGCTCAAACACACAGTATGGGAGTTGGAAAACAAAGGAGTACAATGCACCTATGCCCTGATGGGGGACTTAGATTCCCATTCTACTTCTGAGGAGTCCACCGAGCATGATCCAAAGGGAAAAGGCAAGCTAGATTCCCCTATCAAAGTTAAATCTAAAGGAATTCAAGAAGAAGAGGCCTAGGAAATAGTGAAATACAGGAAGCCAAAGGCTAAGAAAAGGACTAGGACTAAGAAGCCTGAGCAGGAAGAGACTAAAAAATAGAGTCCTAAGGCTGGTGCTACTATGTCTAAGAGGAGAAGAATTGTTAAATTATCAGAGAAGGCTAGCTCCAAGGTTGGGGAAGAAGTTTCCCCACCAGTAGTGGATGTTGAAAGCTCGGAGGAGAAGTCCAAAGTATATGCAAGGAAGTCTAAGACTCCCTCTCCCAGGGATGGTGTGCCTAAGGCTGACCTACCTCCGATGGCTTCTCATGAGAAGCAGCATGATGACCTCCCTCCCACTCATGAAACACAAAGTGAATCAGGTGAGACAAAGGAGATTGATGAGGATCCAGATATAGGAGAGGAAGAATTTCATGAAGGGGAACTCCACAGTGCAAAGGCAAAAATTGAAAAGATAATGCAGTCCCCTATGGTTGCACATGCAGACTCTTCGATCAGAACTAAAGTAACTGAATCTCCTCCAAGGGAGGTAGAAGCAATGAGGGATCCATCACCTACACATGAAGAGAAGCATGTTGCAGAGGAAGAAAGTAAAATGGATGAGACCCCTAAGAGACAAAATTTGAATGAGGGAATGGCGGGAGAACAACATGAAGAAGAAATTGGGTAGAGTAGAGTGCAATTGGATTCCATTGTCCCTAATTGGCTGGAGAAAGAAATAAAGAGAAAGCAGGTGGTAATGGAAGATAGTCCACCAAACTTGGACGTACTACTGGCCAAGATTGGAAAAGAAAAAGGAAAAAAGAAGGCTATGGTGATCTCACGAGTCGAGAGGGACGAGGCACATAACAAGGTAGTTCACATTGCTACACCTGTTCTAGAAAAAAATAGAGACGATGTGGCTGGAAGTGATTATGATATACAAACTTCTAATCTTGGGCCTACATCAATTGAGCAAGATATTGAGGATTATGAGGTCTCCAGCACAGTTATGGTGGATTGATTGAGGAAGGAAATGAAGGCCAAGCAAGAGCTGAAGAGAGAAAATGAAAATCTCAGGAAGTGCTTGGAGGAATTAATAAAGCCTCTACAATCCATTAATACCTCCTCCTCTGCTACCAATCCTCTACCTCGAGAGACCATAACTAAGCTTGAAAAGATGAAAGCTTCCACCCTTGCCACTATGAATTGGTTGAAAGGAGTGCAAGAGAAGGGTGATGAAGCTATTAAGGAGATCCTATCAATGGGGAAAGATTCTATTATGGCAACTGAGTGGTTGAAACAAGTGTTGGCCCAAGATAAGGAGGATACAAACCTCCTTCTATAGAAAACCAGGACTCTAATGGAATACAACTGTGACAGGTTGGTAAGCGATAGGATTCTTTCTTCCTCTAGAGCTGCTGAACCTTGGGAGTGGTTCGAGGCATTGCAAATCAGGTAGAAGGTGTTGAAAAAGATTCACAAATGAGGGAAGCAGATTGATGACACCTTGACTAAGGTTTACAATGGTTCCATTGCCTTCTTTGAAATCAAGACAGGAAGAAGAAAGATCGTGCCCAAGTACTTGAGCCTTGAGCAGTTGAGAGAATGGTGGCATGATGTGTATGCACCACTTGATGATGGTTCTATTTCTGAGCACCAACTGGATGATACGGCCACCTACCTCACAGTTATTGATAAACATGTGATGTGCAAGGTAGATTGGGATAGGTCGGTCAGGCACTCAAGGGATGAGATTGCGTCCATTGAGAGGCGACTTAGGGTTCTTCCAGTACCACCTATGGCCGACTTGGATGGAGCATTCTTGAAGCTACATGAAGAGTCAGATCAGTGTGGGGATAATAGGGAAGAGAGCTAATGATAGGCTACGGTGCGATTTGTGCTTCCCTATTATCTTCTTGTGCGTCGTCTGAGTTGCATCATGGATCCTGGGCCAACCTCAACGAGACGCGCATTTAATGCCTGTTTGACCCATTTTGAAGACTCTCCTGGCTGGGTGGTTGTGCCGAGTTATTGCTACGAAACCCTTGCCTGGCTGATGGACTTCTGGGGATTTCTATATATTGGGCATGTCGCCTCATTTGTAAAGGGTTAGAAGAATTAGATAGTTGGAAATAGTTAGGAGGTTAGAACTTGTAATCAGAATGTAGAAGAAAAGTAAGTTAGCAGGTAGTTGCCCTCAAGCAAATATTGTAACAGAAAGCTAAAATTGTTGCTACAGTGAACAATTTGAATGCAAATAGTGACATTGTGATTTGGTGCCATATTTGTGCTCTCTTGTTTTGCATGGTTTTTTCCATTCCACCTTTAAAATTTCTTTGTTTTGGTAAATATCTAGATTAGATTCGATTTGATAATTTTTGTGATCTAATACTTAAATGTTGTAGCAATCTCTCAGTCCATACTTTTTGCAACCAATTGATTGTTAGTTGCTTTACAAAGTTAGCCTAGACTTTTCATATTCCTTGTGCTTAAGTTTGATTTTGAAGGTTTATTCACTTCAACTGCAATAGGGTTGTTTGAATGAGCGTTCATGATTTGAAAATCTTAACACCTTAGAAGATTGCACTGTTTTCTGTAAGATTGTAGATTTATCTTGGTCAAGTAGAAATCAATTTTGAGGGATTGGTCCATTTCGAGTATTGGTTACTTACATTGTTAATTTTAGAAGTAGTATTAGATTTAGAACTCTCTTTAAAACCATTATCCTTTTCTATTTCTTTAATCATTGGGTTAAATCTTGGATTGAAGGCTCACCAATTTGTTAAATCTGATAAAATTGATTCAGCATTTTGCTCGTAGTAAGGTCCCATTGTGATTACCAGCATTTTCACATTTCATTACTGAGTTGTTTTATGCACTGTCAAGACCTGACATTAGAGACCTTGGGGTTATCTCTTGAGGCTTGCCAATAGAGATTTACCTTTCAAGAGAGATAGGATATTATATTCTATTTTGCTGTTATTGTGCAAAAAACACGATCAACAGGACCAATATTAAAGTTCACCCAACACTACTCTTTCACCTCCACTACATGATCATTCTGTAACCAACTTATCCTATAAGGAAAAGGATGTGGGAACTTCTCAAACCAAGTTTCTCCGCCATCTCCTAAGATACCAAATTATCAGTACTTCCACTATCCACAATAACATTACGACACTTACCTCCTGATTTGCATACAGTCTGGAAAAGATTCTTCATTTGCGAAGTGTCAACCTCTTCCTTGTTTTGTCCCATCAAAAATTTTCTAAGCATCAGAGATTCACCTCTTTCAGGTTTTATCCCTTCTTCAGCTACCTGCTCTACATGTGCTACACAACTCTTCTTACCAGTCCCCTTACTTGATCTCTCAAGACACTCAAAAGATCTATGTCCTAATTCTCCATAGTTGAAACATTTCCCCAAGAAATCTTTACTGTTATTTCCTCTCCTCTACAATTTTTGATCAGATTCCTTACTCCACTTAGGCCTAGGTTCTTCACTTGTCTATTTCTCTTTGCCACTACTCATCTATCTCTCCTTCCTCCTAGGGGAATGTTGTCTTTTCTTCACTTTATCTTCAACCTTAAGAGAATATTGAAAATCATCTTCAACTGTAGAAATTCTCAACATACTCATCTCATCATCAATATTATATCTAAGGCCATTTATATATCTAGCCACCTTTTCTCTAGTCATCTCTCTATGTCTAGATCTGATTGTCATCTTGTAGAATTCCTTTGTATACTCCTTGCAACCATTTGTCTCCACTGGGTGATCCTCATTTCACTATTCTCCACTCTATATTTCTACAACTCTTTCCACCATAAGGCAGCATGTCCCTTCAACTTAGTCTATGCTAACTTAACCCTCAAAGGATCTCTAATATCTTCCAACTCTCCTATGCAGTCTAACAAGTCTTCTAGATTTAATATACCAGAGAAATTAGAAACTTCCAACTTATGAATTTTACTTACTTGTGTGGCTGCCCTTAGCAATCTCTCTTCTCTCTCTCTATCAATCCCTCAGCATCTTTAGTCTCAAGCTCTTCTGCAACTTCTTCATATTCATCCTCTGGTTTAGGGTTTCTCCTCAAACCACCCAAGATATTTTGAATATCATTCCTCATCTCATTCTTAAATTCTTTCATCATCTGCTCCATTCTTCTAGGGTTCATCCTTCTTGGTGGCATCTCTCCCCTTGCTTAGTGCAACTTCCTCAACTCGGTGATTTGGCTGTAGGGTTTCAATTGCCTCTCCCTTGGCGATCTATTGAACACACCTACAACTTGCCTCCAATCAGTGCTCTGTTCACCCCAAGGCATGCCTCAAGGACCGCCACCTGCTCAAGGTTTGTGACCAGCTCTCATCTCCAAATTTGTAGGTTCACAACCCACCCTCATCTCCAGATTCACAGGTTCACAACCTACTCTGATACCAACTGATGCAGCCATGGCCAAAGGGTCCTCAAAGAGAACAGTCCAAACTGTGCAACAAGAGTCACACAAAGGAAGCAACACAAATGAAAACGTTCTCATTATCAGATAATTCAATTAAAACTAGCCAGAAACATCTAGACTTCTATGATTTTGGCTCGTAGGTCTAATTACAACGTGCTCAAATATCATCTTCCTACATGCTCCTCAATGTGAGAAAAAATCCTACAGAGCAGATCACATATCAAACTCTTTATCCTACCCTGGTATTTTTCTACCTTCTAATGATCAATTACATTTTTTTATATACATTTGAAAGGCCAGAGACATCCGCGTCGGCCAAAAATTAAGTCAATTCCCAAAGAGGAAAATACAACAATCGCAAGAACAGGTCAGCTTCAAATCTTGGATTACTTTTTGGTGAATGCATAGAATGAAGTGTGGACCTAAACCAAGGTTGAAAACACCCTAAATAATAATTATGATAACACCGTCACAATCTGTGAACAATGGAGATGATCCATGAACAATCTAACTAGTCGTTGGGCTTTGAAAACTATTCTAGTATCGGATCAAGAAACTACCAAATATTTCGGAAGCGATAACTAGTTGGAAAAGAAACCGATCACACTCAAAATATGGAATAAGGTAAATGAACATGCCCATGAGGTACACACAGATCCATGAGGTCTGATGAGAAAACTTGAAGAACTACTGGATCTACCAGCTTGAACTAAGAAAACAGAGAAAAACTTAAATGAAAATATTTTTGGGTGATGCAAGATTACTACAACCCAAGGATGCTCCTACATCACTATTTTTGGTATTTTTTGACCATTTAAAGAAGGGAGGCATGGGTTTTTCTAGGTTGTATTGCTGATTATTGTTTGGTGAAACCATGTTGGTTTCCATCCTCACAAATCTCTTTAAATTCGGGCCTTGAGCTAGAGTTATTAAAATTCAGTTTTGTAGGTTTGCAAGGTAACAGGGTGCTACCAAATTTTACAGAGTTTGATAAGAGAAGTCTATTGTTGCATGTAATATTTTAGATTATCAGTGATTTACTTTCATCTCTTTCTATGGTGGATTTTTTTCCCTTTGGGGTTTCTTCATGTAAATCTGTTGTTTCATGTGTTATGATTCTTCTATCTCTCTCTCTCATTCTTTCTTCACACTAAAGCTAAAGGTTAATCTACACATTTTAGATTTTCATTCATTTATTTAAGTTCTTATTACAAGATTTCTTCACCTTGATAATCAACATTTGGTATCAAAGATAACAGTTCTGTTAAGGAAGGGATGCTTTCCTTTTAAAGTGTTGAAGGTTTTTTGCTGCAGTGGGAGCTTTTGTGTTGTGGGTTTTGTAGATTTGTGAAAGATTGTATACCATGGCCTCCACCTCTCATGAAGATATTGAGAAGTTCAATGGCACTGTTTACGATATGTGGAAGTTGAAAGTGGAGGATCTCCTTGAGGAGAGAGATCGGTGATTACCAATTTCAGTTGAAAAGAAGCCATTTACTTCAACCTTGTCGGATGAAGATTGGAAAAAAATAGACAAGAAGGCTCGAGGGAACATTTATTTGTGTCTCACAAACTCTATCCTCCTCAATGTCTCTTTAGAAGACATGGTATACAAGCTTTGGAGGAAGATAGGTGAAATCTACCAAACTAATAGTTTGTCTAACAAGTTGTATCTCAAAAGATGTTTATATTCATTAAAGATGAAGGATGGTGATTCTATTGTTGAACATTTGAATCTTTTTATTTGATTATAATTCAACTTTCATCTATTGATGTTAAAATAGAAGATGAGGATAAATGCATTTTATTGATTTGCTCTTTGCTGAAATCTTGGGAAAATTTATTTGTTGCTATAACAAGTGATGGTGTAGAACGTAAAATGGATAATATTTTTCCTATACTTCTTTCAAAGGAGATGAGGAGAAATACCATGCATAGTGGCTCCCAAGATTCCTTGCATGTGCGAGGTAGGTCCAAGGAAAAAGTTCCTAAAGGGGATAAGAAGAAGGATAAGTCTAAAGGAAAATCTAAGACCCCCAAAAAGAGCAGAGTGAAGTGCTGGAACTATTGTAAATGGGGACATGTGAAGAAGGAATGTAGAAACAAGAAAAAGAATACAGATTCCTCCATAGAAAATTCCTCTAATAATGATGATTTTGATGCTTTGATTATTTCAACTAACACAGTTTGTAATGATGCTTGGATTATTGATTCAAGTGTTTCCTTCCATATGACTCCTCACAAGGAGTGGTTTTCTACATACAAAGAATATGATGGAGGAGAGGTCTTCATGGGTGATCACAGCTCACAAAAGATTGTTGGTAAAGGAAAGGTAAAGTTGTGTTTCAGTGATGGGAGGGTTAAAATCCTTGATGATGTTTTACATATTCCAAGACTTACAAAAAGTTTAATTTTGGTTTCCAAGTTGAATGATTCTAGAATGCATGTGAAATTTGACAAGTCTGGTTGCAGGATGGTGAGGGGAAGTTTGACAGTTGCTAAAGGATCTCAAATAGGGAATTTGTTTACTCTACATGCCTCTAATTTTTGTAATTCCTCTTTTGTAACTAGCACTAAAAATGCATGTATGTTGTGGCACCATAGATTGGGTTGCATTGGTGAAAAAGGTCTTAGGACCATACTTGATAAGAAACTAGTAGACGGTATTTTTGATTATTCTGTTGGTAAAAAATGATTTATGTGAGGATTGTGTGTTTGGTAAACAAAACAAGTCCATATTTCCTAAACGAACTAATAAAGATAATGGATTGTTAGAACTAATTCATTTGGATGTATGTGGTCCAGTGGATACAAATTCTTTGGGTGGATCTCGTTATTATGTTTCCTTCAATGATGATTACTCTAGATATACTTGGATTTATTATATGCATACAAAATCTAAAGTTTTCACTAGATTTAAGGATTTTAAGGCATTGGTTGAAAACCAAACAGATTATAAGATAAAAGTATTGAGATCATACAATGGGGGTGAATATTTTTCTAAGGAATTTGATGAGCTTTGCAAACATGCAGGAATTGTTAGGAAAAAGACCACACCTTACACACCCCAACAAAATGGGGTAGAAGAAAGAATGAATTGTACAATAATGGAAAGAGCTAGGAGCATGTTAAGTAGTGCTAAGTTAGATAAAAAAATTTGGGAAGAATTTGTCAGTACTACTTGTTATTTAATTAATAGATCTCCTTGTAAAGCTCTTGTTGATAAAACACCTTATGAAATGTGGTTGCGTAAAAATCCTTAAATTTCACATTTAAGGGTCTTTGGTTGTGAGGATTTTTTTCATGTTCCTCAAGAGAAGCGCTCTAAATTGGATCCCAAATATCATAAATGCATCTTTGAAGGTTATGGTGAAAATGTTAAGGGTTATAAACTTTGGAATCCACTAACACGAAAGATGATATTTTCTAGAGATGTAATTTTCAAGGAATTTAGAGCTAACTCTGAATATGAGCAACCAAAGGAAAATTCAAAGGCAATGCATTTTGAAACTAAGCAGGAAGATGCACATGTGGAAGAACAGAGAGATGGACAAGAAAATGGAGAAGAATAAGAGAGTTCAAGTGAAAGTTTTTAAGAATTTGTTGTAACAGAAGAAGTTGAAAACAATGAGGGTGAACATGAGGAGGAACCTCTTACTTCACCTTTGAGAAGATCCATAAGATAACAAAATCTAGTTGACAAGTATATCCCACTTGATTTGTGTTGTAAATTTTCTTTGTTAAGTACTAATGATGAACCTATATCTTTCAACAACTAGGGGGTGTGGCTCTTAATGGGGGATGACATCTAGTGAGAGACTGTCAGGGTAACCCATTGGAGAGTTTCTTAATTCAATAATAACCTAATTAATGAATTGGGAGGATGGATAATTTTCACATTAATCAAGATAATTGGATGCCTCACCCATTCTTGTAGTGCTTCTTTAGGCTAAGGATGGGTTGAGAAGGCCTTGTTGGCAAGACCAACCTCCTTGTCCTCACAAAAGGAATGTTGGTTCCACATGTGTCACCCTATGGGGCTGGTGTATAGTGGGAGACTATCAGGGTAACCACAGATAGGGGTCAACGTCTAGTGAGAGACTGTCAGGGTAACACATGCCAAGACCATGCGATGACACTCTTCCCTATTGCAATCTAGCATTCCCTAGTTATGTGTTCCTCTTATGTTGTGTGTGTGCCTCTGGAAGCAATGTTTGTATTATGTGATGTTCATGTGTTATGTTGGAGCCATGTTTAGTCCTTTTGTGTTATCCTTTTGTCTTCTTGATTGTTTGAGGTAGTGGGACCTTCTGTTCTCTCCTAGCATGGGGGGTGGACCTTAGGGTTCCACATGGGTAGGAGGTTGGTTCTTTTTCCTCCATTAGGTTTTCTTTGTGTACCTTGTGTAGCGGATTCTAGTTCATGTTCCAGTTCAAGGAGACGGTCCTTATGTATATGCTTGGGACTTCTATATCAAATGTACTATTTATTGTATTGTGATGTAATCTTCCCAATTGTATTCAGGGAAGCAATATTGTAAACAATGTAATGTTGTACCTCATGTAATGGGATCTGTATATGTACTTGTTAGTTATTTATAAGTGTTCATCAATATTGTCTATCTGATGACATGTTATGGAGATTCATATTGTTTAATCATTTAATGTGATGGTTTAAAATAAACACTAGATTGTTAGATAAATCGTGATAAATGATTTAATTCTAGTACTTTTTTATTGTTTTGTTAGTAATGTAGTCATGGAACCTTAAAGGACTTAGGAATAGATTGTATGTTATGTAATATCATGAAGTTCAATGTTATTCTTTAAAAAAAATGGTTCCATTATTAAGTCATGTTTTGTGTTGTCCTCTGGGTTCTATGGCGGGGTGTTACATTTGAATTAGGATTCAACAGAGACTGTTTGGGGTTTTTGGAGTGATTGGAGCTGCAACTTGAGAAATTGAAACTTGGCATCAAATGTTCAGTTGTGTCAATCAATTTAAGTTAGGTTCCATTGTTTTCTTTTCTCAATCTTAATTCTATTTAGGAAATGAATATTGAATTTTTTGTGTTGTATGAAGCAAATCATTTCCTAAACAATTAGAAATTACATCTTCTGAAAATTACCAAAGTCTTTTTCTTAAAATTATTTTGTGTTTGTCCTGCAATCATTGCATTCCTTGAGATAGCACCTATTTACACCTACCATTTGCATTTGCTTGTAATTTTTTGAGGGTATTTCAAGGAGTCTAAATTGTGTATCCCCTTCCTTCCAACACCTAGATCTCCCAGCTTACTTAAATCCATCCCAACCAAATTATGGCAACACAAATCCGGTTGCAGCTTGTTCTTGACTGTCGCCATGGAGTGATGACCAGTGGCGCCATAAACACCTTGCTATGATAAATTCATGTAAGACTATAATATGGATGAGACTTCATGAGAGAGGGTTAGTGGAAACAAGAGCCATCTAGTCAAATCCCACTCCTTCCTACATGCATGCTATTTGTTTCAGCCTAGGATTAGTGGCGTTTTTCATTCACTCCTAAACACTGCTATGTCATTTTTGTATTTTATATTCAAAACATTAAATTTGGCATTCATAGAACATATAATATATGGAAAAATTGATGGTTTCTATCTATTATTAGTGCTACATGTAGCTATTTCCTCCCCTTCGTACTTATGTGGTAGCTCTTAGGGTAGCCAGCGTTACTTATGTCCTTTGCATAGCGATTTTTAACTGTCGTGCTATCTATCCAATATTGAATATCTCCTTTCATTCGATGGCTTTCTTTTAGCATGCGATTTGTTTTCAACTCCATTATAATTGGAATTCAATTAGTAAACTCTAAACTAAGTGATTTGACGGGTATGATTTATATGTGATTTCAATGAATATGAAATTTGGATGACATTTTGATTATATTTTGATTTCTTTGTATATGTGGGTTATGTGGAATGCTATTTAATATGTCGATAATCATTCGATTCACCCATATCATTTTCATCATTTGATTAAATACAATTCAATGGCTCTGTACAATCTATGGTATTCGGTGGTTATGCAGTAGGTTGGAAATTTGGTAAATTTGAATTAGCTTGGATATTCGGTTATTTGGTGTTCAATGCATTTGCTGAATTCGCTTTAAAATTTGCGCATTTGTTATTTTATAATCAATGACTTTTCTTTTCTTTCAATTATGGTTCATTCAATACATAAGTGTTTGCTTAGTATTCTATGATATAGGAATTCGATATAAAGGTATTATGTTTGGTGGTCAGAATATATATATATATAGGTATATATATGTATATATGATATATATGTATGTTATAATTGTTTGTCATAATTTTATTTGATATAATTTTATTCAAACAACATTTTTATTATAATATATATACATATATATATATATGTATATATACTAAAATATGTATATATTTATAGACACACACACACACACACATATATATGTATACAAGTGTATATATAGAAAAATTATATTTTAGTAAATGTGAACTAATTGATTATGTTAATCAAGAGAATTTGGAAATAAAATAAGGGAAAAATTTGCTTAACTTATATAAATGAAGGATTTATTAAATAAATGAAATAGAGAATTAAAGATTGTTGATTTCTTTTATAGTTGTTTATTAGTCAAATTATAAATTTATTATGTAATTAGTTGTTGGGTATCATGTGAGGAGGAAATGATGTCTTCCATGGATGTATTAATTGTTTGATTATTAGAATTGAATATTGTGTTTGATGTTTGGTATTGGAGTAATTTTTAGAATTATTTTAACTAGGAGTCATTGTGTAAGTTTTTAAGGTTGACTTCCAAAGGCGTAGGAGGAAGTATTTTGCATGTATGGTTTTATGAATGTTTCATCTTTGTAAGAGGTTGGGCAATGCTATGTGTTGCACTGATTTTTGTGATTATTATTATGTGTGCAAGAGGTTCTATGCCTTGCATGGTGTTTGGAGTTATATGATTATGTTTGTGTGCATGATGGTAATACCTTGTTGTTGTAGGGTTTACTAGTTGCAAGTAGGGGGAGTGGCTCTTAATGGGGGCCGGAACCCAAAGTGGTGTCCAGGACAACCCATTGGAAAGTTTCTAAATCTAGTGATAACCTAAAAATGATTTTAGGGGAAATGGTAGATTTCACATTAAACAAGATAATTGGATGTCTCACCCATGCATGTAGTGCTCGTTTAGGCTAAGGATGGATTGAGAAGGCTTGGTTGGAAAGACAAAATTCCTTGTCCCCATGAAAGGAGTGTTGGTTCCACATGTGTCGCCCTATGGGGTTGGGACCTAGTGAGAGGTTGCCAGGACAACCATAGATGGGGGTCAGGGTCTAGTGTGAGACTGCTAGGACAACCCATGTCAGGACCATACGATGACACTCTTCCCTATTGCAGTCTAACATTCCCTAGTTATATGTTCTTCTATTGTGAGTGCCTCTAGTAGTGATGTAAGTGTTATATGTGATGTTGGTATTTTTAGTAGTGTTGTTTTGGAGTCATGTATAGCCCTTGTCAATGTTAGCCTATTGTCTTCTTGGTTGATTGTTTGTTGTGGTAGGACTTCGTGTTATCTCCTACAACGAGGGGTGGACCTCAGGGTTCCACATGGTTGGGAGATTGGTACTTTGTCCTCCATTGGCTTTCCTTGTTGTTTTTCCATGTTCATGGAGATTTCTCATGTTGTTGTGGACTACTGTACCTATTCCAGTTTGAGTGGACTGTCTCTTATGTAATTGTATTGGGTTATATATATCTATGTATCTTTATTTGTACTTCAGATGTAATCTTCCCAATTGTATTCAAGGAAGCATTGTTGTAAACCTTGTAATGTAGTAACTGAAGTGATGTACTCTCATATAATGGAAAATGTTAATGATGTATCTCACTCATGTTGGATATTTACAAATTATCATTAATGTTATTTATTTGATGTTATGCTATGGAAGTGATTAATGTATGACCTTATAATGTGATGATTCAAAATGAACTTAACTTGTTAGTTAACTCTTGTAATCATTGTAGTTAATGAAATGATTCTTTTTAGCTTGGTTGATAGTTATATTAGTAGTTTGGTCATGGAATCTTAGAAGACTTAGGATTAGATTACATGTTATCTTATGTTATGTAATTTGTTGTGTATTTCATTTTTTAAAAATGCTTCTGTTATTTAGTCATGTAAGAGCTATCTTTTGGGGTTCCATGGCAGGGTGTTACACATGGTATCAGAGCCTAGGTTAATACACTGGGAACTCTAGTTTCATATGAGCCCATTATGGTGTCCTAGTTGCATGTACTCTTGAGATTATGTTTTTTCCTTTTTGTCATCCTCGCTTATTGGCCTTAGGCCTACCCTTGGGTGGTGTTTTTTCAATGGTGCAGAAGACCAATGGAAAGGATATGACCCTCGATGTAGTAGGCAATGCACCGATATTCTTTCTATCGAGGATGCATTATGGACCCTTCTATAGCCTTGTGATGTGACTCTCGGTGATGTGAATTTGTGTGTGTATGTGAAGAATGTATGTTAAATCATGAATATAGTGCTTGTGAACTGATAAATTGTGTGTCCATGCTTCTAAAAAGGAGTGAAATCATGATCTTCTGTTGAATATGTTATGAGATTTAGTGTTGTCTACTGAATAAAGTGGAATGTCTTGTCTCTAAATGATGGATATTTAATGGAAAATGTGTGCTTTATGTGAAAAATTATGTTGCATTTTATGGAAGTGTAGCATTCTGAGGTAATGAATCAGCTATGATGTTGGTACTAATGTGTTATGTTTCCACCCTATTTTGTGACCTGTTGTTGGTGCCAAGTTGACCCACAACATGTAGGTAAGATAAAATTGAAATATCTCACCTCTCCTAAAAAATACAATCAGCAATCAAATTGATCACCTCCCAAGGTCTTTGATGTTGGTTCACAACGTTGTTGTTTCATGAAGTGGTCAATATAGCTGTAATGTTCAAGGGGCCTACTGGTTTTGAGCTTTTGGATTGTTATAAGATAAAACATATATTTAAACCTACTTTAACTGGTGGTTTTAAAGAAACAGAAAAAGATAGATCAAAGCTTTTAAACTAAAGAGAATGTTGATTCATCCAATTAATCGGACTTGTTACCTTCCAAGGGATTTCTAAACTGAAACTGTAGAATAAAGTTAACTTGTAAATAATACAAAGTTTCATTCATTCACAGTGCAAACTTTAACAATAGATTGCAAATCATCATTTAAATAGAACATAAGATAAAATTTCATTCCTTGAAAGTTTTCCAAATCAAATAATTAACCCAAGATAAATACCATTTTGGAGCACAATATGAAGTAGATTTAAATCTAGCTGCTTCTACTATTGGTGAAATAGATAAACAACATTTACAAATCTGGCAAGATCACTAGTGTACAGAAAACCCATGTCTTTGAATTATGTCCATCTATACTAAGAAAATCTGGAAGATACATCACCTCCTCCTGTTGAACTTAACTTCTACTCTATTTCTGCTCTCGAGTTTTATCTACCTTCTAACCCTAACTGTTAATTCTTAACCAAAAGAAAAGAAGATGAAAAAAGAAGAAGATCCTTTTTATCTCTCCATTTATCTCCCTTACAAAGAGGCAAAAATACCATATATACCAAATGTGCCAAAAATGAGTCAGCCCCATTTTAGGGTTTACAAATTAAGTCGATTACAGAAATTAGTTTGACCAAAGTCAATGATGCATTAAATGCATGCATTCTGTTCATGTCAGCAAAAGATCACTCTCAGGCATGGTTTCCAGATCTTTTACAACCACCATCATTAACTCGCAGCCCTCGTGTCTGCCATTAAGACATCACATGTTTCATCCTCGACCTCGAAAACTGCTCCCGCAAAGCTACTTTGAATGTTCTGAAGCACTGCAATTAATGTCAATCTACTTTTTCCAGTAGACATCCCATCTGTCATTTAACACTAGCAGCTTCTTCCTCTCTGTCTAGATCTTTTTGCAAGTTGATTTACAGCAGCAGATTCAATGATCAACCTTGTATAGAACATTCCAGTTATAATGCTCTCTGAATTAAATTCATACACACTGATCACATACCACTGTTCAATGAACCAATCATCATCTTCAATTACAGAGTATATCCATATCGCTCACAGTTTGTTGATCTTCCTCATAGGAACGGTCACAATAGTCTAACTACCAATGGCTCACCTTCAGCTTCCTTTGATTGGTTGAACACATACCACGTAGGATCTTCAGACGGTCAAAATTCATTCAAGCATAATCGCACGTCGGTGAGACACTAGTCATGTCTCCCCAATGCTACAATGCTCCACTGACGCTATCAGCATAACTTACAACTATAGACAAGAGGTCATAACGAGCTGCAAGAGTCATACTGATATCCAAGACCATTGCCTAGACTATTGCTATCGGCAAGATCGGCGAGACCTCTCACCAAAGTCCACAACAGACTCATCGGCAAGACTATCGCATTCTCTATGAGTCATATAGAGCCCTTAAGTCACACCGAAGGGTTAAACCATCGGTGAGAGATCCTCAATCAATAAGAGTCTCCAAAGGTCGCACCTCTCCCTAACACTACCTGTCACCAAGAGTCTCACCAAAGACATGTATATACCCATCAACGAGAGTTCTCCCCAGGCGGAGAGGTAGAAAAAATCACAACGATTGAAATGTCTTGGCGACCTAAGCATTTCAAATGAATAGAACACAACTGCTAGTCGGAAAAACTTACAGACGGTCTCATCGACTTTACTCTTTTAGAAGTTTCATGCTAGTAAGATTGAGGCATGTTTTCCAATAGACTTCGTTCATAAACAACATCAGATGTTTTTGACATGCTTTAATCCTGCAAAACAATGCCCTCATCAGTCCTCTAAAAGCATAGAAAAACATCATTCTTCATCCTACCTTTCATATATCCTTCATTTAATTATACTTAGCAAAAATAAACTCAACTCTGGCAGAGGCAAGACCAAGATGAAACTGGAACCGGGACCAGAGTCGAAACGGGAACAAAACATGGAAATAACCAACATTTCCAAGTTTAGCCCACATTCCAGCTCCATGTATGCAAAAAGGCAAAGGAACCGAGACCACAGTAGGGTGGGAGCAAAGTCAGAACCAAATGAGGAAAGTGAAATTGGAAACAACTCCACATCCCAAATCCTTCCCGAACCTGGCCCCGCAAAAGAGACCAAACATAAGGAACAAACATGGAAACAAATGCAAGCAAGATCGAAGCAAGAATCGATCCCGTGCAAACCACAACGAGGGCGGGAATGAAACAAAATCCGACACTGAAAAAGTTTCAGGTTTGGATTCCATGCCGACCCTGCCTCTGACAACATACAAAGAGACAATGAGGAAAAAGACGAAAAAGAAGAAAAAGAAGGGGAGAAAACACCCCATGACCAAAAACAAAGAACAAAGGCAAAATAAACAAACAAGACTGGCAGAACCAGGACTGGAACGAAACCGGAACCTGGAACTCTAGAAAAATTTCTGAAGTTCAATTTTGTTATGCGTCCCATGACCGCCAGATCAAAAAGAACAAGCGCAAAGGGGCAGAACCAGAACTGGGAATGGAATGAAAACCAGAACTTAGATGAAATTCCAAAATTTGGTTTTGGTCTCGGTCCCGCGTCCGCCATAACAAACGAAAATGCCTAAGGTAGAGAACAAAAGGCCAAAGGAAATAAAATAGAACAAGGGGGGCCTATTTTAAATAACTTACAGAGGGTCTCACTGACTTTACTCTTTCAAAAGTTTCATGCTAGTAAGATTGAGGCATGTTTTCAATAGACTTCCTTGAGAAACAACATCAAACATTCTCAACATGCTTTAATCCTGCAAAACAATTCCCTCATCAGTCCTCTAAAAGCATAGAAAAACATCATTCTTCATCCTACCTTTCATATATCCTTCATTTGATTATACTTAGCAAAAATAAACTCAACTCTGGCAGAGGCGGGACCACAATGAAACCAGAACCGAGACCAGAGTCGGAACGGGAACAAAACATGGAAATAACCAACATTTCCAAGTTCAGCCCACATTTCAGCTCTGCATCCGTAGAAAGGAAAAGGAACTGAGACCGCAATAGGGTGGGGGTGGAGTTGGAACCAAATGAGGAAAGTGAAATTGGCAACAACTCCACATCCCAAATCCTTCCCAAACCCGGCCCCACAAAAGAGACCAAACATAAGGAACAAACATAGAAACAAACGCAAGTGGAATTGGAGCAAGAACTAATCCCAGGCGAACCACAATGGGGGCGAGAATGGAACCAAATCCGACACTGAAACTTTTCAAAGTTTCAGGTTCGGATTCCATCCCAACCCCGCCTCCGACAACATACAAAGAGACAATGAGGAAAAAGACAAAAAAGAAGAAAAAGAAGGGGAGAAAACACCCCACGACCAAAAATAAAGAACAAAGGAAAAATAAACAAACAAGACCGGCGGAACCGAAACCTGGAACTTCAGAAAAGTTCTAAAGTTCAGTTGTGTTCTGTGTCCCGCACCCGCTAGAACAAAAAGAACAAGCACAAAGGGGTGGAACTGGAACCGGAAATGGAACGGAAACCAGAACTTAGAAGAAATTGCAAAATTCGATTTCGGTCCCTGTCCTGCGTCCACTAGAACAAATGAAAAATGCCTAAGGCAGAAAAAAAAAAGGCCAAAGGAAATAGAACAGAACAAGGGGGACCTATTTTAAACAAGTTTAAAATGGGGAGGTTATGTAAGGCATAATAATTGGTGACTTGGTTGGGAAAATGGTTTAACCATTTTCAAGAAACCGAAGGATTCAGCTACCCAGAACTCCTGGTTTATGGACATCACAACTCCAGTTAGGTCAGTTTTAACAACCAAGTTTGAGCTAGAATCTCAAATGTAAATCAACACTGGCTACCCCTGAATCTATGTGTGTGCTTGATGGTGCATCACCCTTTTACAAAGTTTTCCTCATATTTTGAACAATAATGTGCAAGATTTGAACTACATGAGTTGATTCCCTTTAGCTGTTGTGCAATGATATCCTGGGCATTGCTCCCCTACCAATCAGGCGTCCATAGCCCCAATGGAGATACCTCTAGTTTTCCCACAACATTGCTCTACTACCATTCAGGTGTCCATAGCCTCGATAGAGATACTGGAATTACCCATTCATATTGAGTCTTCTTTTCTTAGATAGTTCTCTTTTTTTTTCTGTAAGTTTCAGATATTTCATTCAATTATTTCTCAATATGTCAGATGTCTGACATCTGTTCTAGGTTGAAAACTACCATGGACCTCATAACAGCATCTGGGGAATCGGATTTTTCACTCAAATCTTGCAACACCATCGCCCTAAGACAAATATACCATTACAAAAGGGGATGTTTTTGATGATTTGTGATAGATTCAGCCGTACCTAATGAAGATTGTTTACTTTGCACCTTGTTTTTAAAACTTTCCACAACTCTTATTGATAATGGGCATAAAACAACAAATTTAGGACAAAATCATCCAACCAGAAAACCTGAAAATATCTAAATCAACCTCTCTCCTAGTAACCAAGGTATACTTCAGATAACAACCCCCTTACAATTGCATACAATGAAGGTCCCCACAAAGAGAAACAAAGGAACAAAAGAAAAGGAAAACAAGGAAAACAACAAAACTATTTACATACAAAAAAACAAACTATTTACACATATGTACAGCCCAACAAAAATATCAAACTTTCAAGATCCAAAGTAATGTTTAAGAAATTGTCCATTGATACACAATGGAATAGGTTCTCCCATTAAACCGCTTAGTCGGAAAGCATTTTCTCCTAGGATTTTAGCAATTTGATAAGGACCCAACCAGAGCTTATCAAACTTTTGGTGATCACCTTTCTTTTCATTAGCCTTATCCCATAGCAGCACAAGGTCTGATATTCTGAAAGCCTTAATTTTGGCTCTTTTGTCAAACCAACATTTGACAATAGCCTGGTGTCTAAAGAATTGTTGTAAGGCAGCATCTCTCTGCTCTTCTAATTTCAACAAGCCAGTTAACCTTACTTCAATCCTATCATCACTAGAGTAAAATTCCTGCATAAACTTAAGGACAAGTATTTGCAAGTGAATAGAGAACACGAGCTCTTGGCCATATACTAGCTTAAATGGTGAAGTCTTCAAAGCAGCCTTGATCCTAGTCCTATCTACCCATAAAGCAAATATTAACTAGGTATGTGCTAATGATGTTAAGCAGTTGATATGTTTTATGATACTGTATATAGATGCATTGTTATGATTATTATGTGATTATTTTACCATGACCATTATGTGATTATCATTCTAATTGTCATGTAGCTGATTGTTTATGAATTGGTTGGACTACTTGGTGTTGTTCTTACTGTTGTGTGTGTGGGTGAAGGGGATAGTGTCGTATTACTCACTTGTGAGTATCCTGCTACACTACAATTTCCTTTCACAATTTTCCTGATTGTATGATTATGTAAATGCTCGACTATTTTGTGTGCTATAGGTTGTAGGTACCAAGCATCAACTCCACCTGAATTGATAGGTCTTAGCGTGCCTTAAAACCAATGGAATTGTTGAACAAAGGTAGCACTTGGTCCCTTGTTTTAGTCATCATCCTTGAAGAGGATGAGTATTTGACTTTCACACCCTGATAGCGTTTTCTGTATGGTTGGTTTAGTTCATCAATGTCACTTGTGTTCTTACTTTTCAACTTCGCCTTGTGCTCAAGTATTGTTTTACATTTGGTCCATTTGATTTAAATTCATCTAATAAATGTTTCTGATTAATTGTCGCATTAAAATAGAATTATTAAGTTAATAAATAAAATATTATAAAATTAAACATTAAATGTAAATAAAAATTAGAGTATGTTCGATAAATAAATATCATAAAGTTGATTATTAAGTTTAAATAAATTGGAATGTGTCTAGTTGAATAAAATAAATATAAATATAAAAATAAAGACATAAATAGTGGTAATGGACAATAAATATAAAATAAAATGATTAAGTAAGAAGTTTGCATGCAGCAACATGCACTCAAGAGCAATTATTATAATTGGCTATTTTTGGCAAAAGAAAAGGGGATTGGAATTAAATATTGAAATGGTCTTGTTTGCTTCCTGTGAATATTGTTTTCTTGTTTTTGGAGGTTTTGAATTGGGATTTGGCAGAGATTGTTTGGGGTTTTTAGAGTGATTGGAGCTGCAACTTGGGAAATTGAAGCTTGGCATTGAATCTTCAGCCATGCCAATCGATTTAAGCTAGGTTCCATTGTTTTTTTTTCTCAATATTAATTCTATTTTAGGAAATGAATATTGAATGTTTGTGCTATCTGAAGAAAATAATTTCCAAAACAATTAGAAATTGCATCTTCTAAAAATTACCGAAGTCTCTTTCTGAAAATCATTTTGTGCTTGTCCTACAATCATTGCATTCCTTGAGATAGCACCTATTTACACCTGCCATTTGCATTTTCTTAAAAGTTTCTAAGGGAATTTCAAGGAGTCCAAACTGCATATCCCCTGCCTTCCAACACCCAGATCTCCTAGCTTAATTAAACTCATCCCAGCCAAACTATGGCAACACAAATCTAATTGCGGCTTGTTCTTGACTGTCGCCATGGAGTGATGACTGGTGGCGCCATAAACACCTTGCTATTAAATTCATGTAAGACTATAATATGGATGAGACTTCATGAGAGAGGGTCGATGGAAACAAGATCCATCTAGTTGAATCCCAATCCTTCTTCCTACATGCATGTTGTCTATTTCAGCCTAGGGTTAGTGGCATTTTTCATTCACTCCTGAACATTGCAATGTCATTTATGTATTTTATATTTAAAACATTAAATTTGGCATTCATTGAACATTCAATATGTTGGAAAAATCAATGGTTTCTTTCTATTATTAGTGTTGCATGTAGCTATTTTCTCCCCTACGTACTTATGTGGTAGCTCTTAGGGTAGCCAACATTGCTTATGTCCTTTGCATAGGGACTTTTAACTATTGCGCTATCTATCCAATATCAAATACCTCCTTTCATTTGATGGATTTCTCTTAGCATGTGATTTTTTTTCAACTCCGTTATAGTTGGAATTCGATTAGTAAAATCTAAGATGAGTAATTTGACAGGTATGTTTTATATGTGATTTCAATGAATATGAAATTTGGATGACATTTTGATTATATTTTGATTTCTTTGTATATGCAAGTTATGTCGAATGTTATTTAATATGTCAATAATCATTCGATATATGGCATTCATTTCACCCATTTCATGTTCATCATTCGATTAAATAGAATTTGATAGCTATACACAATCTATGGTATTTGGTGGTTATGCAATAGGTTGGAAATTCGGTAAATTTGAATTAGCTTGGATATTCGGTTATTTGGTGTTCAATGTATTTGTTGAATTCGCTTTAAAATCTGAGCATTTTTTATTTTTATGATCAATGAATTCTCTTGGCTTTCAATTATGGTTCATTTGATGCATAAGTGTTTGCTTAGTATTCTACGATACAGGAATTCGATATAAAGATATTATGTTTGGTTGTCGAAATGTATATATATATATATATATATATATATATATATATATATATATATATATATATATATATATATATATATATATGTATATATATATATATATATTTTTAGTATATATATGTAATTGAATATGACATATACAAAATGATACATTATAACATATATACATTACATATATATACATACATATATATATCTATATATATAGATATATATATGTATGTATATATATGTAATGTATATATGTTATATATGTATGTTAGAATTGTTTGTCATAATTTAATTTGATATAATGTTATTCAAACAACATTTTGATTATAATATATATACATACATACATACATATATATATGTATATATACTAAAATATGTATATATTTATATATATATACATTTATATATATATATACATTTATATATATATATACATTTATATATATATACATTTATACATATATACATTTATATAAGTGTGTGTGTACAAGTGTATATATAGCAAAAGTATATTTTAGTAAATGTGAACTAATTGATTATGTTAATCAAGGGAATTTGGAAATTAAATAAAGGAAAAAGTTGCTTAACTTATATAAATGAAGGATTTATTAAATAAATGAAATGGAGTATTAATTAATGATTGTTCATTTCTTTTATAATTGTTTATTAGTCAAATTGTAAATTTATTATGTAATTAGTTGTTGGGTATCATGTGAGGAGGAAATGATGTCTTTCATGGATGTATTGTTTGTTTGATTATTAGCATTGAATATTGTGTTTGATATTTGGCATTGGAGTAATTTTGGGAATTGTTTTAAGTGGGAGTCATTGTGCAAGTTGTTAAGGTTGAATTTCGGAGGTGTAGGAGGAAGTATTTTGCATGTATGGTTTTATGAATGTTTCATCTTTGTAAGAGGTTGGGCAATGTTATGTGTTGCACTAATTTTTGTGATTATGATTATGTGTGCAAGAGAGTCTATGCCTTTCATAGTGTTTGGAGTTATATGATTATGTTTGTGTGCATGATGGTAATACCTTGTTGTTGTAGGGTTTACTAGTTGCAAGTAGGGGGAGTGGCTCTCAATAGGGGTTGGAACCCAAAGTGATGTTTAGGATAACCCATTAGAGAGTTTCTAAATCTAGTGATAACCTAAAAATGATTTAGGGAGAAAAGGTAGATTTCAAATTAAACAAGATAATTGGATCCCTCAGTGTTTGTTTATGCTAAGGATGGGTTGAGAAGGCCTGGTTGGAAAGACCAACTTCCTTTTCCCCACGAAAGGAATGTTGGTTCCGCATGTGTCACCCTATGGGGTCGGGACCTAGTGAGAGGTTGTCAAGACAACCATAGATGGGGGTCAGAGTCTAGTGTGAGACTGATAGGACAACCCATGTTAGGACCATGTGATGACACTCTTCCCTATTGTATGTTCTCCTTCTATTGTGAGTGCATCTAGAAGTGATGTAAGTGTTATATGTGATGTTGGTATTGTTAACAGTGTTGTGTTTGAGTCATGTGTAGCCCTTGTTAATGTTAGCCTGTTGCCTTCTTGGTTGAATATTTTTTGTGGTGGGACCTTGTGTTATCTCCCAGTATGGGTGATGGACCTCAGGGTTCCACATGGTCAAGAGGTTGGTGCTTTGTCCTCCATTGGGTTTCCTTGTTTCTTGTCCGTGTTCATGGAGATTTCTCATGTTCTTGTGGACTACTATACCTATTCCAATTCAAGTAGACTATCTCTTATGTAATTGTATTGGGTTATATATATATATATATATATATATATATATATATATATATATATATATATATATATATATATATATATCTTTGTATCTTTATTTGTACTTCAGATGTAATCTTCCGAATTGTATTCAGGGAAGCATTGTTGTAAACCTTGAAATGTAGCAACTGACAGTGATGTACTCTCATGTAATGGAAAATGTTAATGATGTATCTCGCTCATGTTGGATATTTATAAATGATCATTAATGTTATTTATTTGATGTCATGTTATGGAAGTGAATAATGCAGGATCTTATAATGTGATGATTTAAAATGAACTTAACTTGTTAGTTAACTCATGTAATCATTGTAGTTAATGAATGATTCTTGTTAGCTTGGTTGGTAGTTATATTAGTAGAGTGGTCATGGAACCTTAGAGGACATAGGATTAGATTACATGTTATCTTATGTTATGTAATTTGTTGTGCATTTCATTTTAAAAAAATTGTTCCATTATTTAGTCATGTAAGAGTTGTCCTCTAGGGTTCCATGGCTGGGCATTACACTACTTGTAGTTTGATACTCTTACTAGGCCTCATATATAATGAACATTTGTAATAAAACCAAGGCATTTGATTTGTATAAATTGATAATCCTACAGCTTGCCAATTGGCTATATGAAGTTTGATGTTTACATTGGTATTTATCATTCAATATATTGGAGATTGCTAAATAAGCATCATGCCTTGTAATTCGATGCCTATAGTTTTAAATTGATATATATATATATATATATGTATGTATGTATGTATGTATGTATGTATGTATGTATGTATGTATGTATGTATGTATGTATGTATGTATGTATGTATGTATGTATGAATGTAACCAAATTATTAAAAATTGGTGTTTATATTACAAACAGTGTTGTTTATGTATTTTTATATGTGTTTATCTTTATATAATCTAATTTACTATTTGTAACAGAACTATCAATTTGTAATAATTTGTTTACATATATATATATGCATATATATACAGATATATGTATATATTTGTATATATAAATATATATATGCACACACATATATATATATATGCACATATATATATATTCATGTATACTTATTATGGTTATAACAAAAGAATATTGTTGTCTTGGGAATAATTGATTATGTAGACAAGTGAAATGGAAGATTAAATAGGAAAAAATTGATTTATTTGTATTTAAATAATTGGAAGATTTGATAAATGGAAAAAAAAATAGGTTATTTTCTTTGTAATTATGAACACTGATTTCTTTTATAATTACTTAATAGTCAAATTGTAAACCCACTATGTATTTCATGATTACATTATGGGACTTGTTTGCTTTTTTTGAATAAAGTGTTTATTTAGAGAAATTAAGGTGTTTTTGGGTTATTGTTTTTAAGTGGGAGTCTTTTTGTGCAAAGTGGTTAATGGTAGCCTTCCAGAGGATTAGGGGGAGTGTCTTGTATGTTGGGTTTTATGATTGTTTCATTTTGAAGTGGTTGGTAATGTGCTTGAGATGTGTGCAAGAGGGTCTATGTCTTGCACTATTTATACTTTCTTGTTATCAGGATATGTGAGTGAGAGGGTCAATGCCTTTCTCTGTGTGTGTGATTCATGTGAATTTTTTAAGTGTGCAAGATGGTTTTTACCTTGCTTCTTGTGTAGGGTCTACTAGATGCAAGTAGGGGGAGTGGCTCTTAATGGGGACCAAAATCCAAAGTGGTGTCTAGGATAACCCATATGGGAGTTTCTTAATCTAGTGATAACCTAAATAATGAATTAGGGGGATGGGTAGACTTCACATTAAATAAGATAATTGAATGCCTCACCCATGCCTATAGTGCTTGTTTAGGATAAGGATGGGTTGAGAAGGCCTGGTTGGCAAGATTAACTTCCTTATCCTCACGAAAGGAATGTTGGTTCTACATGTGTCACCCTATGGGGTCGATGTCTAGTGAGAGACTGTCAAGATAACCCATGCCAGGACCATGCGATGACACTCTTCCCTATTGTAGTCTAGCATTCCCTAGTTATATGTTTTCCCTCCCATTGTGTTTGTTCCTATGGAAGCAATATATGTGTTGTATGTGATGTTATTGTTGTTGTAGTGTTGTGTTGGAACCATGTTAGCCTTGTTTATGTTAGCCTTCTATCTTCTTTATTTTTTTCTAGTAGTGGGACCTTATGTTATCTCCTAGCATGGGGGTGGACATTAGGGTTCCATATGGTCAGGAGGTTGGTGCTTTTTCCTCCATTGGGTTTTCCTTGTTGTTGTTCATGTGCATGGAGATTGTACCTCTTGTAGTAGATTCCAGTTCATGTTCCAAATAGAGAAGATAGTCTTTTATGTATATGTAATGGATTGTATTCCAATTGTACCATCTATTGTAATATTGATTATTCTTCCCAATTGTATTTAGGGAAGCATTATTGTAAACAAAGTAATGATGTATTCTCATGTAATGGAATTTATATATTTACTTGTTAGTTTTTTATTAATGATCTTTAATCCTTTTTATCTGATGACATGTTATGGAAATACATAGTGTAAAATAATTTAATGTGATGGTTTACTATGAACTCTAGATTGTTAGATAAATCACGATAAATGAATTAATTCTAGTTCTTGAATTATAGATAAGTTAGTAATGTAGTCATGGAACCTTAGAGCACTTAAGGTTAGATTTAATGCTATGTTATATTATGTTCATTGTTATTCTATTTTAAAAAAAATGTTCCATTATTGTGCTATAGTTGTGTCATCCTCTAGGGTTCCTTGGCGGAGCGTTACACCTAGTATCAAAGCCCAAGTTCTAACACTAGGAACTTTAGTTTCATATGAGCCCATTATGTTGTCCTGGTGCTTAGACTCTTGAGCTTATAATTTTTCCCTTCTAGTGTTGTGTAGGAAGATGCCTAACAGTTGAGGTCAAGATCGTGGTAGAGGTCGTGGCGGTGGCTACGAGGCTAACCACTAGAACACCCCTTCTCAAAATTCCCACGAGAGTGATCATGAGGAATAGCAGGGTTCTTAAAATGATATGGAAAGTGTGGGTCAAAATCTAGGTTAAACAAAGTTAGAGGGAGCACAGTTGTGTCATTTGCTTGAGGAGGTCCTTGCTCACCTAGGCCCTAGTCAAGAGGGTAATCAATAGGTGGTTAGGGAAAGAGAAAGGTCTCCTAGAAGGAGAGAGGTAACAACAGAGCAGGAATCTATTTTGGTAGGTCATATGAAGGATCTCTTGAGGGAACATCCTCCTACTTTTGATTGTTCTAGCGGTGGTTTGGAGGCAGAGACTAGGTTGATAGATTTGGATAGTTATTTTGTCATGCATTTGTATGGTAGCAACACCAAGATGAGATGTGCCATCATGCACCTTAGGGGTTTTTCTTCTACATGGTAGCAGTTGGAGGAATATAAATTGCATTTGGATATTGATTTAGTTTCTTAGGAGATGTTCCTAGAGAGGTTCAAATCTCATTTCTTGTCAAGTCACTGGAGGCAGTGTCATGCTGATGAGTTTCATGAGTTGAGGTAGATGGCTATGTCTGTGGAGCAGTATGAGCATAGGTTCTAAGAGCTTAAGTAGTATGTAGGTATTGGTGATGATAAGGCCATGTTGGTTCAACATTTCATCAAGGGTTTTAATGCCCATATCAGTGGGGGAGTCCATGTTTTGAGCTGAAAACCATGGAGGTGGCAGTAGAGAAGGCTCGGTTGGTAGAGGAGAATTTGGCCATGGCGCTAGGAGGTCATACAAGTGTACAGATTAGTAGTGTGCCTCCAACAGGTTTCGGTTCTTGAGGTGGTTAGTCTCAAGAAGTGGGTTCCTCTAGGATCCATCATGCACCTACTAAGGGTGAGCAGCAGCAGCAGTAGCATTCCCAGTTGAAACCTAAGAATTCTCAGTCTCTGCAAGGTAGTAGGTTTTAGTATAGGAAAAATCAAAGTTGGCAGTGAGCCAAAAGTAATTGTTCTGATCAACCATCTTAGAGCACATAGTCTATAGTTAGTAGAGGAAATTTCTAGTAGTCTAGTGCACCCTCAGGTGGCAGGGGGTATGGCAGAGGTATATGATGTTTTTCTTGTAGCCAGCAAGGCCACATAGCTAGACAATGTCCTCAAAAGAGCACATCAGGATTCAGCCAAAGGTCAGCAACCTTAGAGCCGATAGTGGGTGATGCAGGTAGGTCTCATAGAGTGTTTGCAATAGTTGAAAAATGCTAGGTAGAGCATCAAGGTACAGTTGTGGAGGCTACAGGTGTGTTGTAGGGTATTGTTATTTCTATCATTTTTTATTTTGGTGCTTCTGATTCATTTATTTCCCTTTCCTTAGTGGAGTGATGTGGACTAGTGGCAGCAAAGAAAGATGTTAGGTGGTAGGTTGAATTAGCCTCCAGAGCTAAATTAGTGATAAAATCCCTTGTGCATGGATGTGGATTGAGGATTGGCACTCTCTTTACCATGGTGGATCTCTACATCATACCCCTAGGATCTTATGATATAGTTTTGGGTATGGATTGATTGGATGCTCATCGAGCAGTGATAGATTTTTGAGGTAATTTAGTGTGGTGTGTGGATGATTCAAGTAGAGAGGTAGAGGGAGTTGGCATTTAGAGGCCCATCTCCTTACATATGATTTATGCTATGCAGTTAAGGAGATGTTTGCATCAAGTTTCCAGTTGTTTTCTATGATAGTTAATGATTTGGATATAGGGGAGAGTCGAGAGCTATCCCTCAATGATTATCCTATCCTTAAGGAGTTTTTGGATGTCTTTCCTAGTGATATTTTAGGGATTCCACCTAAGCGTGACATCAATTTTAGGATAGATCTTGTTCCCAGAGCAGAACCTATTTCTTGAGCTTCGTATCAAATGAGTACTTAGGAACTTCAAGAGCTTTAGTTGCAACTTGAGAAGTTGTTGGATAAAGATTTTATTCATCCAAGTGTCTCTCCTTGGGGAGCACCAATCATATTTGTGAAGAAGAAGGACGGATCCCTTCAGTTGTGTATTGACTATCGGCAGTTGAATAAGGTGATGGTGAAGAACAGATAGCCCTTACCAAGGGTTGATGATCTATTTGATCAAATTAAGGGAGCCAAGGTGTTTTCGAAGATTGATCTAAAGTTGGGGTATCATTAGTTGTGTATCTTTGTGGCATACATTCATAAGACTTCATTTTGCACATGCTACAAGCACTATGAGTTCATCATTATGTTGTTTAGGTTGATGAATGCACCATCTATATTCATGAGCTTGATGAATGGAGTGTTCTACACCTATCTTGATTTTTTTTTCCTTGTGTTTCTAGATGACATTTTGATTTTTTTGAGGACTATGGAGGAGCATGAGGAGCATTTGTAGTAGGTATTGCAGTGTCTAAGGGAGAATCGGCTATATGAAAACTTGGAAAAGTATGAATTATTCCAGACAGAGGTGAGATATTTAGGGCATGTCATTTCAAGAGAAGGTATAGTCGTGGATCCTTTGAAGATCCAATCCATCATAGATTTTCCTAAGCTCATTAATGTTTTAGAGATTCACAGCTTTATGGGTTTAGTAGGTTACTATCAATGGTTTGTGCAGGGTTTTTCTAGGATAGATCACCCTATCACTTCCCTTCAGAGGAAAGGGAAGAATTTCATCTAGTTGGAACAGTGTCAGTCATCCTTTCAGACTCTCAAGGAGAGGTTGACTAATGCGCCTACTTTGGCAGTTCCCGATCCTACCAAAGATTTTGTGGTGTGTACTGATTTATCTTTGGAGGGTTTAAGAGCAGTTTTGATGCAGGATGGTCATGTGATAGCCTATGAGTCTCGCAAACTCAAGGATTGGGAGTTGAACTATCCTACACATGACCTGGAATTAGCTGTCATTTTTCATGCCTTGGTGAGATGGAGACACTTTCTGTTGGGGCATCAGTTTGAGTTACATAGTGATCACCGTAGTTTGCAGTACATATTCATGAAGCCAAACCTAAATACTAGGTAGAGGTGGTGGATGGAGTTCCTATACAAGTATGAGTTTGAGGTGAAGTACATCCAGGGTAAGGAGAATGTTGTGGAAGATGCTCTTAGTCGATGGAGGCATGAGCTTTCAATAGTGACTCTTGGAGTAGATTTGAGGAGTCATATTCTTGTTGCACTTCTTGTAGACAATTGGTATCAAGAGGTGAAGTTAGAGGTTAAGTCAAGCAGAGCTTTGGAGGGTAGATTTATGGGTTATTCACTTGAGTTAGATGGTCTCTTGCAAAATTTAAGTCGCATCTATGTTCCTCCTTCAGAGGTTCTTTACACCCTTATAATGTTAGAGGCTCATCAAGTACCCTACTTAGCACATCTGGGTGTCAAGAAGATGTGCATAGAGCTTCATTAGTTGTATTTTTGGAATGAAATGAAGAGGGATATTGCAGATTTTGTCTTGAGGTGTTTGGAGTTCCAAAGGGTTAAGGCAGAACACCAGCAACCCACAGGTCTTTTATAACTGCATCATGTTCCAGAATGGAAATGGGACATCATTTCTTTGGATTTTATAGTTAGCTTGACAGTGCCTTCTTGTCATCATGACACCATCATGGTCACCATGGACAGGTTTACTAAGGTGGCACACTTCTTTCCTGTTCAGTCTTCATATAATGCTTCTTTAGTGGCCAAGATTTTCATGGAGGATATAGTCAGATACCGGACTAGAATACCGGAATAGCTTCAGACTTGATCTTACAATTGCACCTTATATATCATGGTGACATCAATGATAACAAAAAATACAAAATGAGATGTTCTTCATTTTTCTAACAATATCCCCCTTTTTCATTGATGGTAACATGTGCCAAAAATAATATTTACAAAACTCCTTATTTACAACAGTTCTTCCCCTAACACCAGCATTTCATTATACTACACTCCCCCTTTGACATCAAGGACAAAGGGTGTCCCAAAAACAACTAAAAAACATTAAAAATAAAGAAATCAAAGAAAACATGTATCAACCAAAGGATGGAAAGCCTTGAATCTCCTTCAAAATATCTTCCCAAGCTGATTTTCCCTTTTCCCAGCTATTCTTTGTGGCAATCAGCATCATGTTCAGAGATTCCAACTCTATTAGAGTTTCTTCTGCACCATTTGAAGTATCAAGAGTCAATTTTATCTTCTCAAGTTGTTATGTGCACACCAGAGCCTTGCCAACCCGAGTTTATTCCACTCTTACAATATCTCTTAATTGACAAATTTTTTTGATAATTTCTTCTTTCTGCTTTTGCAATGTAAATAAATTTTCTCTATGCCCAGTGATGGCTTTTCAAGTTGACCTGTCTCTATCTTTAGATAAGCTATAAGTACCAAATATGACAGATAGCTGAGACTCAATGGAGTCCATGACGACCTTAATATTCTGAGTGGCATCTAGCCACTTCAAGCAAAAAGTAAGAATGGCATTTTCTTCTGACTCACAAACCTTCACAGCTTTTAGATTCTTTTCAACACAAGAGTGTGCAACAGCACACTTGTCATGTAATGCCAATACTATTTTCTCTGCCAAATTCTCCTCTATCTCTTGTTTTTTCTTTTTGTTAAGCCTGAAGGTATACTCATTGAAAGAATATAACAATCTCAAATTTTCAATAGGGGCGAGAGATATGTTAATGGATACACCAAGTATGACTTCCTATAGAGCTTTTAGAGCATCATCTATAAGTTTTGTTCCCTTGTGGTGTGTTTCAAGAATTAAATTCCTTCCAAATGCTTGCATAGCATCTCCCAACACCACTTTATGCACCAGAGACATATTTTCCACATCTACATATCCTTCAATCATAGGAAGTTTCAAAAGCTCCTGGGGAATAATTGGTCAAAATCTTATTTTCTTAGATAATAGACCTTTTAGTACATCATTACCAAAGGACGAGTCACTGGGATGCTTTAGAGATTTTACAATCTATCTTTTCTCTTCTTCACTTTTCCCAGAAGATTCCTCTTCTTTCTTTTCTTCCTCTCCTATTTCTTTCTCTTCTTCCTTCCTTTCTTCTTCTACTTTCTCTTCTTCTTCTTCTTCTTCTTCTTCTTCTTTTTCATCCTCTTCACCTTCATCTTCACCTTTATCTTCATCCCTATTATCTTCATTGTTATTTCCTTTTTCTTCACCTTTATCCTTTTCTTCCTTAGCATTATCTTTTTCTTCTTCTTCATTGTCTTTACTTTCTTCAACATTACCTTGCTTATTACTGCCTTTTTCTCCTTCAATGTGCTCCAGAGGAGCATCATTATGCTTTTCAAGCTCAACCTCTCCTTCATTCTACTTTTCACCTTCTAGAGGAACATTTTCACCACTGACATCAACTTGAACATCAATATTTTTTAAAATATCTTCATTACATGTATCGGGAGGAATATTTTCCTCAACATTTTCAGCAGCAACATCTTCATTAGCTTTAAGCATGCCATATTTTTTTGTTGTATCTCAGATCACCTTTATTGTTTCCTTCCTTATCTTCTTTTTCAGATTTGTATTTCTTGTCATCAACATGTTTACTATTTTCTTCATCCAAAACATTTATGTACATATCTTCTTCAAAGATTCCAAATCATCTAGGGTCAGGGAAGACCCAATCTTATTATATGCAGCATTCTTGATTTTCTCTTCTTTCCATCAGAGTTGTCCACATACTTTTTGGTACATCTTTTCTTATGTCATCCCATTTAACATCTAAGACAACAACATATTGAATAATAACTAACAACAGATTTTTCTTATCTTATTTTCTAACATTATCATAATATTTTGTTGTAGGTTGTAGCATGTTCTCAAAATGTAGCAAAGAATTGATAGTTGCCTCTAATTTAAAGTGAGGACCAGAATTTACCGGATTGTCATTTTTTTCTCTTTGGTCTGTAGAGGCTTCACCAAACACCTTAGACTTCTTTAATTCTGGTTTGGTGTGCACATGAACACCAAATTCTTGCACTTCCTCATCATCAAAGGATGATATATCATGCACTCTCTTAGAACTAACAACTTCTATAGAAGCACCTTCACCATAGGATAAGCCTCCTCTTCTTCTCCTCATCAAATTTGCATCAAGATTTTCTTCTTCTTCATCTTGGTCATCTGTAACACTAATATTTTTTTCTCTCTTGTTGCTTTCTCTTTCCTTCCTCTCTTTGCAGGGACTTCCAAAGGAGTCTCTTTCCTCTTCCCAGATCTAGTGGTTGGTCTAGAGGAAACAAGACCTTTTCCTTTATCAATAGTATTGGTTTCAACCTTTACTATAGGGTCTATGGAGGATTTTGTAGGGGTAGTCCTACCAGATCTCCTCGAGCCAAATGATTCTGCCTTCAACTGTTCTTCTCTAGCCCTTCCAAGGAAAATTTCTTCATTGATGAATCCGGCTTCTTTGAGATTTTCTTCCACTTTCTTTCTGATTTTAGGCTTATGTTGCTCCATATGAATCTCCATAGACTTTTTAGCATGTGCCAATTACGGGTTCATTAGCATCCTTTGGATTCTTCGGCAACATTTGCACATATCCTTCATCTTATTCTTTTGTTACCTCATATCCCAAAGGTCGAATCCACATAGTTTGTGGTTCTACAGCCTCAATCATGAATTCATCAATATGATGGCATCTTTATACTTCTCAACAATTTTCCTTGGAATCCTTTCTTGAATACAACAAAGAATACTATTAGAGCATCATCTTACGCTTTCATATTACCCAGATTATGCATGTAATCAAAAATTTGATGTCCCACTGGTTTTGATGAGTCCCAAAATACTTCTTCATTCTTCCCAGGGAGTCTCTTCATGAAATAAAATAGAAAACATACAATTAGAGAACCAAATTTAAATGCATACTTCCTTTCTTTCGACGACTTCACGTTCTCAAGCAACTGCAACTAGATCAGCTCACATAAATCATAATCAACACCATTCACAACCATATCAAATCTAGTGTAGATTGTTCTAGCCGAAACAGAGTTCTCTCTGTTTGTAAAGTATATCTTGTGACCGATCACGATAGTTGCATACTTCATGGCTAGATTAGTGATGGATTTTTCCATTAAAGCTCTTTTGTCATATGTGGCTCCTGTAAGTTCCATTACAACTTGATTATTTATAGATTTCAACATAGGTACTATACCTTTATTCCAGAGCCTAGAAACAGCCCTAATTGCCTCCTTAGTTATCAGGTGCGACCGATTAGTCCCCAAAAAAATTAATGGATTCTACTCAGGACTAACTTCACAAATTTTTCATCATAGCTAAAGTTGGGAAAATTGTTTCATCTATCCAACCTTTTCTCAACCAGGTTCGAGTACTCAAGTTTTACAAAGAAGGTATCACCAATAAGCTCATTCTGCCAGATGTCAATTAATTTCATATGATTGTATTCCTCAAACTTTACTCAAATAACCATCCTAATGTCCTCAATCGGCATTACTCCATGAGGGATTGATGAAAATGCACCCATGGGGTCATCTTCGAAAACTTTCAAGGAATATTTTTTGTAAGAGGGTCTTGGCCTCTCTGACACTTTAACGACTATAGGGGTTTCCATTCTTCCAATTTTAGATTCAAGTAACTCAAAATACATAGAACACAACTGTACAGAAGATTAAAGTACCTTTTTCTTCACGATGAACCATTACTAGGGTTTGCACTGCTCGCACTCCAAATCTCCTTAGAAATTCTCCAAACACTCTTCAATTTCTTCAGATGCACGAATGATCAAAATCCCTTAAACATTTTCTTTATAAAACAACAATTCGCCCTAATTTGCATTAAATGCGGTAGATTTCAAAAAGCTACTAAAAACTCTTCTCTTTTACTCAGAAAAACCCTAATTGCTCTGCCTAATTAGATGCACTTCTTATCCAATTTTTGGCTTCAAGATTTCACAAAATATTCTCACAAAACAATTAAAACATCCTGCATGCTACATCATGTCGGCACAGACCTGAAATAGGTCGCACATATGTCCTTATCAAAATTAATTCACCATATCACAATTGACCCAAGAGGTCGGCCAAGAATAGACTTCAACACAAAAAGTAACCAACAGAGTAATACTGCTTAGCCATACGAGCACCAATGCACATAATATTTTAAGCATACGGGCCTTCAACAAATATAAACAATCTCCCAAAACTGCAAACAGTAACTATCAACTCTGGAGATATGCGGACCAAAATACTGGAGGATGTAGGAAAAATACAGGTTCAGATACCAAACTAGAATACTGGAACATCTTTAGACTTGATCTTACAATTGCACCTCATATATCATGGTGACATCAATGACAACACAACATAACAAAATGAGATGTTTTTCATTTTTCTAACACCGTGGGCATTCTGGAGCACAAGAGACTCGCCCTCAGGGGTTGAGACATTGAGCAAGTGAGGGTCCAATGGGATCTCAATGATGAGTGTTTAGCTACTTGGGATGATGCATCCTGTATGCAAGAGTTATACCCTTACTTGTTTGTTGGCTTCCAAGAGTAAGCCTAATTCTAGGGGGGAGGATGTAGTGCCCCTCATACTATTCTCTATTAGACTAGTAGTTGATCTTCTTAGGATCAGACCTTATGATACTTTGTTTGATGTTGGACTACTACTACAATGATATGTTGATGATACTTTGGTGATACTTCTATTACCTGAGTTTATGCACATGTTATGACTGTTATATGGACTTATTTGATTATGTGGATTAATCTTATCATGAGCGTTATGTGATTATCTAATCATGGTTATTATGTGATTATCTGGTGATTGTTCTCATCTTGTTTGTTATGCAACTGAGTGTTATGATTTTTTGTGTGTATTTTTTTGATGTGTTTGGTTGAAAGGGATAGTGTTGCATTACTCACTTGTGAGTACCCTGCTACGCTATGATTTCCTTTCACGGTATGCCTGATTTTATGATTATGTATATGCTCAACCATTTTGTGTGTTTCCAGTTACAAGTACTAGGCGCCGACTCCACCTGAATTGGAAAGTCTGAGCATGCCTTAAACCCAATAGAACAGTTGTTGGGAGATAATATTTGATCCCCTACCCTATCCATCATCCTTGAAGAGGATGAGTATATGGTTTGTCACCTTGTTAGTGTTGTTTGTTGTCTGCGGTCAATCGGTCTTGTTTTTCAACCTTGATTATGATTAGGTAATTGTTTTTGATATTTGGTTGTGTAATTTAAATTTGTTTAATAAATGTTGTTTTTTATTAATTGATGAAGTAAATAAATTATTAAGTAAAATTATTTTAATAAATGGATATAAATATATTTATTAATGGTTATGGACTATAATAAATTTAAAAGTCTATTGTGATATTAAAATAAAATATTATAATGGTTGTAATTAATGAACAGTAAAAATATTATAAAAGATAGATTTTTCTTGGAGCATATGCATAACTTCAAACTGATTGTCGAAAAGAAATTTGTTGTTTTTGTGGGATTTTAGAGATTTTTGTTTTTGAAAATCAAACAGCTTCCTTTTGTAAATAATTATCTTTTTGAGATATTTTCATTAGCATTGATTTTTATTTCCGTGAAGGAAAGTAATATTTGATTTGCAAGAAATGTTTTGAAAAATGATTGCATTCTAATGATTGATTCTGGAAAATTTAATTGGGAATTGGAGAGTTCAAGTTGGAAATTGAAGGATTCTAAGTCGGCATCGGATTCCATCTCAGCCAACATTGGATCCAGGTTGGCTTCATTTTTTTTCTTTGTTTCATTTCTCCGATTAATGCAATTTGAATTCTTTCTCTCTCTTTTTGTTGAAAATAATTGCTTGTTTGTTTAGATGTGTTTCTGAATGCTTCATAAATTTTATGATTTCAAGCTCTTCCTTGCAAAATTGATCTTGTTTGTATTTGGGAAGTTTATTTTATGGCATCGAAGTATTCCTCCCAACCATTGTCATTTGTTTGATAGTTTCTAAATCCTATTCAATAAATCCATTTTGAGTACCTCCCTTATGCATGCCCAATTGCATTTGTTTATAAGTTACTTGAACCTTTTCAGCAAACCATTTGAGTGCACCCTGCATAGTGGCATTTTGCAACATTGATGTGCTAAATCTGCATTTATTTTTAAATCCCTTGCATTTGATATACTTTGTACCTTGACTCATTTTGTTGAGAATGTAATATCAACGGATTATAAGCTAGTCGCGCACTCTACCCTTCTTGGTTGCACCTGTTGTATTTGGCGTTGTAGGTAGACATGGTATGTGGTATTTAAATTCTATGTTTCCCTTAATTCATGCCTTTTACTACAAACTTGTTGTTGATACGCTTAGGGATTAGATGGTGATTTCTTCAATAGTCAGTGGTTTTGTTTCTAAGACTTATGCTTGATGAAATTTATCAATGCATTATTCATGGCACTTGATTCATTTAGTTCAATGCATAGTCACTCTAGTTGGTGTTCGATGCTAACAAAAATACTTGGAATTCGATTTAATGCATGTTGAGATTATAGGCGTTGCATGTTCATTCTTTGGGAATTCGATTATCTGCCTATAGTTTGATACTCTTACTAGGCCTCATATATAATGAACATTTGTAATAAACCCAAGGCATTTGATTTGTATAAATTGATAATCCTACAGCTTGCCAATCGACTATATGAAGTTTGATGTTTACATTGGTATGTCATTTGATATATTGGAGATTGTTGAATAAGCATCATGCCTTGTAATTTGATATATACATTTTTAAATTAGTATTATATATATATATATATATATATATATATATATATATATATATATATATGTTGATATGTTTATGTATTTTTATGTGTTTATCTTAATATAATCTGATTTATTGTTTATAATATAAATAGTAGTTTTTAATAATTTATTTGCATATATATATACATAGGTGTATAAATATATATATGCATATATATATAATATATATATACATATATATACGCATATATATATACAACATGTAACTACACTATTATTGTAGTTGGAATCCTTAGAATCTCCCTATATAATTAAGCATATATAGTCTATTGTTATCTATATAATTTTACTAGCCTTAAGTATGTTTATATTTATATACATATAAGAAGGGATTAAGTATATAATGAAGAATCGAACCTTTATTTTTATTATATTGAATTGCATTTAAATATCATGAAGGATTCAATTTTATATTTGCTTATATGAACTAACAAAGGTACAAATTAGGCAATACATGTAACGCCCCGCCAAGGAACCCTAGAGGACGACACATCTATAGCACAATAATGCAACAATTTTTTTTAAAAAAATAGAATAACAATGAACTTCATAATATAACATAACATACAATCTAACCTTAAGTCCTCTAAGGTTCCATGACTACGCTACTAACTTATCTATATTTCAAGAACTAGAATTAATTGATTTATCATGATTTATCTAACAATCTAGAGTTCATTTTAAACCATCACATTAAATGATTTTACACTATGTATTTCCATAACATGTCATCAAATAAACAACATTAAAGATCATTTATAAATAACTAACAAGTAAATATATAAATTATATTACATGAGAATACATCATTACATTGTTTATAAGAATGCTTCCCTGAATACAATTGGGAAGAATACATCAATATTACAATAGATGGTACAACTGGAATACAATCCATTACATATACTTAAAAGACCATCTTCTTGATCTAGAACATGAATTAGAATCTACTACACAAGGTACAACCTCCACATACATAAACAATAGCAAGAAAAATCCAATGGAGGAAAAAGCACCAACCTCTCGACCATGTGGAACCCTAAGGTCCACCCCCCATGCTAGTAGATAACATAAGGTCCCACTACTAGAAAAAAATCAACACTACAACATAATAGGAAAATAGAACCTAAAATAGCATCGGATTTCAGTGTATTTCAGTTCACGATTTGGGCGATTTGGCCAATGCTAAACTCGGCGCAAACAGGCATGGTCATCTCAATGCCAACTTTTGCATCAACATTTGCACCAGACATAACTTCGAAGTTAGCGTCATAGTTAGTGCTGAAAAATTACAACGCCCCTGTTAGCACCTAAAACAGCACCGAGAAATAGCGTCGAAAATAGCACTCCATTAGTGCCTGGAAATAGTGTCAGAAATAGCACCCAATTTGGCTTCCAGTTTTTCTTCTATGTCTACTCCCATTTTTGCTTCTAGTTTTGCTTCTGGTTTTGCTTCCGGTTTTGCTTCCAGTTTTACTTCCATTTTTGCTTCAAGTTCTTCTTTTGGTTTTGCTTCCAGTTTTTCTTCCGGTTTTGCTTCCAGTATTGCTTCCAAGTTTGCTTCTAGTTTTGCTTCTGATTTTGCTTCCAATTTTTCTTCCAATTTTGCTTCCAATTTTGCTTCCAATTTTGCTTCCAATTTTGCTTCCAAGTTTGCTTCCAATTTTGCTTCCAAGTTTGCTTCCAGTTTTGCTTCTGATTTTGCTTCCATTTTTGCTTTCGATTTTGCTTCTAGTTTTGCTTTTGATTTTGATTCGATTTTTGCTTCCAGTTTTGCCTCCCATTTTGCTTCCAATTTTTCTTTTAGTTTTGCTTCTAGTTTTGCTTCTAGTTTTACTTCCGATTTTGCTTCCAGGTTTGCTTCTGGTTTTTCTTCCAATTTTGCTTCTAGATTTTCTTCTAGTTTTGCTTCCAATTTTGCTTCTAATTTTGCTTCCAATTTTACTTCCATGTTTGCTTCCTTTTTTGCTTCTAAAAATGCTTCTTATTTTGCTTCCATTTATTAATTTAATATGTTTCATTTCAATTTAATTAGTTAAATATATTGTGCCTCTTAAATAACTCATATGATTATAGACTAAGTAATTTAATTATTTAACTCATATGATTAAATAACAAGATAATTATTTTTTTTGGGTCGGTAACACAAAATTTTTGTATTGCTTGTAAAGATAAAAGTACATCTATTGTTCAATGTCATTACCCACCAAAATTCCATAGCAAATGACAAAAACCAGAGGCACAAAAAAATTGTTACAAAAAATAACCACCATTAACAGTGCAAAGTAAAAAATTAAATAAACAGTGTTCAGATTTCAAAAAGTCATTACAAAAAATAACCACCATTAACAGTGTTCAGATTTACACTCTTTAATACAACAAAAGTGGAGGAAGAATTCAAAATCAGACATAGACAAACATGACTATTCTTAACGAGCTCCACCTGGACCCAATGGCTTCTTCTTCTGCCACTTCCCCGACTTCTTTTGGCGCTTCCTTTTTGCTTCTTCTTCTGCCTTTTCTTTGATGAAGATTTTTAGCTCTTTCCATCCCAATCACGCTTCCTCATGGCAGCAAGCTTTGTATTTTCCTTTGGACCAACGAATAAAGGGTTTGAGCCCTATTCTCCCATAGAGCTCCTCAATTTCATTATCTACCAATCCTTCAGAATAATCTAAACCTACACCTGGAACAACCCATTCGAGAATGGACTGTATGCCTACCAGAAAATCTTCATGCACAATTTTCTGCATCACCATCCTCACCATTTCCACTAGTTCACCTAAATCCAAGCCCCATGCCACAATTAAGGAGTAAACATCCATGTTGGATTGGTATATGCATTTCAAAGAGCTGAAATCCCTACCACAAATCATTTTTGCACACTACACTAGTTGCTTGTCGTTAACAAGGAAAAGGCCCTACAGTCATTTTCTGGATGCCTCTCCATGAAATGGGCCCAAAGACCTTCATGATCAAAAGGTGAAATTGGCTTCCATTTCTCTTGACAACTAATGCCACCACCCTTTCCAAATGCAATTAACACATCTTAATAGAGGGCTTGCATTTAAAGATAATACATCCGCCACCCCTGCCTTTTCTTGTCATGTCAAACCTACTCCACTCACTTCACCACCTTGTTCATTTAAGGCATTGTCCTCACTTGTGTTTTCACCTAAGTTCGCTAACTTAAAGCCCATTTAGATAATACATCCGCTTCCACATTACCACCTCTTTTAATGTGGCTCACCGTAAAACTTTCAAAAGAGCTTAACACTTCTCTTATTTGTTCAATCACGTTGTGGAGGTTCCAAGCATTAATTTTACCTTTCATCACCACCTAAACTATTATTGTAACATGATCATCATCTATAATTAAAACAAGTGATTCAAATATCTATAATTTAATTGAATTTGACAACATACATCCTGAGCAATAAATTAAAATCATCATACATAATAAATGTCCATCCAAAAATCATCGACCACTTTTAATATATATAAATTGACAAGTCAATATTGATAAGATCATCATCATATATAACTAAAAAAAGTGAAAGTCAAATATGCTAGTACATCAAAAACATGTCAAAATGATACATGTCCAACAATCGACATAAGTGAAAATGATACATGTATAAATGATATAAATAAAATTGATAAATCATGTAACTCAAACTGATACAAGTCAAGATGATACATGTCAATATGATACAACTCAATAATATAGTACTATAGGTCGTGAAAATGATACATATGATAGTAACCTTGAAAAGAGTCATCATAACGATATATCAACAATGATCCATGATGTAGTCTATATGATCATGAATGTCACAAGTTACTACCACCAACTGTCTCATCATCATCATGACCATCGTGATTATCATCATCATCATCACCATCATCATAGTCATCATCGTCATCATCATTTTCATTAGCCTTGGTGTCTTCTGCATCTGCATCGTCATCATCCTCTGTCATGTGATCTGTACCAAAAGAACCAATATTTTGTGGATCTATATCATGTTGAGGATCATCTTGATCTTCTGGAAGACCTGTGTTCTGCAAAAAAAACATTAAGAATGAAAATTTATTATTTATTTCATGCAATAATTTATTTTTTTGTTATATATCTAATATTAAACATATGAGACGAAACCATAATCATATTACATCATATCAAAGTGCACATACCATAATAAAATTTCAAAAAAATTACAACTAATATTGGTGACTCCAGTAACTTTGGCTTTCAAAAACAAAGCTAATTAGGCTGGCAGACTTGTGGATCAGGCCAGCATTTGGTGGAAGAGGAAGAAAGATGACTGGAAATCTAGAGGCCCACCATAATGGATTTCAATATTCAACCATGAGAGTAGAAGATAGAGCTGATATCATGTATCAAAACATTAAGCATGCATTCTTCCAGCCAATGGAGAAGGAGATGATTACTTTGCTTCATTTTCATTTGCATAACCATATCACGGTGTGGGAACCAAGAAGACAAAGGATGTCCAGTTTTATGTGGAGGTAATGGATGTGGTCCAAACTTTAGGAGGGGCAAGAAGGTTAATGTATGATCCTGATGAAATTGAGGAAGAATAGCAAGAGAGGGACAAGAAAAATAAAATCAATGTAGAGTTTCAAGGATTTTTCAAGCGAGTAAGAGAGCTATGGGAGTAGCCTCATCTAAAATATTTAGAACTAGAGTTTGATATACCATTTAGAGAGCTTGGTTTTCATGGAATTCCTTTCAAATCCTTTGCTTTTATTGTTACTATGGTAAACTGTTTGGTAGAGTTGGTGGAATTACCTTTCTTAGTAATCACTATTAGTGAGATTGAGATTTTTAACCTTGAGAGAGTATGACTTGGGAAAAATGCATTTAATATGGCTATTATTTTGAAAGAATTCAAGAAGGATGTACTTTGCATTGACGCCATTCCTCAATCTTCACTTGATGGCATCAAGGAATGGTTGAACTCCATCGATATAAAATATTATGAAAGCATAATGAACTTGAACTAGCAGCCAATTTTGAAGAGTATTACTAATGATCTAGATAAATTTTTTGAAGGTGGTGGTTGGGAATTTTTGAATATGAAAGCTAGTGATTCTGATTCTGATAATTCAGAAGAGTCGGATCAAGGATATGAACCCTCTGATGTAGAAGAGGAATCAGAATCAGATTTCATGTAGCCATCATCAAGAGTGTTACAAGCCAACAAGATGAAGGGAATTCTTATATAAGGATAATTTTCAATGTTGCAAGTACCAGCTTTAATGCCAACTACAATGGAAACATTGAAATTCCCTAGTAGTATTTATGTTAAGGAAATTTCCTTTAGATGCAAGGATTGAAAGCACATCAACCATGTGGTACAGATGATTAAATCTCAGAGATGTTCTATAGCAATGAAAGAGTCTAAAAAGGCAGAGAGAGCTACACTGGTGACTCAAGAGAAACTTTAGCTTTCAAAAACAAAGCCAATTAGGCTAGCAGACTTGTGGATCAGCCCAACATTTGGTGGAAGAGGAAGAAAGATGACTGGAACTCTGGAGGACCACCATAATAGATTTTGGTATTAAACCATGAGATCCAAAGAGAGAGTTGATATCATGTATCAAAACATTAAGCATGCATTCTTCCAGCCAGTGGAGAAGGAGATGATTACTTTGCTTCATTTTCATTTGCATAACCATATCACGGTGTGGGAACCAAGAAGACCAAGGATGTCTAGTTTTATGTGGAGGTAATGGACATGGTCCAAACTTTAGGAGGGGCAAGAAGGTCAATGTATGATCCTGATGAAATTGAGGAAGAACAACAAGAGAGGGACATGAAAAATAAAATCAATGTAGAGTTTCAAGGATTTGTCAAGCGAGTAAGAGAGTTATGGGAGTAGCCTCATCTAAAATATTTTGAACTAGAGTTTTATATACCATTTAGAGAGCTTTTTTTTCATGGAGTTCCTTTCAAAGCCTTTTCTTTTATTGTTCCTATGGTAAAAATTTTGGTAGATTTGGTGGAATTACCTTTCTTAGTAATCCCTATTAGTGAGATTGAGATTGTTAACTTGAGAGAGTATGACTTGGGAAAAAGGAATTTGATATGGCTATTATTTTCAAAGACTTCAAGTGGGATGTGCTCCACATTGACGCCATTCCTCAATCTTCACTTGATGGCATCAAGGAATGGTTGAACTCCATTAATATAAAGTATTATGAAAGCATAATGAACTTGAACTGGTGGCCAATTTTGAAGAGTATTACTGATGATCCAGATAATTTTTTTGAAGATGGTGGTTGGGAATTTTTGAATATGGAAGCTAGTGATTCTAATTCTAATAATTTAGAAGATTCAGATCAAGGATATGAACCCTCTAATGTAGAAGAGGAAATAGAATCAGATTTCATGTGGCCACCATCAAGAGTGTTACAAGCTAACAAGATGGAGGGAATTCTTATATAAGGATAATTTTCAATGTTGCAGGTACCAGCTTTAATACCAACTACAATGGCAACATTGAAATTCCCTAGCAGTATTTATGTTAAGGAAATTTCCTTTAGATGCAAGGATTCAAAGCACATCAACCATGTGGTATAGATGATTAAATCCTAGAGACGATCTATAGCAATGAAAGATTTTGAAAAGGAAAAGAGAGCTACACTAGTGACTCAGGAGAAACTTCAACTTTCAAAAAAAAATTCAATTAGGTTGGCAAACATGTGGATCAGGTTATCATTTGGTGGAAGAGGAAGAAAGATGACTGGAAATCTGGAGGCCCACCATACTAGATTTTAGTATTCAACCATGAGAGTAGAAGAGAGAGCTGATATCATGTATCAAAACATTAAGCATGCATTCTTCCAGCTAGTAGAGAAGGAGATGATTACTTTTCTTCATTTGCATAACCATATCATGGCATGGGAACCAAGACGACCAAGGATGTCTAGTTTTATGTGGAGGTAATGGATGTGGTACAAACTTTAGGAGGGGCAAGAAGGTCAATGTATGATCTTGATGAAATTGAGGAAGAACAACAAGAGAGGGATAGGAAAAATAAAATCAATATAGAGTTTCAAAGATTTTTCAAAGCAAGTAAGAGAGCTATGAGAGCAGCCTCATCTAAAAGATTTTGAACTAGAGTTTTATATACCATTTAAAGAGCTTTGTTTTCATGGAGTTCCTTTCAAAGCCTCTGCTTTTATTGTTCCTAAGGTAAACTATTTGGTAGAGTTGGTGGAATTACCTTTCTTAGTAATCACTATTAGTGAGATTGAGATTGTTAACCTTGAGAGAGTAGGACTTGGGAAAAAGGAATTTGATATGGCTATTGTTTTCAAAGACTTCAAGCGGGATTTACTCTACATGTATGCCATTTCTCAATCTTCACTTGATGGCATCAAGGAATGGATGAACTCCATGGATATAAAGTATTATGAAAGCATAATGAACTTGAACTGGCAGCCAATTTTGAAGAGTATTACTAATGATCCAGATAAATTTATTAAAGATGGTGGTTGGGAATTTTTGAATATGGAAACTAGTGATTCTTATTCTGATAATTTAGAAGAGTCAGTTTAATGATATGAACCCTCTGATGTAGAAGAGGAATCAAAATCAGATGAGGAAGGTTCAGAAGATGAATCTCTTGTGGAGTCAGAGGAGGATGAAGAAGAAGAAGAAGAATCTAAAGAGGAGGAAGGTAAAACATGGGATGAATTAGAAGTAGAAGCTAGAAATGCAGATAAGGAAAAAGGAGACAAATCTCACAGTGAAGAGGAAAGGTGGCAACGAAAGGTAAAAGATACAAGGAAGTCTCAGGCACCTAATATTAGAGATTCAAGAGGAATTCCTGCCAAGAGGCATAAAGTCAGATGAATTGAGTTCATCTACATCCTTCTACTATGTATTCATGCACATAAATGGTCATCTTGTAATCATAAGATTTGAGCTCTATTTACTCATCATATGCATCAATAAACAACTCAACACAAGAGATGAGAATTGACATATTAGCACAACAATATCCAACTAAGTTATTGAAACTCAACTATTAATACCTCATTCTTCATCTAGACTATGAAATCATTCCACTTTTTATTGTGTAACTTATTCTTTTCAAATTGCTTTGGATGGCGGCCATATTTCTCCTCCTGTCAAAACATGGCACATGGACTAGTTGAACTAATTAATATGCAATCATTTACTTTTTCCAACAAAACAAAAAAAATGTATCATTTAACATATTAAATATACTTAGAAATGTACAAATCGAGGCTTGTAAACCTTTCTAGCCACTACGATGTGTGGCATGAAGTTTCTCAAGCCTAGCCTTGGAGGCCTTGTCCTGAAACATATACTAATTCAATTTAACTATGCACAAACAAAATTTAAATATTGTTTAATAAATTTGATATAATCTTATGAGAAAATTCAAATACCTGCATACTCTCCTCACTGGACTTCCTCTATGCATCGGACTTCTCATATGCTTTTACAAGCTCTCTCCATACTTTCACACTTACATCAATTGGCCTTTTTTTCTGCCTTAGCTCAAGAGGGATTTTTTTTATCTTCTTTTTGTTTGGTTGCACTGAAATCTCTTGCAGTTTTGAGACATTTGTATCTTTATCTTCTTTATACACCAACCTGTGCCAAAATCAATCTCCATGTCATGGATAACTACTTTTTTTAGGTGCATGGGTATCTTTGAGAATGGAAAATGTAGATGGTCTTTGAACCGTTGAAGGTGTGATTCCTTCAACCTATTCACAAACATTTTCCTAACATCCATCATTCGGACTTCCCCTAAAACCACCTCGTATTCTATCTTTGTATTATAGCTACCAATGCAAGATTGAAAACATGGCGTGGTGGAAGAATTCTATGTCCTAGAAGTGGAAGTCTTTGCTCCCTATTCCACATTCTTAAAGTTTACTGTCACTGATTTCCTCCTGGATCTTTGGCTCAATCCAGGACTAGTTGGGGAATTAATTGATTCCCTGTGACACAATTGATTTGTTTGCAATGTTTGAGGGGTGTTAATAGATTATTTTTCTATGTATTTGGCAAGTGTTGTCCAGTCCACATTAACCAATTTGTTCACTACCTCTACCCCCAATATGGAAGCCAATTCCTCTTTATCTTTGTGTTGGTTGTTTTCACAACTAACCAGCAGGTCTGAGCAAGCACCTATGAGCTTTCCACACTCAATGCTTGTATGCTTGCTAGACAGGTGGCCAACTAACGAGATGCAATACCTAGTTGTTGAATTCTCCTTCACTTTGGGCTCTACAAGACCTAGGAGGGTGTTCCTTAAGCACACTATGAGATTCTTGTAAGCAACAAGTGCATACTCTTACAAGACTTCAAATAAAACTAAGCAGATGCATTCTTGGGCATGGTTAAAGTGTACACACTCATCCAAGAGATGGAAAATCATTGGATAAGAAAGACAAATTAATAGAGAATGAAACTCAACACAAATATCATTCATGAAATAGGAAACATTAACTTCAATGAATGTTCTTAAGCAAGATATCTGAAACCCTAAAGACAAATAGCATATATCAGATTAGTGCCAATATCCATTGGGTTAGGAGTCAAGACAATCTGCAAACAGAAGGAATGATTACTTGGACCAATAAAGCCTATGTGAAACTAACCTTATTAATCCCACAGCTAGTGATCAGATCTTAAAGACTACTTATCAAATCCTTCAATCATACATATGAATTTTTGAGATGATGAAAGCAATTTAACCTGTTCCTTGAACATGAGCTATTATCAAAATAGGCAATGCAAGAAATTATTACAAAGGCTAATGGAATGATCCTTGATCAGTTTCATTAACAATTCAAATGTACAATCCAAAGGAGAGACTCAAAGACCTAAACAAATACATGTAGGTTCTGGTATGCATCCAAGAACCTTACAATTTACAAACTGTAATCCTAGACCTCAAAATCTGGTAAAAACCTGACTCCATGACTTAGTGCTCTTTTAGTTCTAATTTCAATATCTGGCCAAAGACCCCTACAAATGATTTAGAAATTCCTTTTAAATAGTCCAGGGATCACCATCCAGCTTAGAGCCACATCTATACACCACGTCAGACCCCAACTGCACCGTGACCAATCAAAACTCTTGTTGTGACCCTCAACAACTTCCCTGGTCTCATAAATGCCACTGGTCGAGTCACTACAGGAAAGACATTCCCGCATGAAAGAAGCCAGGAAATCAGTGTCAAATCCACCGCTGAATCCGGGCGCCCATACTCGAGCCAAGTTGTCCCTATCCCAGAGCCATCACCATGAATGTTGGCTTGGCAGATTGAACAACCTTCCATCTGTCACCATGAATGCTCCAAGCTTTCGCGTGCGAACATAATAGAAACCCTGAAACACGTGAAATTGAATCTGGGCCGTCAATCGTCCATGATCTGATGGATGCCTTTTAAATCTCCATTAGCCACTGAAGCAAGCTACCACCATTGGCAAGAGGCTAGTGGGTCGACGTAACATCCCAGCGGAGTCCACAAAGGATACCGAGTGCACCATAGAGTCAGGGAGAGATGGCTGAGTCGACCAGAGATCTTAGCAAAGTCAAAAGATCACACCGAGAGCATGGCGGGGTTAGCGTAACAAAACAAAGTCGGCCAGACTGCAAGACTTCATAGCAAAGAGAAACCAACACTCGCCCAGAGGTCTCTGCGCTCGGTGAGATGTCACGGCGAAGAGAAAATGTCTCGCTGACAGAAAACCCTAGTCAGCAATTCAGCGAACCGGACTAGGAAACCATTTCACGGTAACCGTCAGGTAACTTTCATCGATGTCGTTGATTATCAACATGTGCACAAAAGGAGTCACATTAGTAGCTCAGCCGTTAACCTAGGGGGACTTCGACATCAGGGGAAGTCACACCGAGAACCAAAGGGGCTGCCACAGTTAGCAAGACAAGCTCAGGTAGGGAAGACCTCACCCCGAAGACAATAACTCTCACCAAAAGGAAAGCCTTTGAAAGAAACCCCCTACGCGATGTCGTTGTGACCTTATGTTTCCTTCGCCAATGCAACCTTCTCCCTTGTGAAAGTTGCTATAGCCCGAGGTCATCAGTGAGACGTCATATAGATCATGGAATTATACCGAAAACTCACCTCATTCTTCATATGTCGCCGAGACTTATGACCTTCTATACCAATGCCCCAGCATTCACTCATTGTCACTATAGCTTATTGCTCTCGAGGAGACCCTTTGTAGATACCACATTGCTTTGCCGAAAACTTTGAGCCACAATGTATCGCCAAGACACCGCCATCCCTACACCGAAAAAACTCTCATGTCATTATAACATTCAACCTTCGGTGAGACGTTATGTAGAGAACACCTTGCTTCACCGAAAATCATCTGAGGTCATTCACATTCGCCATGACAAAATGGTTCTCTCACCAATAGAGTCCACCTATCGCCATAACATGAAATCCTCGGTGAGACGCTATGTAGAGTGAAAAGTTATGCCGAAACAACCGAGCATGTTAGGTCACCAAGAGAAGAGAGAACTCCTGTCGAGTGCCACTTTAAATCATGTTAGGAAGACCCGACCCCTTCGCCAAGACCTCCCGCCGCAATACAAAACATATGTCGATAGAATACAAAATGCACCTTTTGCCGAGACATTAGAAACTCGGCAAGAGGCTAGCCTAATAGCCAGAAGATAAGCTGATAAGTGTTCCTGCCGTTGCCACAACAAGAGGAGTGTCACTGACAACCTACAACAAAGAATAGTGGAACATACACAGGTCAGGGAGACAATTGGGTACCTATGCCGACATGAACCAGAATGAAAAATATGCATGACACAATGGATTCAAATGGATCACACGACAGAATATGAGTGAGGCAATATGAGGAAGGGACAATATGCTAATAACAAGGGCTCAATTTGAACACCCATGGATGCAATTGACTATGAAAATTTGCAAAATTTTATAGTTCTAACAGAACCAAAGGGAGAAACACCCACCAAAAGTGAATTCAAACACACTGAGCTCAACCCTTGTGGGAGCCCACTTGTCCCACATGCCAAAATGAGAAACACCCCATAGCTAAAGTTTTATCATGAAAAACCAAAGTACACAACTAGATAATGAGAAAACCATAAGTGGCACTAACATAGGCTCCAGTTGGGGGATGTATGCCCCTAGTGGGCATAGCAAGAATTCAAATCACTAGGAGAGTAGACCAGAAAAGAAAGGACCAAAACCAACCAGGAACTGGTCCGGACAGAACCAGTAGACACAAACAAGAAAACAAAATGAAAAGCAAACCCTAAGCTACTGTTCATGGAAAAGAGATACCTCAAGAGAAGTACAACTTCAAGAACTGTCCATGAACTGGCAGCTCAAGAATCTCACCTGTCAGAGCTCGAAGAACATATGAATCTTCTCCCCATTTATCACTGATCACGAACGGGCCAAACCAAATGGCATCAAACTTCCCATGCTTCCCTTTGTCTTCTAATCTGGCATTCCACAATAAGACTAAATGTCCCTTCTTAAAGTTCCTTGCTGATGTCCTTTTATCATATAGGTTCTTTACCTACATTTGTAACTTCGAATTTCTCCTTTGAGCATCCCTTCTAGTCTCATCCAGCTCTGTGAGATCATCCATTCTCAATTGCATCTCATTGTCAACTTCATCGTCATAGACCTGGATAAACTTGTACATCTCTATCAGGTTGTTTTGGGGCAACCTTGCATTTATGCCATAGACCAAGTCAAATGGGGCATAACCGATTGCCTTCTTCATAGTCACCCTGTCTACCTAGACAGCCAATTTCAACTTAGAATCCTAGGCTCTCTTATTCTGATCCAAGATTCTCTTGATGATCTTCATTAAGCTCTTGTTGCTTGACTCAGCTTGTCTATTTCCTTGTGGGTGATATGGTGATGAATAAGAAATTTGGATACTATATTTTTCACAAAACTCAGTATATTCTTCAGACCTGAAACACATAGCATTGTCTGATACAATTATTTCTGGGCATCCAAACCTTGTCAGTATATTGTTTATCAAGAAATCAATCACCACCTTGCTAGTTGCTTTCTTTTTTGGGATTTCTTCCACCCACTTAATAAAATAATCAGTGGCTACTAATATCCAAGAGTGGCCTCCACTAAATTTGCATGTTATTTCCCCTATAAAATCAATGCCCCAAATCTAAAATGGAGATTGCACAGTAACCGGTCTGAGGGGAAGGTTACCAGAAAATTTTAACTTACCAGAAAAATGCTGACAAGCATCACATGTCTTCACAAACTGATGTGCATCTTTAAATATAGTAGGCCACCAAAAACCGGCCCTCATCACCTTGTGTGCAATTGTCTTGGCCATGTAATGTCTGCCACAGACTCCACCATGCATCTCCCTTAGAAGTTCTAATGTTTGATTCTGATCAATGCATTTTAGCATGACTCCTTCTCTGCTTCTCCACCACAAATTTCCTTGTATGATAACATATCTGATAGCATGTAACTTCAATGTCCTCTTTTGATTTTCATTCAGGTCATTAGGGCACTTCATCCTCTGCAGATAATAGATCACATTCTTATACCACTCAAAGTGTTCCATATCACATATGTTCGATCTATTTTCCTCTTCCAATGAGTTTATTTGATTTGCTTCCAAATTGGCCCAGGCCATAAGCTTGGCCAATCCTTGTCCCCTCACCAACTTAGTGATTTGGACCTCAATGTTAAACTCTTGAATTCTATTAATCCATCTGTGTCTCCTTCCTGACACTTCCTGTTGTGTGAAAATGTCTGACAACTGCACTAGGCACATATGCAATTATGACAACTCCCATTAAATAAGGCCTGAAAGCTTTGACAGCCTTGACTAGTGCATATGCCTGTTTCTCATTTATGTCATATTTCAATTCTACAGCTTGTAAAGACTTACTGAAGAAGGCTATGGGCTGCTCGAAACCATTATCATTCTTCTATAACAACACCCCTGCTATAGTGTGAAAAGAGGCAAACATGAACAACTAGAAAGGCTTTGAGTAATCTGGTGTCTTCAACACAAGAGCATCTTTTATTGCTTCTTTAATGGCTTGAAAAGCCTTTAAGGGCTCTTCTAACCAGACTACCCTCTCATTCTTCTTCAACATTTTGGAGATAGGTCTGCTGATTTCTGCAAAATTAGTGACAAACCTTCTCAAGAAGTTTGTTTGACCAAAGAAAGATTGTACTCCCTTGACATTCTTTGGTGGTTGGATCCTATCAATGGCTGCTATCCTTTCTGGATCAATTTTGATGCCATCTTTTGAGACAATGTGCCCCAGTAATTTTCCCTCCTTAACCCCAAAGGCACATTTCTTGGGATTAAGGGAAATACCATATTCCAACGCTTTGACAAAGATTTTCTCTAAGTGAGAGCAATGGTCCTCTTCTTTCTTACTGTGAGAAGTCAAGTCATCTTGGTAAATAGCAAGGAATAGGTCTAAAAACTCAGCAAAGGCCACATCCATGGCTCTTTGAAAAGTGGCACCAACATTAATTAGGCCAAAAGGCATTCTCACATAGACATAAGTTCCCCAGGGTGTGGTGAACGTTGTCTTGTACTGCTCTGATTCTTTCACCATGACTTGGTTGTAACCAGAGAATCCATCCATCATGGACATCAATTCACACCCAGTCACTTTTTGCAGCATAGACTCCATGTTTGGGAGTGGATAGTTGTCTTTCAATGATGCAATATTCAAATTTCTAAAATCCACACACAGCCTGAGATCACCATTCTTCTTTCTGATAGGGACCAAATTGGACACCCATGATGAGTGCCTTATAGGCCTAATAATCCCTGCATCACTCAATTTTGTTAGTTCTTCCTGCATCTTGGATTTCAAGGTTGGATTGATAGGCCTTTTCTTTTTCCTGAATGGTCTCACATCAGGTTTCAGGGGAATTTCATGTTGGAACAAATCTTCCCTGTAAGCCTTCAAGTCGTCATAAGACCAGGCAAACACATGCCTATATTTCCTCAATAGGGTAATCAGCATCTTCCTTACATGAGGCTTCATCTTCTTGCCTATGTAAACCTTCTTTGGTGCACCATCAGTCCCTAGATTAGTTTCTTCTAGGTCTTCTTTATGGGTAGCTGCTTGTCTTGTATTAGACTTGTCTGGTCCTTCAAAGATTCTCTCCAATGCTACCAGCCCTTTTGGGATTTTTTTGCTCTTTAGTTGAATTACTTCATTCCCAAACAAAGTCTCTCTACCATTTTCTTCTACCAAATATGAGCCAAAATCAATCTCCTGATGCTCATATTGGTCAACACAGTGTAGGAATCACAAAATATCATTGTCATCTTGGAACACCTGCCAATTGTAGACATTATCAGGCACTGCAGGCCTGGTTTGTACCTCAATACCAGAAATGCCATTAAAGGTCACTTCATCTAGTTTAACAATGATATTGGCTAACAAGTCAGCCTTAGCATTATGTCCCCTTTCTATCCAATCTATTCCAAAGGGATCAAATGCCTCAATTGTATCCCACACTTCATTCCTATATTGCCTCAAGCACCTATCTTTAGTGACAAATCTAGACCTGACTTGAGAAACAATCAGCTCTGAGTCACCGAATAGCCTTAGCAGTTTTATCCCATGCTTAGAGGAAATTTTTAGGCCAAGTAGCAAAGCCTCATACTCAGCCACATTGTTTGTACATGCAAATTGGAGTAGAAAGGAATACTTAAAAGTCTTACCTTGTGGTGATACCAGCAAGACACCAGCACTTGAGCCATCCTTGGAGCAAGCTCCATCAAAGTACATGATCCAAATTGATTCCTCTGAAGTAGTGTGCATGATCTCTTTGACTATTGGCACTGACTTGGTCTTTCCATCTTCTTGTTCTACCTCCTCAACTTGAAAAGTATCCATATTAGTATCAACAAAGTTGATAAGTGGAGGTTCTTCTGTTTTACTAGTAGATTTAATCATATGCTTGCACCTTGACTCACGAGCAATCATAACATTCTTTTGATCAATTAAGAATGTAGCAAATGATAAGTCACATTATATACTTCCTCCCATAGAAGCACACCATTTCCTTAACAGTAGCATTCCATATGCTAGAGGGATATCAGCTACTATGACACTCATGACAAGTTCCTTCTCAGGGCAAGCTGCCAATCTATATGATACTTCATTTATGATTTCAATCACAAGGATCTCCCTTGAGTCCATAGCATAGCATTTTCCATAAGTGCTATCCACCTTTAAGCCCATTTCCTCCATGATTTTAATAGGCATCACATTATTTGAGGCACCTGAATCAATCATACAATTTCTAAGCAAGTTTCCATTGATAATCAAGCTCAGAAAGAAAGGGTTGACCAGATCAGGGTTAGCAGTGATTGTAGTTCCTAGATAGACTTCAGGATTCCCATCTGCGTTCAGTCGAGCTACATCATCCTTCACCTGGCCTGCACTGGTTTCAGGTATTTGAGCTTCCATTTTGGGTTGATTGTTCCCAGCAATGCTCTTGATGACCGCCATTGTTTTATGCCTATGGTCATCAATCCTCATTATCTCAAGAAACGGGACTGTGACCCTTATCTGAGATAGGACCTGAAACATGTCAACTAGTGCATAACTTGGAATCTCTAGGAATATAACTTCATGAGAAGTCAGTGCATCTGTTTTCTTACCATTACTTTGATTTGCAGGCCTCAATTCTTTCATTTTTGTATCTGATGAAGTAGCTTCACTGGTTATCTTAGCTTTGTCATTCTTTTTAGCCCAAATTCTTGGCTCTTTGACTTCCTTAGCTTTGGTACTCACCTTTATGTTTTCAGCTCTAGTCCCTTTAGGATCGGTATCACCTTCTTTAATGAATATTCCCCCTTGGTGACCTAGATTAGCCTTTACCACCCTATTTCTGAGGTGAATATCATTTCTAGCCTAAGCTCTGGCGGCCAACGCAACTGCATACTTTTCTATCTCTTCATTAGAAGGTCTCCTCAAAGAAATGCCACAGGTTTCAAGGTTGTAATCAGTAAACTGATCATCTCCTTCTCCATCAGAAAATACTTGCTGCTGATGAAGAAGACCTTCTTGTCTTTGCATATCTGTCTTATTTGTATCAGCACCACAGTCAAAGGAATATTCCTCATACTCCAAATCTGACTTGGTCAAGAATGCATTCGAAGTCTCATTAGGGTTGCCAAGATAATCACCTTCCTCATAATTGCCTTGCTTTTCTTCCACTACCTTGGCTGCAATAGCGCACTGATGTGAGGAGTGTGGCATTTCACAGGCATCACACCATGGTAGATCATCTGCCATGTTTGAGGTATTCTTCTGTAATGGATTAGGCACTCCATGGAGGTTCCTTTGATTATTGGGAACGGGCTTCCCATTATTCCAGTTGGTGTGGTATGGGTAATCTTGTAGCCTTGGGGGCCTTTCATTTCTCTGAAATTGAGGCTTTTCAGACTTTGCTTGTTTCTGTAGTAGGTTTAAAACTTGATCCCATTTGTCATCTGGTGCTGCATCTTTGACCCCTTTCTCATTTGAAGGATTAGAAGCTTTGGTAAGCCTGGGATCATCTCTCCTACCCATCTTACCAAATTCTCTTCTATTATTTTCAATGTTTACAGCCATCTTGTAAGCATCTTATAGAGATTGTGGATCTTTATCTCTTAGCAAGTAGCACATCTTGTTGTCATGGGCATTACAGTAAGTAAACAACATGATCTTTCATTAGGTCGGAGAGAAACAGGGACCTTAGCCATTGCTTTCTTGAATCTTGCATTAAATTCAGTAGCCATTTCATTATATCCCTTTGTGATATTATTGAAATCATGCAGCCTGAACCTTGGGTCAGTCTGGTCACCATACTGTTCTCTAAAAATTCTGAAGAAAGAATTCTTAGAATCAATGTTGCAATCAGGTAGACTTCTATACCAATCTCTTGCATCCTCTGTCAGAGATTGCATGAAATATTTCATGGCTACATTCTAATCCCATAGCTCAAAGTCTTCTAAAAAACTTTGAAAAGCTTTAAGGTGATCCTCACCACAGATAGCATTATTGCCTGCAAACTTTGGCAGATGTTTCCTGGCTTTATTAGGTACAGGGTTTGGGTAACCAGGGATATTATCAAAACATAATTTCCTGTATCTATCAGTATGTGTCACTCCTCTTCTCACAGGTCTTCTTTCTTCACCCTGGGTATCAGTGTCTTTCTGTCTTTCATCTTCATGACCGGATTGTCGACCTTGAGGCTCTTGTAGATCAATAGAATGGACAGCTTTTTCATGACCTCTAGGGGGTGGAAGGGAGCTGGAAGGATTATCTTTGGGTGAAACCCTATCACCATTATTAGGGTTTGAAGAAATAGATCGACCACATGTGTTCTGATCATCAGGGGTAGGGTCCTTCAAAGTAGATTCTAGAAAACTAAGCTTTCTTTTCATCTCCTTGTTTGCTGCAAGTAATTCCATCTCCCTTGTTTTTCTCTCCAACTCCTCATTTTCTCTCATTAGCTTATCAAAAAGTGAGGCAGTGTTATTTTGTTCTATGTTCTCCTCAGCACCTCCTTCATTTATCCTTACTCCTTCATTTCCTCTCTTTTCCTACATAGGACGCTTACCTTTGTCCACATTTTGAGGCTGTTTACTAGTATTCCTAGGAGGAGGAACATGTTCCTCAACTCTATGACTTTGAGGTTTATTTGTGATCTTATTAACCAGGGGATCAGAGAGGATCCTCCCTGAAGTTTCTGGCAATACTAGGGTATCCTCCTCATTTTGTTGGGCTGCCAATCTATCCAAGGCTTCCATCTCTCTAACTCTTCTGCATAGCTCATCCCTCTGATCCATATCATCTCTTATATTTTTCTCTTTTGCTGCTTCTCTTTGTTTCCTATTCTCATTTAGTGCAGCAATTTGCTGATTAAGTCTTTGTATATCATCAAAGATCTCATCCTCATCAGGTAATGTAGACTCTCTATCAGAAGCTGTACTAGCAGTTTGGTATAGATGCGGGTTGTGGGAATAGTCATCCCTAGTGGATGAATCATTTGGGACAAAGGTAGCCCTAAGAGGTGTGGGAGTAGGGCATTATATAGTTCTAGCATGCCGGGTATTCCTATTATTCCTTTGGAATCTACCCCTTCCCCTTTGTTGTATGGCATTTTGGCCATGATCTGATGAATATTCATTTACAATATTTTTCATATGCACTTCCCCTCTCTCATTGGATACATTATCATCTAAATCTATCAAATATCTTTTACTTTGTGAACCGAAATGAGAAGAAACTTGATGTTCAGGGGTGGGATGTGGTGTAGGCATACCTTTTTGTGCTAGTTTTTCCTTCACCCATTTTCCTTTGTTTCTAGACAACTCTTCTTCCAGCTCCTACTCTAGATGGTTTCTGTAATAACCTTGTGTTCTCCTCATTTGAACTGGGATTCCTTCAGCCTTCTTGACTCTCTTTGAATTTATGCTCCGAACTTCTTCTATATCTTTAAATATTGGTTGCACTGGTACAAAGACTTCAGAGTCACCACCCAAGCTTCTTGGGATAGATCAGTAACAATGGTATTACTTTTTGGAATACAACAAGACTTTCAAAGCTTGGTAACTATAACTTGACAAGAATAAGACTAGGAATCACTCAGGAATATAAACACAAAGGCAGAGACATAAGCTATACTCAACCAATGTTCTCAAATGACCAACTCTAGGAACAAACTGTGGGATAAAAAACCTTGGAGATTCTATTCAATATGAAACATAGGTCCCCAATAGAGTTGCCAATCTTGTTGGTGGTTTTCACAACTAACCAGCAGGTCTGAGCAAGCACCTATGAGCTTTCCACACTCAATGCTTGTATGCTTGCTAGATAGGTGGCCAACTAGTGAGATGTAATACCTAGTTGTTGAATTCTCCTTCACTTTGGGCTTTGCAAGACCCAAGAGGGTGTTCCTTAAGCACACTATGAGATTTCTTGTAAGCAACAAGTGCATACTCTTACAAGACTTCAAATAAAACTAAGAAGATGCATTCTCGGGCATGGTTAAAGTGTACACACTCATCCAAGAGATGGAAAATCGTTGGATAAGAAAGACAAATTAACAGAGAATGAAACTCAACATAAATATCATTCATGAAACAAGAAACATTAACTTGAATGAATGTTCTTAAGCAAGATAACTGAAACCCTAAAGACAAATAGCATATATCAAATCAGTGCTAATATCCGTTGGGCTAGGAGTCAAGACAATCTACAAACAGAAGGAATGATTACTTGGACCAATAAATCCTATGTGAAACTAACCTTATTAATCCCATAGCTAGTGATCAGATCTTAAAGACTACTTATCAAATCCTTCAATCATACATATGAATTTTTGAGATGATGAAAGCAATTTAACCTGTTCCTTGAACATGAGCTATTATCAAAACAGGCAATGCAAGAAAGTATTACGAAGGCTAATGGAATGATCCTTGATCAGTTTCATTAACAATTCAAATGTACAATCCAAAGGAGAGACTCAAAGACCTAAACAAATACATTCGGGTTCTGGTATGCATCCAAGAACCTTACAATTTACAGACTGTAATCCTAGACCTCAAAATCTGGTAAAAACCTGACTCCGTGACTTAGTGCTCTTTTAGTTTTGATTTCAGTATCTGGCCGAAGACCCCTACAAATGATTTAGAAATTCCTTTTAAACAGTCCAGGGATCACCATCCAGCTTAGAGCCACATCAATACGCCATGTCAGACCCCAACTACATCGTGACCAATCAAAACTCTCACTGTGACCCTCAACAACTTCCCTGGTCTCATAAATGCCACTGGTCGGGTCGCTGCAGGAAAGACATTCACGTACGAAAGAAGCCAGGCAATTAGTGTCAAATCCACCGCTGAATCTGGGCACCCATACTCGAGCCATGTCATCCCTATCCCAGAGCCATCACCATGAATGTTGGCTCGGCGGATCGAACAACCTTCCATCTGTCGCCATGAATGCTCCAGGCTTTCACACGCGAACATAACAGAAACCCTGAAACATGTGAAATTGAATCTGGGTTGTCGATCATCCATGATCTAATAGACACCTTTTAAATCTCCATTAGCCGCTGAAGCAAGCTACCACCATCGGCAAGAGGCCAGCGGGTCGGCATAACATCCCAGCAAAGTCCACAAAGGATACTGAGTGCACCATAGAGTCGAGGAGAGATGGTCGAGTTGGCCAGACATCTTAGCGAAGTCAAAAGATCACACTGAGAGCATGGCGGGGTCGGCATAACAAAATGAAGTCGGCCAGACTGCAAGACTTCATAGCGAAGAGAAACCAACACTCGCCCAGAGGTCTCCACGCTCGGTGAGACTTCACGATGAAGAGAAAATGTCTTGCCGACAGAAAACCCTAGTCAGCAATTCGATGGACCGAACTAGGAAGTCATTTCATGGTAACCGTCAGGTAACTTTCATCGAGGCCACTGATTATCAACACGTGCACAAAAGGAGTCACATTAGTAGCTCATCCGTTAACCTGGGGGACTTTGACGTTGGGGGAAGTCACACCGAGAACCAAAGGGGCCGCCACAGTCAGCAAGACAAGCCCAGGTCGGGAAGACCTCACCCCGAAGACTATAACTCTCACCGAAAGGAAAGCCTTTGAAAGAAACCCCCTACACGATGTCGTTGTGACCTTATGTTTCCTTCACCGATGTAACCTTCTCCATTGTGAAAGTTGCTATAGCCCGAGGTCATCGGTGAGACGTCATACAGATCATGGAATTATACCGAAAACCCACCTCATTCTTCATATGTCACCGAGACTTATGACCTTCTATACCGATGCCCCAGCATTCACTCATTGTTGTTGTAGCTTATTGCTCTCGGGGAGACCCTTTGTAGATACCACATTGCTTTGCTGAAAACTTTGAGCCACAATGTATCGCCAAGACACCACCATCCCTACACTGAAGAAACTCTCATGTTATTATAACATTCAACCTTCGGCGAGACGTTATGTAGAGAACGCCTTGCTTCACCAAAAATCATCCGAGGTCATTCACATTCGCCATGACAAAATGGTTCTCTTGCCAACAGAGTCCACCTATCGCCATAACATGAAATCCTCAGTGAGATGCTATGTAGAGTGAAAAGTTATGCCGAAACAACCGAGCATGTTAGGTCACCGAGAGAAGAGAGAACTCCTGCCGAGTGCCACTTTAAATCATGTCGGGAAGACCTAACCCCTTCGCCAAGACCTCCCGCCACAATACAAAACATATGCTGATAGAATAAAAAATGCACCTATCGCCGTGACATCAGAAAATCGGCAAGGGGCTAGCCTGATAGCCAGAAGATAAGCCGATAAGGGTTCCTGCCGTCACCACAACAAGAGGAGTGTCTCGCCGACAACTTGCAACAAAGAATAGTGGAACATACACAGGTCAGGGAGACAATTGGGTACCTATGCCAACATGAACCAGAATGAAAAATATGCATGACACAATGGATTCAAATGGATCACATGACAAAATATGAGGAAGGGACAATATGCTAATGACAAGGGCTCAATCTGAACACCCATGGATGCAATTGACTATGAAAATTTGCAAAATTTTATAGTTCTAATAGAACCAGAGGGAGAAACACCCACCAGAAGTGAATTCAAACATGCTGAGCTCAACCCTTGTGGGATCCCACTTGTCCCACATGCCAAAATGAGAAACACCCCATAGCTAAAGTTTTATCATGAAAAACTAGAAATGGCACTAACACTTTGTCAGTCTCATGTCCCTATATATGTATATATATTTAAATTATATTTCTTCTTTTAAATTTAGAAATAAAAATCTAAAAAGTAAAATTCAAAGAAACAATGGAAACATTTACAAATCTATAAATTGACAATGAATTACCTCATTGTGGCCAGATTTTGCTGACAATGCTCACTTCCCTCCACTGCTTGACATTTTGAGGCGACCTAGGGAGAATTATTTTCATCTAGTCTGTGGAGGCAAATGGAGTACACACTATTAGGTATGAAATTTTTCGTCCAGTTTGTGGTATGAAAGTTTTTTTTTGTGGTAAAATATGTTCACTCGGTTTTCTTAGTGTTGATAACCTTATCATGAAAACTCTTTCATAATGCAATCTTACATGAATTTTTCATGGCATCAGTGACTATGGCACAGCTAGACAAAACCATACATTTTTTGCATTTATTTTCAGCAGTTGCTCAGTAGTGACCGACCCAATTCCCAGATTTTCCAAGCAATTCACTATTTCCTTGATACCCAGGTTAGGGAAAGAATACAAAGGCATCATTGCTTTGTGCTATAATATTTAGAGGTAAAAAAAATTGTTGGTTTCTTAAAGGTTTTACAATTTATAATGATGGGACAATTTAGAGGTTGCCTGGACTAGTTAGGCCACAAGCAGTAACAATCATGAATTCAAATGCAATACAAAAAGAAATAAACAATAACGAATTCAAGCAAGAAAAAAAATTGTAACCTTACCTATGGTGTCACAAACTAAATCGAATTTCTCATTAGTTGTTGGTAGTTCCCTGCTCTCTTCCTTCGCATGACATTTTTCCCTTTTTTGTCATCTGATTTCTTCCTTCATGTGGGAAAGTTTAAATTTTTTATTTTGATTCATTAGTCGACGCATCCAAGCTCAAATGGGTAGGGTAAAATTTTTTTGTTGGTTTCTCAAAGGTTTTACAATTTATAATGATGGGACAATTTAGAGGTTGCCTAGACTGGTTAGGGCATGAACCAGTAAACAATCACAAATTAAAATGCAATACAAAGAGCAGTAAACAATCACCAATTCAAGCAAGAAAAAAAAAATTGTAACCTTTCCTATTGTGTTGCAAACTAAATCGAATATCTCATCAGTTTCTGGTAGTGCCCATCTCTCTTCCTTCATGTGGTGTTTTTCCCTTTTTTGTCATTTGATTTCTTCCTTCACGTGGGAAATTTTTAAATTTTTTATTTTGATTCATTAGTCGATGCTTTAGTCGGCGTTAGTTAACACCAACTTTAGCGCCAAATTTTGGCCATTAATGTAATCTATTTGGGACATATAAGGTGGCATCAAGTGTGCCTAATTTAGCACCTATCATTATTGTATAGTGACTACTTCATTGTTGTGTATCACCGTTGTCATGTGGCTCCTTCATCAACTCGGTGCAGTAGAGCATTTTTTACCACGGTCCCACAAGGTGCTTCATCCTTCTCAGCAGTAGTGTGGTGAAAGCTTCTATGGTGACACAAGAGTCTTACTTCTATTCCTAGCAGTGTTGCGGTGACTCTCGCAGTCCCACAAGTCCTCTACCATTGGCGTGTGGTAGTGCAGTAGAGTGGTTTTACCGTGGTCCCACAAGTTGCTTTTTCCTTCTCAGCGGTAGTACGGTGAATGCTTCTATGGCAGAATTTTTATTCACAGAGGAGGCCATGGAGAGAGGATGTGGACGACGTATAAATACTAAATCATTGAGAGGAAAGTGGGTGGAAATAGATGAGACAACGGAATTTGCAGATACAATAGAGGTAAGAAGAGAAAGCAACCTCAACCAAAGGAGGAAGGTGTTTATGAATTCATAAATGCTACAATGTAGAGGACGTAAAGTCATTTTCTATCCATGAGGCCTTTGAGGTCAAACTTATTGGTTGAAAATGCACAAGAATGGTGATTAAATGTGATACTATGATCACGGGAAAAGTTTGAAAATTAGGATAGCCAAAACATGATATCAATATGTCAAATATATAACTAAAGTGAGGTTTTGTGTTAGATATCATATTCGTTGAAATGATATAATTGGTGTACTAAACATTATTTACTATGTTGTGTATTATAGGGGCGAGACGAGGCCATGGCAATAGATCGTGTCATATCAAATGAGGACACAATGGATGAAGCGAGACATCAGGTACTCGAATTTTGACTTAACTTAGGAAAAAATGATCTGATGGAATTTTGTGATATGTCCATATTTTTTCACAATATTATTGAAATTTATAATGTATTCTCCAATCTTGACATAAATTAATGCATGTTGTTGATTATTTTAGATGGAGATTGGAGAAAATGCAGAGCCTAAGCATTCAACTAGCAAAAGAACAAGGTATGTATGTGGACATGGACCTAAAACTATTAAATCATGTAGATGATAGTGGGTGGAAGAGGATATGACAATGGATATTGCAGACACAACAAATGATTGCACTGAAGAAGAGGTAGGTCAGGACTATAGTACATGGGATGAATACTTTGAGAAAATTGTTGTTTGTAGATGTTTTGTATGTTGTGGAAAGAAACAATTCAAATGAGTGATTGTACAAAGACATTACATATATGATGAGCTTCTAGTCAGTAGTATGCCTCCTACAATCAATTCAAATCCAATAGGAATTATGGTGAGGAATTTCCAATTTGATATAAATAACATGTATACTTCGTTTAAACATTGTTTTATATTATTTGAATAACTAATTTTTTCTTAATGGATACTTGCAGGATAAAGTTCTTGGTTTAAAGTTTCTTGGATCACTGACTTCCAACCTAGAGGGAAATGATCATTTATCACATGATACATCTAACAAAAATATGTGCCAATATACCAGCTCAGAAGATGAGGAATTGATGAAAACAAGTAACAGAACAAGAACCGATGTGAAGATGCATAATTTGCTTAAAGACAAGGGGAAGGTGGACTAAATACCCCATGAGAACGAATGTGATGGAGATGATGAATTTCCCCTGAGTTTGAGATCAATTTACAAAGAGGCATTTGATCTTTGACTATATTGTGCTTGGCCTAGTGATCAACAACTACCTAGAGTGTACAAGGTGTTTCAATTTTGAGGATACAACTACATGATACGACCCTCCAATATTCATGGAGTGAATCTAGGCCTCTTTACTGTCCAAAATGTACATGTGGGATCCAAACATAGAAACAATTCAGAAAAAAACCACTAGGAGATTAATGTCATATTATGGTCCATCATATTATAGTGGTGAATGGAGAAGGCTAGCAGAATATAAGCCTAGCATGTCAGCATATGGTCTAAATTCAAATATGAATACACATTGTCTCCAATTGGAAAGTGGAAAATAAATGAATAGAGGTCATCTTATGTATATAGATGGATGTGCATACACACACAAAAATATTGCATGATTTATAAATAGTAGTAAGGGAAGGGACCCTACTGTAAGACCGAATTGTCAATTTGTTGAGGTTATAAATGATAAAGATGGAGATATGGAAAGAGAGGTTGATAGATTGATAATGGTTGAGGCTATTATGGACCTTAACATTAGGGATGAATTGTTGATTGATTACCCCTTCTTAAAACGCACTCTTGTGCGAAAGAAGAGGGAAGAACAAGGTCTCCCTAAGGATGTTCTTAAGGGAAGAAAACCAAAGAATAATAAATGAGTGTGGACTGATGTTTTATAAACTATGTTGTCAAATTTGTGTTTTATAGAAATTATTGTATAAAAAGGGTAGTTTATAAAAAGGTAGACAGGAAATGTAAAGGCTTCATTTAAGGAAAGATAAGTAGTCTCTTTCTGAGGTTAATCCACATGCAAAAACTAAAAATCACAAAAAAAAAAATTGTATAGTAGAAAATCATATTCAATCAATTATGTCTTATTTCACTTGCACACTTATCTAAAAGACATAGGGTATTATTCACCATACATTTCCCTTGACAAAGCAAACATGTGCTTTCATTTATTTTTACTATATATCTCAGAAGATAATTTGTCGTTACATAATGATGCACCAAGAAAATAATATATACCAAGAAATGCAAAGAAAATGTTTGAAATTTAACATGCAACCTACTATGTTGTGCTGAAAGGAATCAAGATTAACTGGGGACAAGAAATAAAAATAAAATTTTGATGATTGTACTTAAAAGTGAATAGGATATGAAAAGTGTGGACAATGATGGCGCTGAAATTGAAAACCCTAATTCTCATGATATTACTATTTTATGTCATTCAAGATAAAGAGCACATACAATTTTATATACATAGCAAATGAAGATTTGAAACTAGTAAACTGAAAATGTAAACACTGTAAGATTTTTCCTTAAACAATAATTCACATACTCACTTACAAAAAAGGGTGAAGCATTTTTTATTCAAACTCTATTTTATTTAATAGACATAACAGTAAAATAATATTTACAAGTATAAGAATATATACATTGTTTCATAGAAAATAAGGAATGTTTCATAGAATATACAAGTTCAATAATATATCATCATCATCATATCCTTAATTACCTATTGCAATACCCTTAAATTGTTCAATCTTTGGTATGAATTGTTGGCAAAAAAAATTAGGATTACTTGGATGCTTCTTCCATTCATTTTGTATCAACATATGTTCGTGAAGACACAAAAGTTAATAAAATATCAATGCACATAACTCACAATTATTTAAATAAGCCACTTTGTTAACTTTATTATTTGTAAATAGTTTCCATTTTTATGTTGAACATGTAACAAGGAAAAATAAGCTCAAATTATCAAAAAAATTAGTAGCTCCACCAACATCCACAATAAATGCTTTACTATATCAGCATATTCATTCACATAAGCACAGTATTGAAGCTCAATAACCGATATTCATTCAAATATAAGAAGAAATAAGTATGGAAAACATAAGAAAAATACATAATTATAGCATAGTCATGGAGAATCTTTGATAATAAGATGTTCTCCATTATATTGCTTCAATTGATATATATTAATAACATAAGTCTTCAAAATGGAAATGATATATGATGATGATAATTTAAAACTAGGCCTTGGTTTCCTATTTATATAGGAAGCAACAAGCTACATGCCTTTTACAAAAAGAAACGACCTTTCATAGCTACTTCTTTTACTAACAACTATTTAATTAGCATAATTAAAAAAAAAACAAGACTTAAGACATTTTGACATATGGTTCCATTATTCAACATATTCAATGTAGAAGACCCATGATCATTGATCTGGAAAAGTCTTCCTCTCCATGATGAATGTCCAAATGCTCTCACCTCAGTATCCTATTCTTTTGAAACCAACAACTATTTAATTAGAATAATTAAGGAAATAACAAGACTTAAGAAATTTTGACATATGGTTTCATTATTCAACATAGAAGACTCGTGATCATTGATCTAGAAAATTATTCCTCTCCATGATGAACATCCAAATGCTCTCACCTCAGTGTCCTAATCTTCTAAAACCAAATACTTTTCCTCCCACTAATACACCGTAAAATCTGATGGCCACTTCTATTCCTGGATCTTTTTCATGTTTGCAAGATGAGTTTGCCATTGACTATCTAGTAATTCCTTTGTATCATTGACAAACTTTAGGTATCCCGCATCAAGAACAATCAACCCATCCATGATCTGATTTAGGCTGGGAAGACTGGTATCATCATCCTCCTATATATGAGTTACACACTTATGAACAACTTGATTGAATTCTTTCTTCCACTTATCCAATTCCTTCAACTGATCACCATCTCTCACAATTTTAGGTATATACCACTATTTCCAGGTATGGAACAAATCCATTCGTGTTACAATATTTTTATCAAACCCTTGTACATATTGAAATTCATCAATAATTATCTTCACAATTTGTTCAGTTGGCTTTAATGTTGTGGGTGCATTAGGACTTCTTTGTAGAACTTTGCATAACTTAACCAAAGTGTGGTGAATAGGCTGCCACCTTTTGAACAAAAGATCTAATACAAGCATATGTGTCTTTATTTGATCCATTTCTTGGTGAAGTGTTTTATAACTATCATGCACATTCTCTAGTTTATCCATAACTAGTTTTATCCTGTGCTCAAGAATCTTTTCCATAACTTCACAAATTTGTCTTTTCACTTCATCCTAGGTTTGATTGCTGGCCTTCTTTACATCATCCACTTCCTTCTCTGGATTTTTTACCTATTTTGCAGAAATGTTCTTCACAGTATCTATTGGAGCAATAGGAGACCTGTATAACACCATCTCCTTGCTTTGTGAGGGTCCTGCTCCTCTTAATTGTTTTTTCAATTTGACATTCTCCATGAAAAATGTATTAACTTCATCATTTAGGAACCTTTGTTCCTTTTCATACTCCTTCAATATGTATTCTAATCCCTTAACAATTTCTCGAGTGAACATAGTTGAATGCATGGTCATTGTGGTTGCCTCCAAAGGGGTGGTATCTTGTATTGTCCTTACCATCGCTACCCCTTTCATCCCTTGAATTACATCCAATAATTTTGAATTTTGTGTATTTTTTTGTTTGATCCATATGGCCAGGGTTTTAATCTTTGGGTTATACCTAGTTCCACTCATACCTTCATCAAAGTCAAATTATGCAACTAGCATTGAATCTTCTTGAGCCTTCACTTGATCAAGAAGAAACATTTTCTTTAGTTCCAAGCCAAGGAAAATGAGCATATTGCTCTTCAAGACCATTTCTCTAGCCTTCTGGGGGCTAATGTCAATGTTGTCAACTCTTAATTCTTGGAAAGTTTGTGCTACCATTTCATTTTTCTCTAATTCTTCAATTCTTGCTTCAATTGATTCCATCCTCTCTTGAAATTCTTTTATCTTCACCTTCTTCCAAAAATCCTTAAACTCGGGAGTCTTAATGAATTCATCATCTTCTATGAATCTCCTAGCTGCAATTTCCCTTTTATCTTCATGTACCTCTGTACTTTTTTTTCTACATCACCCATCCTTTCCTCATGTTTATGGGCACTGGTCTCAAGGATGGGCTGATCAACTTCAATATCACCTTTCAATGACTGTAGTACTATAGCCACTTCCTTAGTATCGCCCACCTCTTTAGTATCCTCATAAGGTACTAACTATTCAATGCTTCCTATCTTCTGTCTTTTGGGAGGTAACTACTCCATGGGAGGCTCAGATGTTTCACCTGGGGTATCCTCTGCACTTGCACCACTATCATGTTCTTCGAAATATGCTTCCTTATTTTTGTACAAGTCTTAAAATCTACCAATTATCAAGTATATCCTCTTGATGGGATCCTTTTCCTCAACAAAGTATCCTATGAAATCCTTGGACCTCTGCTTCATCCTTTCTTCAACCTTCTTCATATATTCCCATTTTCTCCTTCTACTAAATACATCATTATAAGTAATGCAGTTCCTTATGACATCTTCTTCAAAATCCACTTGGTGTGGCAATGTCATTTTGGTAAGAAGATTGTGCCTTATGTTGTTCATATGATTTTTAGGGTCAAAGGCTCTTTCTTTTCCATATTTCAATGCATATCTTGTCTTCAAATAATACTGTAACTCCTCTAGTGTGTCTGAGCCTACAGTCCAATCTTTATGCTTGGTTTGGTTTAACAGGAAAGCACCTTTCTTTTGCTTGTGCATTACATCTTTCTCCATCCACATCATTTGCCACATAAATTCAAGAAATGCTAATCTAAGGGGCACAAATTTTGGCAGTATGTGTGGAGCAACAGGGCATCCATAAACTCTTATTATTGTAACTTTTGGGAGGAAGAAGCAATCTCCAAAATTGTGTGTATGACCTTGCTCTAGTCTTAAATCCAAAGGTCTCAATAGTTGCAACATTTTGGTTGACAATCTTGGTGTTGCATACTGAAGAACTTGAAGGATTTTGTGTACAAAGTCTTTGTATAATACAACAAAGCTTGAATTCTTGCACTGACTATCCCAAATATAGCACCATTTCTAGATAAGTGTGGGATTCCCTTGCTCATCTACTATAGCCAAGTCCATTCTTTTAGTCCACTGGTTCCTATTCTGGTACAATATCAGATGACACAGTAGGGAATAGTGTTTGAATGTAATTGGTGCTCTATCCTTTATAACTTGGGAGAATTCATCATCTAATGCCTTCTCAAGGTATGAAGCAAAGTCATATTCAATATTAGTTTCAAGGTTTTGAATTCTCATGGCCATCATCATTAGGCCTATTGGAATTTTATCGATGAGACAAGTTAATATCTCTTCCCAATATACCACTATCTCATCGATATTTTCCTTCAGTAGTATTTCTTTATATATCGGTGTAACTCTACCATGTCGGTGAGACTTGTGATTATTGTTGTGGTATACCAGTGTTTTTCCCTTCCCTTCTATTTTTTACTGCACTACCGCCTTGCTCAAGGTTTCTTGTTGCGGGGTTGTAGTGTATACCGCTCTACCACATATGATGCTTACCTTCCCAATGGTATAGTGGTGTATGATTTTGATCATTACTTGAAGAGTTTCGATGAGAGAATCTTATCTATCTTACTGATATCACAATGTCTCATTGACATTACTTCGTTATATCCAAGAGTTGTGTTTCGCCGAGCACTTGTAGATATACCTTGTCGATGTGACATAAGTGATTATCTCCTTGATATGCATGTATCTTGTTGACATTTCACTATTTTACATCATCAATGATACATATAAATAAGTCTCTTTGACATAGGGGTGTCTAAACCAGCACTAAAATTGAAGCTAAAGTCAGAGCTAAACGCGGTGATAAACTCAAAGCTAAACTCAAAGCTAAAGGTGGTGCTCACGGTGGCGCTACAATCGAAGCTAATATTGGTGCTACATGTGATGTTACTTTAGGTGCCACGTATGCCTAAATTAGCACTAACTTGTACTGATCAGTGCAATAAATTCCAAAAATTGTATCATCCCAATAAATAGCATCGACATTTTCAAAAAAATTCCAAAAAATACATTAAAACAGTGGGTGGGAGCAAAAAATGGAGCAAATCTTAGGGATTTGTTGTAGTACAAGAATACAAAAGACTAACATAAACAAGGCTAACATGGCTCCAACAAAACACTACAACAACAATAACATCACATACAACACATACATTGGTTCCAGAGGCACAAACACAATAGGAGGGAAAACATATAACTAGGGAATGCTAGACTGCAATAGGGAAGAGTGTCATTGCATGGTCCTAGCATGGGTTATCCTAAAAGACTCTAACTAGATGTTGACCCCCATCTATGGTTATCCTGCCAATCTCTCACTAGATGTCAGCCCCATAGGGTGACATTATGGAACCAACATTCCTTTCGTGAGGACAAGGAAGTTGATCTTGCCAACCAAGCCTTCTCAACCTAGCCTTAGCCTAAACAAGCACTACAGACATAGGTGGGGATACCATTATCTTGTTTAATGTGAAATCTACCCATTCCCTTAATTCATTATTTAGGTTATCAATGGATTAAGAAACTCCCATATGGGTTATCTTGTACACCACTTTGGATTTCGGCCCCCATTGAGAACCACTCCCCCTACTTGCATCTAGTAGATCCTAAACAACAAGCAAGGTAAAAACCATCTTGCACACTTAACAAATTCACATGAATCACACACACAAAGCAAGGAATTGACCCTCTCGCTCACATATCCCAATCACAAGAAAGTATAAATAATGCAAGGCATAGACCCTCTTGCACACATCTCAAGCACATTACCAACCACTTCAAAATGAAACAATCATAAAACCTAACATACAAAATACTTCCCCTAAGCCTTTGGAAGGCTACAATTAACCACTTTACATAAAAGACTCCCACTTAAAATAATAACCCAAAATCACCTTAATTTCACTAAATAAACACATTATTAAAAATAAGCAAACAAGTCCCATAATGCAATCATGAAATACATAGTGGGTTCACAATTTGAATATTAATTAGTTATAAAAGAAATCGATGTTCATAATTACAAAGAAAATAACCTAATTTTTTTTCCATTTATCAAATCTTCTAGTTTTTTAAATATAAATAAATCAATCTTTTCCTATTTAATCTTCCATTTTTCCTTTCTACATAATCAATTATTCCCAAGACAACAATATTCTTTTGTTACAACCATAATAAATATACATGAATTTATTAAGGTGATTTTGGGTTATTGTTTTAAGTGGGATTCTTTTATGTAAAGTGGTTAATGGTAGCCTTCCAAAGGCTTAGGGAGAGTATCTTGTATGTTGGGTTTTATGATTGTTTCATTTTGAAGTGGTTGGTAATGTGCTTTAGATGTGTGCAAGAGGGTCTATACCTTGCATTCTTTATACTTTCTTGTGATTGGGATATGTGAGCAAGAGGGTCAATTCCTTGCTTTGTGTGTGTGATTCATGTGAATTTGTTAAGTGTGCAAGATGGTTTTTAGCTTGCTTTTTTTTTAGGATCTACTAGATGCAAGTAGGGGGAGTGGCTCTCAATGGGGGTCAGAATCCAAAGTGGTGTACAGGATAACCCATATGGGAGTTTCTTAATCTAGTGATAACCTAAATAATGAATTAGGGGGATGGGTAGATTTCACATTAAACAAGATAATGGTATGCCTCACCTATGCCTCTAGTGCTCGTTTAGGCTAAAGATGGGTTGAGAAGGCTTGGTTGGAAAGATCAACTTCCTTGTCCTCATGAAAGGAATGTTGGTTATGCATGTGTCACCCTATGGGGTTAGCGTCTAGTGAGAGACTATCAGGATAACCATAGATGGGGGTCAGTGTTTAGTTAGAGACTATCAGGATAACCCATGCCAGGACCATGCAATGACACTCTTCCCTATTGTAGTCTAGAATTCCCTTGTTATATGTTTTCCCTCCTGCTATGTTTATTCCTCTGGAACCAATGTATGTGTTGTATGTGATGTTATTATTGTTGTAGTGTTTTTTTGGAGCCATGCTAGCCTTTTTTGTGTTATTCTTTTGTCTTCTTGACTGTTTTCTAGTAGTGGTACCTTATGTTATCTCCTAGCATGGGGGTGGACCTTAGGGTTCCACATGGTCGGTAGGTTGGTGCTTTTTCCTCCATTGGGTTTTTCTTACTATTGTTTGTGTATGTCGAGGTTGTACCTTGTGTAGAAGATTCTAATTCATGTTCCAAATCGAGAAAATGGTCTTTTATGTATATGTAATGGATTGTATTCCAGTTGTACCATCTATTGTAATATTGATGTATTATTCCCAATTGTATTCAGGGAAGCATTCTTGTAAACAATGTAATGATGTATTCTCATGTAATGGAATTTATATATTTACTTGTTAGTTATTGATAAATGATCTTTAATGTTGTTTATCTAATGACATGTTATGGAAACACATAGAGTAAAATAATTTAATGTGATGGTTTAAAATGAACTCTAGATTGTTAGATAAATCATGATAAATCAATCAATTCTAGTTCTTGAATTATAGATAAGTTAGTAGTGTAGTCATGGAACCTTAGAGGACTTACGGTTAGATTGTATGTTATGTTATATTATGAAGTTTATTGTTATTCTGTTTTGAAAAAAAAAATTGTTCCATTATTGTGCTATAGATGCGTCATCCTCTGGGGTTCCTTGGCGGGGCGTTACATGTATCGCCTAATTTTTACCTTTGTTAAGTTTATATAAGCAAACATAAAATTGAATCCTTCATGATATTTAAATGCAATTCAATATAATCAAAATAAAGGTTTGATTCTTCATTGTATACTTAATCCCTTCTTATATGTATATAAATATAAACATACTTAAATAGGCTGGTAAAATTATATAAATAACAATAGACTATATATGCTTAATTACATAGGGAGGTTCTAAGGATTCCAACTACAAAAATAGTGCAGTTACCTTAGATTTAACATTGGTAGATTTTTCCAAAGGTGTTTTTATTAGTTGAATTCAAATTGGTGTTTTTCCCCTTTGGCAATATTTGCTTATTAAATTGATAATCTTAAACATCTAATCATTAAAGACAAATCGAATATGGATGTTGTTATTTTATTAATTCTTATTGGTAAATTAAATTTAGATTAAATTATCTTATTTCTTTAGGGTTTAGAAAATTTAGGGTTCGGTTATTATATAAATATATATAATAACCTTTTAAAGGATATTAGAATTAATTTTTTATAATTATTTATGTTAAACTTATCTTGCAAGTTAAATTTATATTGATATTATTATTTAACTTCAATATCTAATTTGTGCAATAATCTCTTATTCATCTTTAAATCATTGTTTCATTTGTTTCTGTAAATGTAATCAAATATGCAATAGGATGGGATCCTATACTAAGAATAAACTAAGGTTAGAAATTCTAAGTGATAAATTCTGAGACAAATTCAAATTTTTTGAATACTTCTCTTACTGCCAAATGTACTGGATGTAGAACATTAATAAATTTTGATGATCTGCATATTCAGAATGGACTCAACATTTGTAGTAGGGAGGCCCGCCTCCAAGGGACACGCCTTTTAGAGTGCACGGGTTCCATATCCAAGGGACACACCTCTTGAGAGGACGTGTCTCCACACTTGGAGACACGTCCGCTCAAGGGACGTGTTCCTTTGAGTGCACGAGTTCCTATAGCCGATAACCAGTCAAGTTTAACCAGCTTTAACAAATACGTTCCTTCACACATGGCGACTAAGAATTCAAAACTTCATTCAAATCATATTGTGTTCATCATCTATTAGAATTCAATTTATACAGGCTTTATAGAATCGAATACTTATTTCCAGAAATATTAAAGAGCAATAGATCTAATATAAACAATGATGATGCTTATAGCAATCATTGTTTATATCAGACCTAAGTTATCATTCATCAATAGTTTCATCAAGAGATTTACTATTTAAGCATTTGAATTGAATCCTAAAATTTTCATTTCATGGATGACTCTGTTTAAATATTTGTGTGTGATTAGCTAAATTACTTGGTAAGTCCTTACTTAGGTATTAGAGTTGTGGGTTCCAACACTAGGGAGCTTTGGGGAAAAAGGTGGAAAAGATGATAAGGTGAAGATGTAACTTTGACATCATGCAACATAATTGAATCCTAAATCTGGTAAGTGAAATATGAACAGGTATGTAAACTTGTTGATTTAAAGGTATTTGGTTTTGAATACATTCAAAATTTGATGGAATCTGGTTAAATTATTGATGGTTATAAGTTATGTAGCTCAACGTAACTATAGGAGTAAAGTGTTATTGATTTGGATTTTGTTAATTATGCGACACAACTAATTGATTTTAAATGAATTGTTTACATTCTCTATATAATTTATTCAATCATAGTTTTCTCTCCAAAAGAAATGATGGGGATAAAGCAATTAAATATTCTTCTTCTACTACAAAGATTGATTTGATAGATGATTAGCCACATACAGAAGAAGTGTTGATATTCAAATAGATGATATGGAACATTTCACAACTAGTGATAGAATTAAGCAAGATGATCATAGTATAGTTTCTTTTAGAATATGTTAATCAAATAGATCTAATACTATAAAAAAATTTAATATTAATGTCGGAAGCTAACAATTCAAAATTCTTGTAGTAAAGGATGCCATAGTCACAAATTATTAAGATCATTTAAATAGCTTTGAGTAATCTTCCTGTAACCAAGTATAAGCATTTATTTTTGGGTTAATGAGTAGAAGGAAATTTGATAAGAGCATGGATTTAGGTAAGTTAAGTGAGTAATGGAGAAGTTCACCCCAAAGCAAGTTTGAAGGAAGGGTAAAAGTTATATTCATCTAAATTATTTGTGAATTTTGAACTTATCATATGAAATGATTTATATGATGATATTTTCTTTCATAATAATGGAACTATGAGTTGAAACATGTGAAAACAAAGAGTTTAACCTTAGTGGTATATTTTGTTTTGATCTATGGTGAAAAAAAAAAACATTGTTCTAATGGTTGTTGTGTTGAGGATTGAAAATTATGTGAAATTCATTCTTGGAAGTCCAATATGTAAAGTGTTGGTAATTGCTTCAAATATGAACCAGTTCTACTTTGATAAGTGTTAAGTGGTCTCTATGTGTGTGAAGTGACTAAGTACTGTTTGAAAATTAAGAAAGTGCATTATCACATGTGTTGTGAGAAACCAGTGAATGATATGTTGTGACTCAAGTTGAGATACTAGGTATCCAACTCGGGATAAGGGTGTGGTAGACATCTGGGATGATCTACTTGTTTATACCCTTGTGTTAAATTATGTGTGATGAGATTACATGATTATTTTTTGTGTGTTTTATTCAGTGTAGAGTCTTGTTTTTCTTGTGCATAAGGAGCGGATCTCACCTACAGGCTGAGAACCTCCTTTGTGTGGGGTTGAGGAGGGTCAAAACCTCTCTTGGGGATGGTTGATCAAATTTGAAAGTATAAAATTGTGAATGGTATTGGAAAACCATGGCATTGGTTTATTGTAATGAATGAAGGTTGTTGGTTTGATGGTAGTTGTGGTGTGTGCAAGTTGTTTTATGATGGTAGCGGTGGTGTGGAGAGGTTTGGGTGGATGGTGATAGTTGGGTGTGGAGATTGTTGGATGGGTGGTGGTGGTTGTGTGTTGATAATGAAGTTATATATGAAAATGATTGTGTAGATCCCCAAGAGGGAAGAGAATCCCCCTTCTCCCCCTATACTAGAGTTCGGTAAACAAATTCACTGTGTGTGGGTCATCATTAATATCTAATTTTATTTCAAGTTTGTAATTTATTAGTTGAGGTGTTTTTTCCTTGTGTAGGGGTGGACTCTTTAGTTCAAATTCCTTAAGTTTTGGAAACAACATCCAAATGCTAATGTTTATGTTTGGGTTGTAATTTGATTTTTATGATTAGTTTTATCCTTTTGTACATGTTGAGTTCTACACTTTATTTCTCCTTTTCTTTCTCAAATAATGGTTAATCAACAGTATGGCATATAGTTCGGATCTTATTTGAAGCTTCCAAAAGGAAGCTTGAAGCTAGTGGTGGAGAATGTAATGCCCCTCCCGAAAATGAAATATTTTAGTTTAACGATAATAAAAATGTCTAAATTTTAAGAATAGTTGTTGAAATTGTTGTCAGAGTCTCCTTATATCATTCTTATTATTGGATTAAAATATGAATGTTCTAATCAGTGTTATGGTTTCCATTATAAGATGCAGCATGTAAGGTAATACCACCCTCTTGTCATAATTCATTTTATTTGAAGTATTATAGGTTAAATGGAAGTTATATTTTAATAATCTTTCTTAAAACTTTATCTCTCTTTTCTAGTGGAATGTGTGTTGTTAAAGGGATCACATTTTATATATTTTGTAATAAATAGCAACTTTGTTGTATATAATTGTCCCATTAAAATACAAGAAATATTTTGCATTTGATAGAATATAAGATTTTTATGAACATTTACAAATAGATTTAGAAAGATATTTAACTGTATTCATTTAACTATATAAGTATAATACTTGATTCAGGTATAATTATAAGATAATCAATTTATACATAATTGTTATCCTTTTATTGTGATCTGATATATATATATATATATATATATAACAAAACATATAATCTTATTCCTACAAAACTAAAGTTAAACTTATATAATTACATTACCATTTGGCATTTAATTTTAGACAATATAACTCAAAATTAGTTCATATTATTATTAAGTTGAAAAAACCAGTATTATGTTTTTAATCTTTCTACTTTTATTTAATTCACATTATTTAATAATGTCATTACCTTTTTTGAATGTGCTAATGTTTCAAATAAGGTGTTGCAGGTAATTCTAATTTCCCAAATTGTTATAGGGGTGAAAAATCTAGTGTGACGGAATTAAAATTTACACTTAATAGATTAGTTATTAGGTTAGTTTTAATAATTAAATTTATAGTTAGGTTCAAGGAGTTATTCCTGAGAGGAGGTTGGAATGGTTATTCCACGGGAAAACGATGGCTTTAAAAGCCTATGTATTGAATGTAGAGGGGGAGGAGAATGTTTTTTTGATGGAGGATTAATAAAAAAAGGAAACGGCGGAGCTTTCTCATGTGGTTTTTCCCCAATTTGGGTTTTCCACGTAAGATTGTGTTGCCATCTTTCTATCTCTATTATTTGCCTTCTTACTTTCTGCAAATTATTTTATGAATAGTTTAGGGTTTAATATTGTGACTCTTTATGGAATATCAAGATTATAATAAGTTGCCTAAAAATTTGGTTGTCAATATCTTGCATTCTCTAGTATTTGTAAGAGTTTATTAGGTTTGTTTTAAATTATAATATTCTTTGTTCCTTTTGTGTAATTTGAGTTTATTCATGGTATAGTAATCAAAAATAAATTATATTTAAAGGAAAGGAAGTAGTATTAGAAAATTGATTATTTTAGTTTCCCTCTTAATTTTAATTATAGAATCAAGAATGAAAGGTTCTCACTAGTAAAACTAATTGTTTGTTCAATTATCACAGAAGGGTATTTGTCTTTCCTTCATTGAATCCTGATCATTAAGAGTAATTTTTTGAATTGATCCTAAGAAGCTTATTTTTAGAATAAATGAAGGAATTGATTACATGGTTTAGTTTTTGTTTAAATAGAATCAATATAAATAGGAAAATTCTTAATTGAAAGTCAGAATACATAATATATATAAATAGATAACTCCCATACAATGCTTTCACTATTGTTGCTTCTTTCTCCAATTGGTTTAAGATCTTCGCCAATCAATAGTGCTTTTTCTATTCTCTCTTCTACATATATAAAGTATTGTTGAGAGTAATTTTTTAGCGGTTGATGTTCTATTGTTAGCATGGACCGTTGTTTATTCACACTACTCTTATTACTCATTAAAGATATCTAACATATAGAATAAGTCTTTGACCAAGTTATTGCAGAATTTTTTTGAGCATCTGCATCTCTCTGTCAAGGGATCTTGAAGGATGTTATACACTTGATTTTCCTCCATCGATAACATTGATATTGGTAGATTTGAATTGCATCTGCTTCTGATTGTAAATATTCTAGCATGTTTAAATTATATGGTGTTCTTTTTGCTTTAAGCAAGTCATCTTTTTTTCATAATCTAAAATCAAGCTTGCATTGGTATGAGAAATCTCCAGTGTAGAAGCTTGGCATCTTGTCATGTTTGTTCTCTATCTTATATATATTCACTGAGCTATTGTACAAGAATGCACCAATTTGATAGTGGTAGAGTTGATGTTCGATTATTGAGTACTCACGTTCAATATTGTGATGGATTATATGCATGTGTTGGATGTTGTGGTTGTGTTGCTAATATATGGTTGTCATTGATGTCAACACTATTAGCTTTCTATACTTCAGATGTTGTATATGTTGAGGATAGTGAGAAAATTGTTAAAAGAGGTGTTGCAGGTTGCCAGTGTATCAGTGAAGGTCATTAAGGTGCTTTGATCTATAAGTTGATGTTCAGTCGTTACGGTCTAAAGGGTTTAATGTTGAGTATATCTACTATATCCATCAGAATTCTTAGAGGTCCACATGATGTTTTGATGAAGCTATGAACTGTTGTGTTCCGACAGAGTTCCTGAATAAAGTTGGTGTGATTCTTGCAATGTTAGTTTTTGCGGATGTTTCTCTGATGGTTTTTAATGCTTGTGGATGCTTCTAGATCATGCTCTATCTTTGTGGCATGTCCATGTTGATCAAGGTGTTCGTGGTTGATGATTTTTTCCTTTGCATGTTCAGTTTTCTTGCTCTTGGCCGACATGGTGAATGTAACATGTTGCAGATCCTTGAAAATCACAATTTGAATTGTTAGTGTGCTCAAGGCTATTGATTTGGGCCATAACTCAACATTAGCCAACTAAGTTTAATTCACATTGTAATTGGATTTGTAATTTGGGCCAACATCATGTATATGTCTTATTTCTTTGTAGCCGACATAGTTGTTGATGTAAATCTATGTTGCGGATATATAAGGAAGTTTTTTTGGGTGAAGTAAAGAATGTAAGAGTGTGTGTGGAAGTGAAGGTGAATGCAAGTGTGTGAATATTTATCATATCATTCGATTGCAGAGTAGAGTGTGTAGGATTTTGTGTGAAGTGTGAAGAAGAATTTTTATGTGCTTAAACTGGAACTGTAATCAAGCTTTGTGGAGAAGCTATTCTTTCAGTTCAATACCCTATGGATCTAATATGTCTATCTGTAAGGTAGTGATCCTTCCTTTGTAATTGAGTAGTGAGCTCTAGGCAGTGTGCTTGAATGCAAGTGCATTCCCCATATTATTCTTATTATACTTTTAATAGGGTATAATACTATGGACTAACATACACCATTTTTTTCCCCTAATAGGGTTTCCACTTAAAAATATTGGTGTTCTCTATGTCTCTAATGTGTTGATTGTTTGTGGTTAATTGCTAATTCATCAAATCTGAGAATAAGTTAAGTTTGAAAAGTTTGATAAATATGTGACAATTGATTCACCCCCCTCTTAGTTGTCTATCCTTGTTTTTCCAAAAATTGGTATCAAAGCTAGTGCCTCTGAAGAAGTTTAAAAGCTTGAGGTGATCTGAGATGGCATCTTACAAGGACAATCCCAGATTAGATGGAACCAACTACTCTCTGTGGAAGGAAAGGATGGAATGTCATTTGTGGTGCATTGGAGAACCCTTCTGGAACATTACTAAGGATGCATATATTATTCCTGTGAATGGCCCCTCTACTACAATCGAGATTAAAGAAGCAAAGTATAACATCTAGGCTAAGGAAGCTTTATTGAGTGCTTTGACAAATTCAGAAATGACTAATGTAATGGAATTGAAGACAGCTCATGAAATATGGAAGAAACTGGAGAAATTGTATGAAGGGGATTCTCTTGTGAAGGTCGCTAAGCTATAGAGTTTAAAAGGGAAATATGAAACTTTGAAGATGGAAAACATATATTCCTTTATGCAAAGATTCAATGAACTGGTGATGGGAATTATATGTGTCAGTGGTACCCTGGATGAATAGGAAATTATAGCAAAAGTTCTCAGATCATTGTCTGTTTCATACAAATCAAAAGCTCATGCCATTAAGGAGCTAAGAATAGTGACAAATGTGACAAGGGACATGCTGATTGGAAAACTTGTTGCCTTTGAGTTGAGCAAATTTTGTGATTCTGAGCCTAAGACTGAATTTGTATTTAAGGCCTCTGTATCTGATAGAAACAAACAAAGATATGTCTGGGAGAGATTTCAAGGAAAACATTCAAATATGAGGAAGATATGAAATAGCTTGAAGATGAAGAAAGAGAAGTAGAAGAGATGGAAGCACTGATTGTAAAGAGAGAAGGTAGAGGACAAGGTAACTACAAAGGGAAGTCACCCTTATATGTTTTTCATGCAATAAAATTGGTCATTTTGCTTCGAGGTGTCCTGACAAAGTTCCAAGATCTAAGCCTAATAAACCTAAATTTCAAAAGAAGTGTTATTTCGCTAAAGAAAATGAAACAAATGAAGAGTATGATGGAAATGAGGATGACTAGGTGTTCATTTCCATAAAGGAAAATAGTTTGGAAGCCACTAAATCTGCAAATGATGAGAAATCTCTTGCAACCTGAATTGAAGAAAAAGATGAATGGGTTATTGATAGTAGATGCTCACACCATATGACTAGAGATAAAAGAAAATTTGTGAACCTGGAGAAATATGATGGTGGAGTTGTAAGATTTGGAGATAACAATGCATGTGTGATTTATGGCAGAGGGTCTATTTGTCTTGGTCGTAAGCATATCATTGATAATTTTTTGTATGTTGAAGGATTGAAGCATAAATTGTTGAGTGTTGGATAGATGGTGGACAAGGGTTATGATCTTCAGTTCAAGAATGGAAAGTGCAAGATAATTGGAAGTTATGGAAATGTAATTGCATGAGGTACACAGAAAAAAGGTAGCATCTTTCACTTGAGTGTTGATAATGAAATTTGTTCAATTGCTCATATAGATGAGAGCTAGTTATGGCATAGGAGGTTATGTCATGTGAATTTTGATAACATTTTCAAAGTTAGTTCCACTCAAGCAGTTAGATATTTACCTAGGTTAGTGAAGCATGCTAACTCAATATGCAATGAGTGTCAGATGGGTAAACAAACAAGAGTCTCCTTCTGAAGAAAACAACATCATACAAATGGAGTACTGGAGCTTGTACATACAGATCTGTGAGGTCCCTCCATAGTGAGAAGTCTACAAGGAGATAGGTATTTTATGTTGCTTATTGATGACTATTCTAGGAAGATATGGGTAGCTTTTCTAAGAGAAAAATGTGAATCTTTAGAAAAGTTTCAAAGTTTCAAAGCTATGACAGAAAATGAGATAGGTCTGAAGATAAAATGCTTAAGGTCAGACAAAGGAGGTGAATTCACATGCTGAGAGTTTAATACTTTTTGTGAATAGAATGGAATTAAAAGACAGTTATTTGCTCCTCGAACCCCTCAACAGAATGGAATTTCTAAGAGAAAGAACAGAACAATACTAGATGTTGCTAGAATAATGATGTTAGAAGGAAACATGCCTCACATCTACTGGAGAGAAGTAATAAGCACTGTTGTGTATACTTTGAACCGGGTAAATGTCAACAGTAATTTTGGTAAGACTCCTTATGAGCTTTGGTGTGCTCATAAGCCTACTGTGAAATATTTCAAAATGTTTGGAAGCAAGTGTTACATTAAGAGAGATGAGGATACAGGAAAATTTTATGCAAGAAGCGATGAAGGAATCTTTCTAGGTTACTCTATAAAGAGAAAAGCTTACTGGTGTTATAACAAAAGACTGAGGAAGATGGTGGAAAGTGTAAATGTTAGAGTTGATGAGGACTTTACTAGATCATTCAGATATTGCAGATATGACTCTGATAAGTAGCAAGACAATACAATCAAAGGGAAGATTTTTCAAATACATAACCAAGTCTAGATTGTTCTGGCAGATAGAATTTCAAGAGGGAGAGACAAGTGGAAGTATAGAAGAAAGAGCTGAGGAACCTAAAGTGTAGTAGAACCCTAAAATTCCAAGGTATGTAAGGTTGAATCACTCAAAAGATCAAATTATAGGGGATAAAAGTAAAGATGTACAAACTAGAAGGAGAATTGCAGATGAGCATTGTCTAATTTCTCATATTGAACCAAAGAATGTCAGTGAAGCCTGTAATGATGTACATTGGATAGGAGCTATGAAGGAAGAGTTGATGTAGATTGAAAAGAATGATACATGGATTCTAGTCCTCAGACCTAAAGATAAGAATGTGATTGGTACTAAGTGGGTGTTCTAGAACAAGCTGAATGAACAAGAAGAAGTGGTCCAGAATAAAGCAAGATTGGTCTGCAAATGGTATTCACAAATGGAAGGTATTGATTTTGAGAAAAAATTTCCCCTGTTGGTAGAATAGAAGATGTGAGATTGTTTCTTGCTTATGCTGCATATAGGAACTAAAAATTCTATCAAATGGATGTGAATTCAGCCTTTCTGAATGGTGAATTGGAGGAAGAGGTATATGTTGAGTAGCCAGATGGATTTCAACTGACTGATGAGAAAGACATGGTTTGCAGACTAAAGAAAGCTCTCTATGGACTTAAGCAAGCTCCTAGAGCTTGGTATGCTAGACTAGATAAGTACCTGCTAAAGCTTGGATTCAAAAAAGGTACTATTGATAGAAACTTATACTTTAAGTTAGATCATGATAAAGAATTGATTATTGAAGTTTTTGTTGATGACATTATATTTGGAAGTAATAATGATCTATGTATGAAGTTTGTTGAGGAAGTGAAAAGTGAATTTGAGATGAGTATGATTGGAGAGATGAAGTTCTTTTTGGTTCTGAAAGTCACTCAGTTAGATGATGGGATTTTCATATCACAGTCCAAATATGTGAAAGAGTTGTTGAAGGAGTTTGGCATGGAAGATTCAAAGCCTATTGGTACCCCCATGATAACCAGATGCAACTTGACATAGAATGATGATTCTCCTAACGCAAATCAAATAAGATATAGGTCAATGATAGGTGGATTGCTTTACCTAACATAGACCAGACCAGACATTATGAATGCAGTATGTATGGTTGCCAGATTTTAGGTTGATCCAAAAGAATCTCATGTGACTGTTGTTAAGAGAATATTCAGATATCTAAAAGGAACAGTTGATTTTGGGATTTGGTATCCTAAAAATGATGATCTCACTTTGTGTGCATACACTGATGCAGATTGGGCTGGAGATGTAGATGAAAGGAAAATTAATAGTGGTGGTGCCTTCTTCCTAGGGAAGAAGCTAGTATCTTGGTTAAGTAAAAAGCAGAATTCTATCTCTTTGTCTACTATTGAAGCTGAATACATTGTTGCTACAAATAACTGTACTCAAGTAATGTGGATGAAACAAGTGCTAAGAGACATTGGTGTAGTATATGATGAGCCTGTTGCCATATACTGTGATAACTCAAGTGCAATCAATATATAAAAGAATCTAGTGCTTCACTCCAATACCAAAGATATATCAATAATGTTTCACTTCTTGAGCGAGAAAGTGAGTGAGAAAGAAGTCAAATTAGAGTATGTGCCTACAAAAGAGCATATTGTTGATATTTTCACCAAGCCATTTCCAAAAGATAGTTTTGAGTACCTTAGAGGGTTGCTAGGGATAATCACCCCTCCTGATAATAACTAGAGATGCATTTGTGTGCATCAATCCCTGTGTATCATAGCTATATCCTAATCTGGAATGATGTTTTTGTGGCTGCTACTCAAGGGGAGTAGTTAGAAGTGCAGATATGTGGTTCAAAGCATGCATATGGAAAGATATTGTTTATCTTTGCCATTGATGTCAAAGGGGGAGAGGAGCATGTGAAAAAAAAAATGAGGAAAACAAAATGGGAAGAGGAGAAGAGCATGTAGAAATCAGCAGGAGGGGAAGAAGTCTTGTGGAAAAGTAGAGTCAAAATCTAAGGGGGAGTAAGTGTTGATGGAGAGTTGTATTGATGGTGTTTTTCACATCCTATGTTGCCATCAATGCCAAAGGGGGAGATTGTTAGATGTTGTGGTTTTGTTGTTGATATGTGGTTGTCATTGATGTCAACACTATTAGCTTTCTATACTTCAGATGTTGTATATGTTGAGGATATCAAGAAATTGTTAAAAGAGGTGTTGCAGGTTGCCAGTGTATCAGTGAAGGTCATAAAGGTGCTTTGATCTATATGTTGATTTTTGGTTGTTGTGGTCTAAAGTTTTTAATGTTGAGTATATCTAGTCTATCCACTAGAAGTCTCAGAGGTTCGCGTGAAGTTTTGATGAAACTATGAACTGTTGTGTTTCGACAAATTTCCTAAGTAAATTTGGTGTGATTCTTGCAATGTTAGTTGTTGTGGATGTTTCTCTAATGGTTGTTAATGCTTGTGGATGCTTCTAGATCATGCTCTATCTTTTTGGCATGCCTGCATTGATCGAGGTGTCCGTGGTTGATGATTTTTTCCTTTGCATGTTTGATTTTTTTGCTCTTGGCTGACATGGTGAATGTAACGTGTTGTGGATCCTTGAAAATCACAATTTGAATTGTTAGCATGCTTGAGGGTGTTGATTTAGGCCATAACTCAACATTGGATGACTGAGTTTGATTCACATTGTAATTTGATTTGTAATTCGAGCCGACATCATGTATATGTCTTATTTCTTTGTAGCCAACATAGTTGTTGATGTAAATCCGTGTTGCGGATATATAAGGAAGTTTGTTTGGGCGAAGTAAAGAATGTAAGAGTGTGTGTGGAAGTGAAGGTGAATGTAAGTGTGTGAATATTGATCATATCATTCGATTGTAGAGAAAAGTGTGGAGGATTTTATGCGAAGTGTGAAGAAGTTTTATGTGCTTAAATTGAAACTATAATCAAGCTTTGTGGAGAAGCTATTCTTTTAGTTCAATACCCTACAGATTTAATCTGTCTATCTGTAAGGCAGTGAGCCTTCCTTTGTAATTGAGCAATGAGCTCTAGGCAATATGCCTGAATGCAAGTGTATTCCCCATATTATTCTTATTATACTTTTAACAGGGTATAATACTATGGACTAACATCCACCATGGTTTTTCCCCTAACAGGGTTTCCACGTAAAAATCTTGTTGTTCTCTATGTCTCTGATGTGCTAATTATTTGTGGTTAATTTCTAATTCATCAAATAACAGAATAAGTTAAGTTAAGGTTGAAAATTTTGATAAATCTGTGACAACTGATTCACCCCCCCCTCTCAGTTATTTGTCCTTGTTTTTCCAACAACATGTATTAAATATAAATTTCAATTTTTCCATTTTAATAGGACCACACATAGATATCTTAAATTTTATTTATTGATGTTATTGGGAAGTTTATCTGGGAATGATTTCTTTAACTGGTCATGTCAAGTGGTTGTTGTCTTGAATATGGGTGATTTTTTGTTTTGAGCATTTTCTCTTTTTTTAAGAATAGGTTTCATTCTAGATTAATTGAACTTGGTGATTAGTATATAAGGGAAACATTATCAATCTTTTAATTAAAAGTATCGTAGTAAGTTGCTCGATAACAAAACCTTCATAAATGTTACTAGAAAATGTTATAGTTTCCTTTATTCTCACATATGTTTAGAAAGAACATCAGTTTCCTCTTCATAGCAGAATGTTTTTGATTCGGGCGTTGGAGTCAATCCTAGACTACTATCTAGGCATTTTATCTCGGCTATGTAGGTTTTTTCCTAGCTATATTTTCTTTGGTTGATTTATTGTTATATCTAGGCATTCTATTTCCATTCTTTTTCTGCATTTCCATACTCCTCACACATATGGTTTCAATTCATGGGTTTTTCTCTCTAGCAGTTTACACAAATTATTAGTACCATTTCTTTCTTTAATTTTTTGTAGCCTATTGGAAAGCATGGATCAACTTCAATCTTGATCGGTGTTTTCTATAAAAGTAACAGTTTTGATCTTGTGTTATGTAATCTATCAAGACATGCTTCAGAAATATTTATAATTAGGATGTAATATTTGCAAATGTCTTTTTGTTAGTGTTTATTGATGAAGGCGGAGAGAAGGTGAATATATAGGAGGTTTATATCTTTAAATCCATAATGGGTATTACTTTCTCATGCCCCCTTAATAATATTGTTTCACTCATAGATTTCATTGATAGCTCAAGTTGGGATTATTGTTTGGTATTGCACTGTTGATTTCATAGTTGTATGTAGATTGAATATGTTTCCTGAAAATTTGTGCATAGGTAACCATTTTTTATTGGTTTGCAAACAAATGAACTTTTAAATGAAAATGCTTTTTTGAACTAACTGATATATGTTTATATATAATTGATATGCATAGAAATGTATGTGTCGAGTTTGTTAAATTATGGTGCAAGTCATTATTATTGGTTTAGTAATTTCAAACTACTCTTATGTATCGCCTAATTTGTACCTTTGTTAAGTTCATATAAGAAAACATAAAACTGAATCCTTCATGATATTTAAATGCAATTCAATATAATCAAAATAAAGGTTTGATTCTTCACTATATACTTAAGCCCTTCTTATATGTATATAAATATAAACATACTTAAGTAGGCTGCTAAAATTATATAAATAACAATAGACTATATATGCTTAATTATATAGGGATATTCTAAGGATTCCAACTACAAAAATAGTGCAGTTACCTTAGATTTAACATTGGTAGATTTTTCCAATGGTGTTAGTATTAGTTGAATTCAAATTGGTGTTTTTCCTCTTTGGCAATATTTGCTTATTAAATTGATAATCTTAAATATCTAATCATCAAAGACAAATCGAATATGGATGTTGTTGTTTTCTTAATTCTTATTGGTAAATCAAATTTAGATTAGATTATCTTATTTCTTTAGGGTTTAGAAAATTTAGGGTTCATTTATTATATAAATATATATATAATCACCTTTTAAAGGACATTAGAATTAATTTTTTATAATTATTTATGTTAAACTTATCCTATGAGTTGAATTTATGTTGATATTATTATTTAACTTCAATATCTAATTCATCTCTAAATCATTGTTTCATTTGTTTCATCAAGAGATTTACTATTTAAGTGACTGAATTGAATCCTAAAATTTTCATTTCATGGATGACTCTATTTAAATAGTTGTGTGTGATTAGCTAAATTACTTGGTAAGTCGTTACAACAAGGGTCATCCAGGAACACATAGTACGATCACAAGGGGAACACATCATAACATGCACAAACACATCTAATCTAAAGATAAAAAAGAGACCTCCCCCTAACACTCATCGACCAAGAGGTCATCTGCTTCCCAATCTAGATCATTATAAGGGGAAAAAGGATGATCCCATAGTGGTGAAACATTAACGGGAGGAGCTTCCAACCCTCCCGCAACAAGGGCTAAGGAAGAAGGCCTCGCAAGGTCCTCTCTGCTCGACTCTTGTGCAGCTATGGTCAGCAATTTTGCAAAGATCACTGATAAGGATGGAACTTCATCCAAAGAGTTAAACATGCACTTTATAGGAGTGTCATGTCGTACCTCAATGGATAGAGAGGATTGCACTCGAGATTCACCGCTTGGCTCACCGAATGACTTTGGAGTGGTGATGAACTCAGGAGAAGCCAAAACTTGTTTTGTCATTAGGACAGAACAAGCTAGCGTAGGACCATCTTTCGAAGAAAGTGGGATCCTTTTACACCCTCCATTTATGGAGGGGCCAACCTCTACCTTTTGCTTCATTGGTGGATGTGAACTCCCCACAAATGAGTCAAGAGGTGCAAAGGAAGAGGAGTAAGAGAAAACAACAGCAGATATTACTAAAGTGTTCAGAATATCCATGGGCTTAGGGAATGGTGGGATGTCTGAAAGGGACATCAACAAGGGTGGCTCTGTCGAAGAAGCGATAAACACCCACACCCTTTTTATGTTAGGTGCACTCACACTCATCGTGGGAACCAAAAACAAGACTGAGCTTAATTGAACGGAAGTATATGGGAGGGGGGAGGTGGGCACAGCAGGAGACCTTGATACAGGGGTAGTCATCTTCTCTTCCTTCCACAAAGCAGCCAGCTCAACTACAGATATTTTTTTCGATGCTTGCGCTCATGTGCACAGTGGATTTTGTGACTCTTTGAGCTACAGGCTGGGAGTTGTGAAAGGATGGAAGGCTCCTACTCATCCATAGGGGTGTCCACTATAGTTGTCTCCTATGGAGGGGTAGACTCTTGAATGGGAGCAAGAGCAGCATATTTAGAAACAACAAGGGGAGTCGGCTCTAGTGCCTTGGTAGTAGGCCTCTTCCTATTTATTGCTTTTAGGGTAGAATTAGTGGGAGGCCACAAAGATCAAAACATAGAAGACTCCCCATGGGGACCTTTTCTTCTGCCATAAAAGTAGTACCAAGGTCCAAGTGGTTTGGTAGGGAGATCCGATATCCTAATCTTGGGTCTACGCCAAGCAGGCACCATCAAAATCAATGGGTAAAAGCTAGGCGTATTCATCCAAAACTCTTCTCTAGAAAGGGGATTGGATGAGGCATCTCAAGGAGAGGCCAACTTCTCATTTCCCTTTCGAGAGGAGGAGGCAACTGGTTGTTGCGCTACCAAAAGGGTCAATTTTGGATATCCCCTGCCCTCAGTCTTATACTTCACATAGTTCTTGTAAAGTAGGTCTATTCTTGAGGGAACGGACCAACTAGGGTGGGCCAAAAATGATCCAACAAGTAGCCCCCATGGGTCACCAATGGCTAGTATCTAGTGTCATGTACCATGTGCACATCACCTTCATGGAAGAATTTCAAAAACTTATGGATGACGAAGGCGATTCCATTCATGGAAGCTAGCCAAGGTATGCCTAACTTCAACCTGAACAAATATGATTCTGGAATAACATCGAAGACTATGTCTACAACCCTAGTCGCAACTAGGACAGACATAGTTATTAAGCCATACAGCTTGAGAGAAAGACCATTGTCCGTGTGGATGGTGGATTGTGTTTCTTCATATTCCCCCTTATGTAATGAGTTAAGCCACAATGTCTCTTCTGCAATGACATTCACTCGACTTGTGGGATCAACTAAGACCCCTGTCACAATGTTGCCATTGAGGCAAGTGGGAATGTAGAGGGGAGATGGTTTTTTGTTTAAAGGAAAATCCTACAATGTGAATGTCATGTCTAGCAAGCTAGTCGCAAGGTACATGATAGGATTATCCATGACCATGTTAACATACACCTCAAGTCGAGTGTTAGAATCAGAGGGATTGATAATCAAGTTGGAAGAATGTGACAGAAATGGGTTTGTGTATATCTACAACTCACTATTTTATTTCAACACCGATTTGTTTGTGTTTGGTTTACTTCCATCGAGACGAATGGTACCATCCTCAATGTTGTCTTGTATCTCGTGATGCAAGCGCATATAGTGTTCAGTATCATGTCTATTAACTCAATGGTACTAATAGAAGGTATTTGCATCGTACCAACTAGGGTAAGGTTCCTTGAGAGGCTTAGGGTTCTCCAAGGTTATGATATTATCCTTTAGCAATTTTTGTAAGATCAAAGAATAAGATTATGCTAACTTTGTGAATTTCCTGTTGCATCTAAGGTTGTTATCATTCATAGTGGCTACTACATTCACAACAGCCTTACCTTTCCTAGAGATTGATATAATCGATTTCCATTCTAGACAAGAGCGTGAGGAGGATCCCCCGAATTGGACTATCGTCTGTTGATATTCCCATAGCACTAGACATAGATGTGTGAAAGAAGGGTACTACATAAGGGAAAAAAATTTCTGCCAAGGTCTCTGCATGTTCCCTATGAATACCTTCTACACGTCAAAATTGGGCAGTGGGTACAAGATCTATGAGAAAAGTGCTTAATATTGTGCTATAAAATCAGTAATCTTCTCATTATCTCCTTGTTTGCATTGGACAAGATCCGAAAAGGTCATCTTGGATCCGAGTTGGCTTGGAATTGTTGGAGAAATTGATTCACAAGATGATCAAATGTGAAAATAGAGTTATCTGACAAGGAATAGTACCATTCAAGAGTTGTATCCTTAAGAGATCGAGGGAACAATTTTTCCATCAAAGCGTCCTAATGGAAAAAGTATGTACACATGGCATTAAAGGCAGACACATGTGTTTGCGAGTAGAAGTGCTTAAGATTACCACCAACAATGGACTATGTCAGAAGAAGGGTTGAAAAATAGGTTGGACAAAGGCTTGGGAGAGACTCACTAGTTGGCTTTGCATCTTACCCATATTCTAAAGAAGAGTGTTCAAAATAGGGTCTTGAGATGACAAAGGTCTAGTGGAACCTCCTCCAAAACCACCACTGGAGCCACCTCTGGAACCACCAATATGACCGTTGGTGGAGTCACCGTCACCAACAGGGCCTCCACCGAAGCCACCTCCACTTCTGAAGCCACCAGCATGGCCTCCACTAGAACCACCTTTTCCAGTGCCACCCCTGCTACCGAAGCCACCACCACTACCAAAGTCCCCACCACTCAACCCACTAAAACCTCCATTGCTAGAGGTGACAGGAGGGGTGAAATTGAATCCTAAGGGTATTTTGTTCACTTTGATAGTTTCGGACCTCTCAGAGGTAGAGGGGATGTTGATTGATGGGATCATGCTAGCCATGTACATAGACATGGGAGGCATCAACATTCCTAACTGCCTCTCATGTTCTTCGAGAGTGGCCCCTTGTATAATGTTAGTGTTGTTTAAAGGGGCACACTCTTCAATCAGACTAGAGAGACTACCCAGGATTTCTATGCTTGTTTGGTATTTTCCCACCATATACTTTATCTTGCTAATAACCCTAGTGACTCTAGCTAGCTTCAGGTCCTTTTCCAAGTGATTCTCCAAGTCATCCAGCCCTTTGCTAAGGGTAGAGATATATTTTGAAGGAATGTGAATGGCCTCGTGCTCATCTACCAATGACGAGTTAGGAGATGCAAGAGTAGAGGGACGTGGTTGGTTTCATCAAATAAACCTACCTCGCCCCTCAATAATTGCTCCTAAGTAGAAAGACCAATTACAGGTTCAGAAAAAAGGCATGTAGAAAAACCAAAAGTGATCTTCATCTTCTCCATTGGAAGGTGTCACACACTTCTCCTAACAATGTACCTAGAGGTCGTGGATTGGGTTGTGATGCTCATAAACATTCACAACACTCAAGGGTACCATGATCACAAGGTGCAAGGGAAAATTTTCCACACTGACGAATGGGTAGATGTTGGTTCATGTTGGGTTCACTAAAAATGTAGGAGAGAGGGACCAACCACATCAAGGCTCTAGGCCACAAAGAGCCGAGAGTGGAGGGTTGCCCTAACTTACCTCACTCTAAAGGATGTCATGGGGTAAGGATCAAGAATGATGAGCACTATAACCTACTTCTCCCACCCTATAGATCCTGAACTTAATTTTGGGCTAAGCAAGCTAGTTTTTGGAGTCGGTACTATGTCTCAGACAACTCTCTGTCTGAGGATAGCAGCATAGTTCTAGGATGACAATGCAGTGCACCGGCGTCTCTCGGGTGCGCTAGCATCCATACAATCAAAGAATAGTAAACACAACAGAAACTACTCAAAAACTAACTAACAACCTAGCTAGTTGGTTTTGAAGGGAAAAAAAGAATAATGAAGTATGAGAAGTAGAGAAAAATATGGTAAAGAAAATAAATGAAGGCTAGAGTGATTAATATAATCTCACAAAAGCACCTATTTGCTAGCTAGCTCCACACCTACGTCCACCTACACACAAGAAAGAGGGAAAATTGTTGGGGCTATAAAGGGGCCTGCCTCAGTCATACCCCTATTTTGGTGTTCCTACCTCCACAAACAACCAGAAAGCAACGAAGTAGAAATATATGATAAAGGAAAGAAGAGAGATTACAAACACTACAAAGAAATAAAATTCTACTCAACCAAATCACAAAGGAGAGGAGTGAAACATTACCACCTCCACCCAAAATCTCACTAGCTAATTAAGGAGAATGTGAACTTGGAAATGTCACCATAGCCACAACTGTGATGAAGGGAGGTCTCGTAAGACTCCAAGCCCACACTTCTATGGATTGTTTTGCACTTAATATGTGGATTTGATGGAGTGTTGAAGTGAATGCTATAAATGCTAAGAAAATAGCTTAAGAATGTGTGTAGAGATTGTAAGAGGATGCAAGAGCATCAAATGAAGTGAGAATTTGTCCATTTGAAGGAAGAATGAGGAAGAATAAGGATTTTTGGGTCGGTTGGTCCAAGAGGGATGTTACAATTCATCCCCAATTGGAAGTGTAACACTTTTTCCAACTTTAGATGTAGGAATCTGTCAGGGACGACAATGTGCCACACAAACATTTGTGCGTTGCGCTCGTGTCCCCAAAAAATATTCTTTCACTAACACAATAGACAAATTCCAAGTGGAAGGCAATTGGGTCATGTGGAATTTCACCTTTAGATTTGATTTTCTAAGTGAGGGTGTGGAAAATGTAAATTTGCATAAGGGGTGCAAATTTTCTCCTATATAGATACTCTACAAGAAGCAAGGCCTATCGGTGTTACAAAAAAAGATTGAAGAATATTGTTGAGAGGGCAAGTGTCAAAGTGGATGAAGAACCAAAAAAAAAATCAATACTAATAGAAGGATATGAATTTGATGAATCCCTTTCCAATGAAGAAGAAAAGGTTGATGACAAAGGAAAAGAGGTGACAGTTGAAGAGGAAGAAGCTCTAGAAAAGAATTCTAAGACTCCCAAGTATGTATAGAAGAATCATTCATAATATTATATCATTAGAGATAAGAGAAAAGGTGTGCTAACAAGGAGAAATGATGCTATGATAGAGGAACACTTAAATTTATGCTTACTATCTAAGGTGGAACCAAAAACAATGACTGAGGCATGCAGAGATGAGAATTAGGTCAAAGAAATGAAGGAAGAGTTAGAAAAAATAGAGAAGATTCTAACTTGGGAATTGGTCTGAGGATCAACAAACAAGAATATGATCAATACTAAGTGGGTATTCTAAAATAAGTTAAATGAAGATAGAAAATTTGTCAGGAACAGAGCTAGACTTGTGTGTAAGGGTTACTTATAGGTTGAAGGTATAGATTTTGAGAACACTTTTTCTCTAGTTGCAAGAATGGAAGCTATCAAGATGTTTTCAACTTTTGTAGCACATAAAGATTTCAAATTATATCAGATGGTTGTGAAGTTTACATTCTTGAATGGTGAGTTGAAAGAAGAGGTATACATTGAACAACTAGAAGATTTTCAATTGTCATAAGATGCAAATATGGTCTACAAGTTGAAGAAATTATTGTATGGAGTGAATCAAGATCTCAAAGCTTGGAATGCAAGCTTAGATAAGTAAATGTTGTAGCAAGGATTCAAAAGAGGTATTATAGATAGCAATATTTACTTCAAAGTTGAAGAAGAACAAATCTTAATTGTGGTAGTATATGTTGATGACATAATCTTTGGGGGAAATGAAGATTTGTGCAAAAGGTTTACAGAGGAAATGTAGAAAGAATTTGAAATGTCAATGTGTGGGGAGATGAATCTCTTCCTTAGTTGGTAGATCAATCAATCAAAGAAAGTCATACTCATATCATAGTCTAAGTATGTTAAGTAATTGTTGAAGAAGTTTGTAATGGATGACTCTAAACCAGTATGTATCCCTATGGTTATTGGTTGCAAGTTGAGAAAAAATGATGAATCTCCTAAGATGGATCAGAGCAAGTGTAGATTAATGATTGGTGTACTATTATATATTACTGCTACTAGACTACATATCATGCATTCAGTTTGTCTTGTGGCTAGATTTCAAGAAGATCCCAGAGAATATCATGTTACAATAGTGAAGAGGATATTTAGATATTTGAAGGACACTTTAGATTATGGTTTGTGGTTTCCTAAGGATACTGATTTCTCCTTGAGTGCATATATAGATGTAGATTGGGTTGGATGTGTAGATGATAGAAAGAGTACAAGTGATGGTTCTTTCTTTCTTGGAAGCATGTTAGTCTCATGGCTAAGTAAGAAGAAGGATCATGTGTCGTTATCTATTATAGAAGTAGAATACATTGTAGCAACATCATGCTATACACAAGTGTTGTGGATGAAGCAAACATTGAAGGATATCACACTTTCATATGATGAACATATTCCTATCTTATGTTACAATACAAGTGCAATCAATATTTCAAATAATTTGGTAATGCTTTCAAGAACAAAACATATCTCAATCTAGTATCACTTCTTGAGAGAGAAAGTTGCAAAGAATGAGGTAAAGTTGGAGTATGTTCCTACTAAGGATTAAGTTGCTTATATTTTCACAAAGTCTCTTCCAAAAGATACTTTTGAGTATCTTTGGGAGAATTTATGGGTTATTTCCTCTCCTTTCAACTAGATGCATAAGTGTGTGCATCTATCCATGAAGCATTTCAAGATGCATTCTTAGTCTTGGACTGATTTTGAAGGCTACCTCTCAGGGTGAGTAGTTAGTAGTGGTTGTTGGTTGGTGCTATCATATGGAGCATCTCATGTGCCCCTAAGGGAGAGTATGTAGGAAATTGAGTTCAATAAAAAAAAATTAGTGTAGTTGCTTGTTGATGTTGCAAGTGGTGTATGCAGGTGTTGCCCTTTGAATATTATCAAAGGGGAGTGCAAGAGAGTTGGATGATTTTATAGCCCTTTTCCATTGATTTCAAAGGGGGCGAGAGTTAAATTGGTTGAAAAAACATAGAGAGAATGTGAAAAATAGAGAGATTTGCAGAAGTAAATATGGTCTAAAGACCATAGGGGGGAGAGTATGGAAAAGTATTTCCTAAGAAGAAAATGAGGAGAGTGATCTAGAATGAAAGTGTTGATAGTATTGTAGGAAAATAAGTCAGTGAAGAAAGAGGATGAAGAGTAAATATTTGTCCCAATTAGGCAGATTACTACATATTGTAGTATTGTTGTTTGTTGTTGATGGTTTTTCAAAAATCAGGTGTTGCCATCAATGACAAAGGGGGAGATTGTTGGAAGTTTAAATATATTGGAAGCTTGAGTTGTTTGTGAGTTTCTTGGGTGTTTTCATTGATTTCAACCCCTTGTATGAGGAGAGTTCTATAATTCTACTGGTATTGATGATGTTTCTGGAGTTGTTGGTATTGGTGTCAACACATGTTGGTGTTTTCATTAATGTCCTACTTCAGTATAGTTGTAGAGGTTATTGATCTAGCTTGTGTTTGGGGAGATTTTCATAGTTGGAAAGTATTTAATGTTGTAGATTTTGTAGATGTGTTGTAGAGATGTTAGTAATGTTGTTGATTAATTTGTCTCACTTGGTTTCTAAGTGCCTTTGAGAAATTTTGAATAAAAGAGAGTTCAGTATGACAATGTGGTGTTCAGTGATTTTCTCTACATTTATTTATGATTGAAGATATGACCATGTGGTTTGGACATGATGATCACATGTTTTCATAGGTGTTATATCTAGAGTTTTGGGTTCTGGATCATTATGCAATGGAAGATGTGTTTGAAAGTATATCTAGGAGCATGCTTATATTGTTTGTGTCTACCTTCCCTTAAAGTTCTAGGTGTTGAGTTGTTCAAAAAAATTGTCTAGTGTGTTGTATGTCTATGGCAATATGTCTAGTTGCACAAAAATAAGGTGTTCTTGAGTTTCAAGTGGTTATAGTAGTTATGGAAAATATTCTAATGATGTGGAATATTTTGATATGTTGTATGGATATTGTGGATTTTTTTTTGTGGGGTCTACAAAGTTATTTTCAAACTTGGTTAAGCATGAACTTAATTATTAAGGGCATTAATACAAGTTTGGTCGACCTGGTGTGCTAATGCTAATTGTGGAGGATAATTATTATTTGAGGAAGTGTTGAAAAGTGTGTTTATTTATATTTTGGTCCCATTTAAGTATCGACATGGTTTTGCTTCACTTACTTATATTGTGTAAGTTTTTGGTGCTAACCTATTTGATGTTGTATAGTAGAGGTGTGTACGTTCCCTTAAGGCTAACCTAATTGAGATTGTTTTAGGTTGCAAAGGGTATAACTATAAGGAGAATTGTTGTGTGTATTGTGTGAATTGTGATTGATGTGAAAGATGTGAAAGTGATTGAGTGTAATGATCTAAGTACGAGCCTTAATGCCTATGACTTCCAAATGTAGTGAGCAAAAGATGTCTACATTTCAGTCTATTTTATGAGTTATTTGTGCTTTAGTGGAATTGTACCTTCAACATATGATAGATGCATTGTTAGTAGTTCAAATTGGTAGTGATACACCCTTCAACTATTCTTATTTCTTCTATATGGTTATTCCTTTGGCAATGAGCCATTGGCAGTGAGCCTTTATTTATCTTTATGGGAAATGAGCCCTTGGTAGTGAGCCTTATTGTATTCGGTGTTGAAATTCATATATTAGTGAGCTAATCCTTACCATTGGTTTTCCCTTCTTTGGTTTTCTACATAAATCTGATTTTCTTATGTGTTTTATTTTTTTGCATTACTACTTTACACGTTTACATTATATTAATGCATGTTAAGGGTTTAATGGTGGATAAGGGTTTAAAAGGTAATGCATATTTGAATGTTAATGAAGGTTTTTGATGTTTTAAAAGTATATAATTGATTCACCACTCCCCCCTCTCAATTGTCTTGTTCATATAACAATGTGGCCAATAATATCCTTCTATGAGTATTTGATGTGCAATATATATTTTCTTACCCATTCCCTATTCTATACTTTCCATGAAACTCATTAAGCACTTAAGTAAATGCCTTCAAAGATATTCTGAAACAAAGCCCCATTCTTTATCATATAATTTTCACTTTTCAATCTTAAATCCCTTCTCTATGTGGAATTTAGTTCCTCAGGTACTTATTGTTCAACAAAAGAAAAACCAAGTATGTATACCATGGATCTTTAGTGAAATATTACACATTGTATTGTTGATAACTAATGTGAGGATATATCTATGTCATGGCCTTTGATAATCCTTTTCCATGAACTAGTTTCATTAGTTGGATTTCCATATCAAATTATTGCAATATGGTTATCCATTTTACTCTTCTTTCCCCAAGTGTACTCTGCATCAATAAAGACTTAACAACATGGTCTAGAACAATTGCAAATGTTTTACTTTGTAAGAATAATATTGGAATTTATTAACATCTTTGACCAAAGAAAAATATTTTTTTCTAATGAAGGATATCTAACTTTTGCATTTTCAAAGGAAGAACTCATGAAGACAATCGGTAGTTCATCTCCTACTTCTTTCCTTTGAGTTAGAATCGTAGCACAAAAATATTCTGATGCAAATGAATAAATAAAAAATAGCTTGATATGTAAATGGGACTTGTCAAGACTAGTGCTACAAAGATAGATTGCTTAATGTAAGAAAAGGTTTCCTTGGCTTGATTACTCCATTCTATTTTTGTTTCCTTTTTCATCATTTCAATGAGGAGCTTAACAATCTTTGTGAATCCTATTATGAATTTCCATACAAAATTGATTTTTCCAAAAAATGATCTCATTTCCATTTTTCTTCTTGAAATAGGTAATTGCGAGATGGATTTGGCCCTTTCAAAATCAATTGAGATCCCTTTTTTATAGATTATATTCCCTAACAACTTGCCCTCAAAAGCCCCAAAATTGCATTTCTTAGGATTTAAGGATACACCATTTTTATTCACCTTTTAAAAGATTTCCTAAGTTATGTAGGTTGATTACTCCTATTTTTTGAAAAGACAATAAGATCATCCATAAATAATTATGCACTTCCCAATTAGTTCCTTGAAATTTATGTCCATTTCTCATTGGAAGGTGGCTCTGATGTTGATTAATCAAAATGATATTCTCATGTAAGAAAACATTCCCCACTTAGTTGTGAAGCTCGTCTTCATTTTGTCTTCATATTTTACCAATACTTGATTATATCCTAAATATCTATCTAAAAAGGACATCAACTATGAAATATTCATAATCTAAAGCACTTCATCGAATGATGGGAGAGGATAATTGTTTTTTTTCTAGGCTCTATTCAGATTCCTTAAATTGATACACAACTTGATTTCACCATTTTTCTTCCTCACTGGGACTAGATTGGCCACCCATGTAGAATTTATTATTAAAAATATTTTGGAATGACAATAATTTATGGACTTCTTTGAAGATTAATGGTTCTATCAATGCATTAATTGGTCTTTGTTTCTAATGGAAGGCTTAAATTGGGGCTTTAGTGGGATAGTATGAGTTATAATGGAAGTGTTAAAGGTATTGAGATCTTTATATCCCCATGCGGTTATATTAATATTTTTCTATAGTGCCTTAAATATCTCTTCTCTTATTTCAGACAAGTCTTTCCTATAAAGACATTCTTCTATGGGCCTGTGTTTATTAAATACAATATCTCATACTTACCTCCATTTGCCTTAGTAGTTATTTTATCTCTATCTCTAGGGTTTGAGTAAAATATCCTTTCTAATGTTACCATTCCCTTTGGAATACTATTTGTTTTAAGTTTTATGATACCTTCTTCATCCCACTCATAGGGATCTCTCTTAGACTCATCAATTATTTTTTCCATAAAAAACCTAGAGTTTACGATAAAACTCAGAATATGCTAGTCATCATTAAACACTTAGAAATTCCTAATGTTATCTAGGATCGTCGACATGGATATCAATTCTACAAAAATCCTTTCCAACTTCGAACTTTTCATAGCTTCTAGAGTACTAGAAACAGCAACTAATGCACCTACAATCTAATTCCTTTCTATTGGGATTAGCTTTGCATCAAATGCATAAAAATCCTTAATTATACTCCATGTCCTATTATGATAAGTTACAAGTCTTTTGTCATGACATGTGTATTGGATTCTCACTTGTTTCACCATTAACTCTGAATCACCTTGTACTTTTAAGCATTGTACCTTTTTCTAGTGTGCAAACAAGAGTCCTCTAGTCAATGCCTCATATACTGCCACATTGTTGGTACATACAAATTGTAGCATGTAGGAAGAAAGATAAATTTTACCTCTTGGACTAATTAGTTCTATTCTAGCTACACTTCCTTGTTTTGACTTTGATCCATCAAATATTAATGTCCATAACTTGCATTTTAATGAAAAATTTTCCCTTGGGATTTTTTGACAAACAATGGCTACATGTGTGGCTATTCATCCTTTGAACTTATTCTTTTTCACATGCACTGATGTATTTCAATGTAATTTCTTTGAGTTTTCTAGTTTTCTCTTTTGGAGGGTGCATATGTAGGCTTGACACCTCTTGTGGGTTTCCTTGATGCTCTTAGAAATATATGTGAATATTTTTTGTTGAATTCTCATTCTTTGGAGTCTTTACATTATTGCATAAGTCCTTAAGAGGGAAAGAATCATTGATACTTTTTGATAGTATAACTTTGTATCTTTTTTCATGTCACTTGATGAATTTTTGGTAACCCATTTGTTTACTTAGTATAGAACATTCAGGAAAGACTGACACATGATATTTGAATGATTCTGCTACTAAATCATACACCAAGTAGGGAGTAAAAGTTCCAAAAAATATGCCCCTTTTCCTAAAATGTCCTTATATTTTTTAGTCTATCTATCAATTGTTGTAAATTAATTGCAAAACAACTCTTCAGTTCAATTGTTTGGACCTCTACCTAATTATATGTAACTTCCATGATAGTAATTATTTCATCAATTCTATAAACTCCAAGCTTATTTTTAACATAATCCACTTCATTGGGGTGGTTGTATTTAGTTATCATATGCTTTAATCAAGGTTCACTTTCAATTCTAGCTTTGTATAGATTTCATTTCCATGGGATCCATAGGTGTGAGAAATTTTGTGTGAAATAACCATTCAAAATCTTAGAACAATCCCTACTCAGTAACATCCCATATACCTCAGGGATTTATATCACTTGAATATCAACATGTTGGATCTTAGGGTCTAATCCTAATTGAATGTAAACATTTTTAATTCTTCAAACACACCAACTTCTATTTTGTCTAATAGGATGACTTTCTTTTGGGTCTTAGTGGGTGTCATTCCCAAATTTTTAAAAATATAATAATGCATTGCATTACCCTAAGCCATTGAATCCACTAAGTAGGTATTTAGGTTCTTCCCAAAAAAATGAGAATGAGTAGAAAGGGAGGAGTATCCATATTTTCTTTGTACATGACTATGTTCATAATAGTTGTTGCTATCACTTTAGCTTTTACTTTGTTTTTCCCTATTTTTTTAAAAAAATTATTAGAGCTTCTCTCTGAATAGGGAAATTTTGAAACACATAAAAAATTTGCATGTCTTACCTAGCTTTCTTGAATTCTTTTGTTATATTGTAACCTATTTCATTCTTGAATTGAGGCCTAATAGACAAGGTTTGATTAGTTTTGACCTATGTTTCAATGGATCCCTTAGGTGGCTAGTGATTATTTCTAGCTCTAGGATTTGGGGGATTTGGTCTATTAAATTGGGAGGTGTGGAAGTTATCAATGGGATATTCTAGTTCCTCAAGATGTAATTTACATTAGTGGTTTGAAAATTGGGCTTCATGAATCTTAGCTTCTAGTTCATTATCCTCATTAAAGGGAAACACAAACGTATCTAACTATTGTCACAGAAGTTTGCACCCTTGCTACGCTAATAAAATCACTCAGCCATTTCATGAAACATGACATGATCTCCCTAAGTGTCAACTTAGATGATGGAGATCAATCTCTAGAGGGTTGGTTCCCTTTGGGAATTAATCTATCCTAATATATGCTAATACTGCTACTAATGAAAAGAGGTAGAAAGATGGCATGGAATAAATCTATAAGGATGATGTACCAAAATGTTGAAGACTAAGTGTTTAAAATCATTTACATACAATTCTCAAGAAATATGATTTTTTTGTGTCACACAACCTTGTTCTTTCTTATGTTCTAATTTAATTCGCTAAATATGACCTATCTTTTTGTTGTTTTAGGAGGAAAATGAGACTATTTTCATAGTTGCATCAACTAATATAAGTTTTTTCTAACTAGTAAGTATCATATAAAGCAAAAGCTATAGGTTTTAAAAGCGTGTTAAACAAGCATGATTTAGAGGTTTTGATATAGAAACATAGGAAAATGCATAAAACCAATTATCATACAACATAGCTGGCATAATGATGGTGTAATCTTGTCTTTTTATTGATAGAAATGCCTTCAATATTACACAGTCTAAAAATGACTTGATTCTTTGATTGAAAATGCTTTGAAAAGTGGAGTATTACAATATTTTAAGTCTCGACTAAAATTTTTAATTTATAAGATAAAGTATGACCAACAAGAATTTTCACCAAGTTACAGTGCTTTAGCCAAAATACAAGAACCCCCATAAAATGGGACAAAACCTCTTTTTTTTCTATCCTACACTAGATAAAAAGTAGGACACACTCTCAAATATCATTAAATGGTCACTTTTCCTTGATATGATCATTTCCACCCCATTTGAGCACTTAAAAACTACCTTTTCTTGGGTTAATGTTATAAAAATATAAGATAAAATTGATGGGAAGACTCCTTTGACCCCTTCAACCTTCATTAACACTTTAAAAGACTTCAACCCCCATTCCTAAATACTTGCATTTGTTGACTCCTAATCTACTAGATAGGTGGGTAGTTAGAAAAAATGCTTTCCAAATATTCTCAACCAACTATCCTTATCATCCAAACTACCCTATATACTTACAACTTATCTATGGTGGGCTAGTAAATCTTCCTAACTATTGCAACTTCCATCTCCATGTTTTTGGGGAAAGTGGACAAGGAGGGAGGGTGTAAGATAACTATTAGGGGTTTAAGTTCTCAACCATTGCATTCATTTATTGACCCTTTTATCTACCTTTGTCATAAATACTACCCTTTGTATTATCTTTGTCACTAGGTTTTCTACTTCTCATAGACTAATTCTATGCAATTTTTATCAGTAGCCAATGTAAACCTTGTAAAATTCTAGTTTGTAAGGTTTGAATACCACCTTAGTTTTCATCATTACTATCTTCCTTTGTAGAAACTGTGTCCCTTCTTATGGAACTATAATTTTATTCTTCACTATAATATTGTGGTGCACTATGTTGTCATTATTTTTGTCATTGATGTCAACATCTAGTGTGAGAAGGTTTTGTGGTGTGGAGCAGGTGTTGCAGATGCAGCATGATCACTCGATTTCCAAGTGCTTTTGAAAAAAATTGCAAATAAAGTGTATAAGGTGATAGGGTTGTATTTTGTATTATGCTCTATGTTTCTTCATGCTTGAAGGTGTGCTTGTGTGGTTTGGATGTGATGTTAAAAATTATTTAGAGGTGTTATATCTAGAGTTTTAGGTTTTGGATCATGCAGCAGTAGAAGATGTGTTTTATAGTGTTTGGATTCTAAAGAAGGTTGTATGGGAGAAATGGAATTGCTTCACATTTCTCTGCATTGAAGTTTCTTGTCTTGCAAATTTGGGAATGTGCTTGTATTTATTATATCTATCTTCCCTCGGATGGTTTGGTGTTCAGCGATTCCACAAGCTTGGTTCAGTTGTATCTTGGTGGTAATTTGACTAGTTGTGCAAGATGATAACATCCTCAATTGCATGTATTTACACCAGTGTTGTTGAATATATTGTTGGTGTTGGAATATTCAAAGATGTTGTGTAATGTTACTAAGTGGTCTGCAAGATATGTTTTTGGACTTGGTGAAGTTTGAATTCAATTGTTTGATAGCATTAATACTGGTTTGGCCAACCTAGCATGTTAGCACTATTTATGGATGTGCTTTGTTATTTGTGGAAGTGTGGTATAGAATTTCAATGTATATTTGGGTCCTATTTAACCCTTGGTTTGGTCCACCTTTACTTATTTCCATCACAGATTTGTTTTGTGTTGACCTATTTGGTGGTTGCACATTTGAGGTGCATACATTTCATTGAGGTTGACCTAGAGAAGATTGTTTGAGGTCACGGAGGATATATATGCAAGGTCAATTGTTGGAGATGTTTGTGATGTGAAATAATGGAAGTTTCTGTTGGCTCTTTTAAATACCAACCAAATCCTCAAGGAAGCCTATGGATTTTCCAATTCCAATAGTCAGCAACCTTAAAGGGGGTTGGTCAACAAACGAGAGAAAGCAATCAAACTTTCGTCCTACACTTTGGGTTCTGCAAGACCTAGGAGGGTCATCCCACAATGTACTTACAATATTACTACACAAGACTCAAATGTACATTGCATATTAAATAGAAAACATTCTCGTACCATGACTCAGCAAGTGACAATCTGCAAAGAATTGGAAAATCCCTTACACCATTATAACCTGGAGTAGAGAATGGGCATTTGAAATGAAAACCATACTAATCATCACCATACTGAAGATAAAATTAACTAAATGAATGGTTATTTGACAAGATCTGGATAAACTGATATATTTGAATTTGCTCAACACATAGAATCAGTGCATTACCCTAGGGTGGCAGGGTCGAATTCACAATATACCGTAATGCAACAGTTAAAGCATCTAATATTTATTGACTATTATGGATTTGCATTGCAAATTCATAACTCGGACTCTCCATATAAAACATACTTAAATATCCTATGAATTAACTCATAAATCCATTATTGCAGTAAAGCATTTTAATCAACTACTTGAATTGAAGCAACAATGCAAACACACATCCAATTACATAAACTAGAGACCAATAGAACAATCCTTGATTATTTTACTGTTGATTTATGAACATATACATAGGAGAAGATTTGCATGAAGTTTTCCATTATAGATTCTAAAATGACATAATTGTTGCAAAACATTTAAGCTAATTGCGAATACAGACTCATACCCTAGGACTCAACAAGTAATCCTATATCCATTATATGCTTGTACTATTCAAAAGACTTCGCTATGACTACCTGAGATCAACCAAAATTTCAAAGACCCCTACACAATAGCCTTGAATTCCCTTTTATATGATTCAAGGGAGAAATTGGAAAATTACATTTCATTTCATCCTACATTTCAAAATATTTCACTTCATTTCAACCCTGAAGCGGTTATATTTACACTTTGAAGAAAATAGGGGGAAAATACAAAAGGAAAAAACTTGTAAAAGCTTGTGGAGCTTGTATCCATGTTTTTCAAGAATTCCACATCATTACGCATTTTAGAAAAAGGTGTGAAGCATGAGAAAAGAGAAAAATAAAGCAATAGGAAAACATTAGTTGGGTTACCACGTGCATTTTCATATTTATAGAATATAGACTTTCCTTACATAGTTATTTCAAAGGCCAAACCTGTACTATACTTGACCATGTTCTATATCTTTCTCACCACTTTTATGGCTTACTCAGCATATTTTTTCAGCCAATATTTATACTCATCTTTAGTGGGCCAATTAATATCAAGCAATTTCTACACCTTTGTATTATATGCATTATATCTTGCATCAATTACCACTCTAACTTCTTTCACAAAGGTGTACATGTCTATTTGGGTCCCAATGAGGTATCAATAATGTTATTCAAGATAGTCAGGTCCAATTTATCATCAACATATCCTATTCTTGGGCCTATAGCAGATTGATGCTTGAAAAATTTTCTCCATGGTGCATACTTCATGAGTGTTCCATCTTCATTAAGGATATTAGGCATACCTCATTCTTCCATATCCCTGAAAGCTTTGATTTTACCTTGTAACTTCCCTTCAATTATTTCATGGGAGCCTGTGATCTCACCAATCATCTCAATTCCCCTTATGATATCTGGGAGATTTGTTGGAGCTTCAAGGTCATCCTTTATATTTGCCTGTATTTCCTTTAAATTGTTCAGTCTGCTACTCCACTTATTCCAAGTGTTCTAGAAGACATCTTGGACATGTTGGAACCTCTCAAAAGCCTCATGTATACCCTTGTATGTTAACCATGTATCTTCTACTCTAAGGGCCTCTTTGGTCAATCTATGGCCCAAAATTTCATTAGCCATACCCTTTGTAATCTTATCCATATTGTCCAGGAGCTTAACATTCTCTTATTTGACTATTTGGAGCTCATTCTTCAAGGCAAGAATTCTTTCTTTGAAAGTCTCTTTCTCCTATGATGATGTACTAGCAAGGGAAGCAGGAAAGGTCTTCTGACCCACACTAATAGCAGTAGCCTTTAACTTATTGTATTCCTCAACCAATTTGTTATGCTTTTCCAACAATTTTATGTACCTAGCTTGAGAGATTTCTGCATTATCCACACTCAACATAGTTGTGTGCATTATTAACCTTTCAGCTTGTGGGGTTGTCATCTCTGAAGCCTTGCCTATTATTAAATCTCTTGAGAGGCCAGCCATCACTCTACTAAGTGTACACCTTCCTGAATCTGGTGTCAATTTCCAAATAGCCAATGCATGTAGGCTAAGACTAAACCTTGAACCAAAATTTTTCTCATCAAAATTTTCCTCTGATACCATAGCATTTGGGTCACTTCTGATTGCATCCAAAGTGATTAAGGATGACAAGCTCTAGCCTGGAATCACCAATATCCCGTTGTCCTTGACTAATCTCCTAGCTTCTATAGGATTCATTTGCTCAATTTCCTAAATGATTTCCTCTTCAGTCTTCTTTCTAACTTCTTCCAATTGACAAGGGTCCACTCTCTCCTGAGCCTTTTGTATCCTGTCATTTATCTCCTTAGCCTTGAGCTCAACCATGTATTCCTTGAATTCTCTTGTTGTCACAAAAGAGTCATCTTCTAAAAATTTAGCATAAGCTAGTACCCTTGCATCATTATCTTGACTTTCATCATATTCCCAAGGTACTAGTCTATCATTTGGGACAAAGGGATCCATTACATCCCCAACATCAAGATGTGAAAATTTAGTTTCCTCTCTTTGTTCAATAGGCCCTAATTTAGTGGATGGATGTTGCACATTTTCTTCAACACCCCGTGCTTCATCAACATCTACAGCAGGCAACTCCATAATAGGAGCATCTCCTACATCCATTGGTTTCTTCTCTTTTGGTGTTGCAGGCTCCTTTGGTTGACCACCAATCTTTATTTTATGTTCTTGTAGAGCCTTTTGAGCAAGTTGTTTTGCTTGTTCCACCTTTTCCAAAAAGGTACCATCCATGAAATTACTGAGGACCAATTCCATCCTTTTATACTTACCAATGATGTGTTTGTAAGGGATTTCATAGTAAGAATTATGAGTAGAATCCCTATGTTCAACCTCAAAAATCTTCATCCATATCTTCTCTATATCCCAAATAGCATCAAGTGTTGGCAGATTCCTTATCACATCCTCTTTGAAGAAGAAATCATGAGGTCCATATCCTGAGATTCGCCTCTTTATCTTTTCTCTGTTAATATGTCCTTTTGGATCAAATGTTATAGTAGAGGTTATCTTCATTCTCAAGTTGCTGACTAGTATACCAAATACATCATAAGCTTCATTTTCCAATACAACAAAATAATTAAAAGAGAAATTTGATGCAATCATGGAGGCTTTCTTGAACAATCTAAAGTTCTCTACATCAGAACGATCCATTTGCCACATTATTTCAATAAAGGCTAACCTATCAAAAACATATCTAGGTAGCATATGTGGTGCCACAGGAGTCCCATAGCATCTGATGACCATGCAATCATTATACAAATACCAATCTCCCCAATTGCACTTATAATCTAGGTCATCACCATATTCTTTTGGCCTTAACAATGTCTGAATTGGTCTAGAAATCCTTTCAGCATGTGCAACACCCATTTGAACCAAATTTGTGTGTTTTATGATATTACAAAACCCTACATAATTTGAGTTTGGGAAATGCAAGTCCCAAATGTGTGTCCACATTTGAACAAGAAACTTATTTCTCCTTTCATCCACTTGTCTTAGTCTCATAACCTTACCAAAAACCTCATGTCCCTAAAATAGTATCATATGCATCAACAATGAGTAGTGCTTGAATGTCAATGGTGTTCTCCTTTCCTTTAGCCTCACCAAATCATAGTGCAATTGCTCTGTAACTCTATGAGCATAGTCAAACCATGTGTACTTGTTTCTATGTTGAATATCCAAAATCATAAGCAGTAGAGGTGATGTTATCCTTCCATCACACTTTACTCCAAGCACCTGACATAACATGTAATAATTATATTTGAAATAATCTACAAACTCTTCACAGTCCATGGGTTCAACCTCCTTGAGTGCAAATGTAGTACCCTTTTCTCATTTATGTCTTGGTATTTCACCTTTTCAGAGTGCTACCCTATGTTCACCATACTCCTACAATTTTTTAAAATTAATCATTTCATTGGCATGAGGTCTCATTTTGAAAACCTTCACAATTTTACTTGCCCTTATCTCTAGAATATTATTTCCCTCGGTGTTTGTAATTACCCTGTTTATATCATCATACCTATCTACAGAGTGTAGCATCAAGTCCACCTCAACAAAAACATTGGGGACAACCAGCTTTCCTAAATCATAACCCCGGACATTTTTACCAGGATGTGGAGCATCCCTTCTAGTAAAAACATATAGGAAAAATTCCCATCTAGTCTCTGGCACAACAATGTCACCAATTCCCTCTGCAAGGTCCTTGAAATTGGTGGTTAGGATTCCTTCCCCTGTAGCCTTCCTTTCCTTCATGTTTGGTGGTTGGAATTTTTCTATGAAGCAGGTATAATCCTTTGGTTGGCATTTTCTCTTCTCAGTGACTTTAGACGTTTGAAGTGGGTCATGAGATACTTTCTACTTTTTCTTCTTAGGGAGAGGTTTTGAAGATGACGACTCACCAGGTTGACTCATTTTAGCTTCCTTAGGGTTTTACATAGTTCAAAGATAAATTAGGTTTAGGATTAATACCCTATTCTTAACAATTCACACTCGAGTTCAAATGTGATTCTACTCAATTAGGAAATAGTGCTAACTCAAAAGAAACTAGAAGCCCTAAACAATTCTTGAAATCAATTCATACATTTTGGTTCAATACACTATTTCTTGCAAGGAAATGAAAGAAACTAGTGGGGTTTTGATGACAACTTACCCAGGAACAAATTCTTCTGCCATTCATTTAGCTTCAACTCTGGTTACTCCAAACTTCCCTTTAGCTCCTCGGGTATTCGTCTAGAATGAAAATACACACTATAAACTCTTTCCTATGAATTCAACCGAGTACAAGTACCATTAATGGTGCAAGGAGGCTCGCGCGAGTGAACAATTACTTCTCAAGTTGGTTGTTCCTATTTGAATTCAAACCATCGATGCACTCATATGTAAAACTCCATCTGACGACGCACATTATTTCTTACTCTCCACGGGGCCCTACCAACGATTTGATGTGTACTCAATGAGCCAAGAACTGCCATGCATATCTCCCCATTCTTCATGAGTATTTCACATCGCATGTCTCCTATATATATTGGGATCTCATCAGGCAATGGCTAGAAGGCTAGCGATGAGATACCAACCCTTTATTTTCAATGCAGAGAAGATCTAAACCAAAGATTTGAATTCCTTCACTCATCACATGTCCCAAGTTCATTGAGTGATTGTAACTTACAATAGACCAAAGCCATGTTATGTAAAGAGACCTTATCCATTGGTGGTCGTGGGTTTGCCTTAGAAAAGCACAACTCAACTAGTGATAGTGTAAAGGCTAGTGATGGGTTAAAACCTTAACTGCATCGCTCATCACAAGTTGCCTTCCCATAATAACAAAGAAACATGTGATGGGTGATGAACCAACCACCAAAAGGTATACATTATATCACTCATCACGGGTTTCAAGAAATATTTCGTGAAGCAACATGTGATGAGCGATAAGTAGCGAGCATCATATTAAAAGAACACCAAAAGACACGTGCATTAAAGTTATTCATAAAAGGAAGACCCACTAGGTTTTTTAGTAACCAAAGTGTTGGGGCCGGTTGAGCAATGATGATAAAGGCCACAAGAAAGCACTTAAGTGATTAATGGACTAGTTCTATCGATCAATGCAAAAACATAAGCCGAAGGATAACCAAGGGTGATGAGAACATAAACTCTTAAACCCTAGACCCTAGTGAAAAAATACATAGGTGACCAATATCATGACCATGAAATCAGTGGAACCATACCAAAAAAAATTATGGGTTCCACCAGTGTGATCAAGTGTTGTGATTTGAGTGTGATCTTAAATTCCTAAGACTATGGAAGTAGTGAATAGAAGGTGTCTACATTTCATTGTTCTTGAATTTGATAAAGGTAGTGATTCAAAGGTTGTGGATGGTTGTGGTGAATTATCCCATTGTTCTGAGGTAGTGAACCTTTGTGTAATTGTTTCTTTCTATTCTTTCTATTTGGAAGAAGTGATCTTCCTAGATAGTGAGCCTTTCTCTTTTGGATAGCGAGTCCTTTGGGCAGTGAGCCCTTTCGATAGTGAGCCTTTTGTATTTGGTATTCATATTCATATATATGTGATTTAATCCTCATCATGTTTTTACACTTGATTAGGGTTTTCCATATAAAATTTGGTGTTATATTGTGTATGGTTATTATTGTGTTGATGTTTCATTTGTTTACATTCATACTAATTCTTAATAAGGTTTTGATGGTTTTAATGATAAGTTTTTGAAGGTTTAATGCACAACTGACTCACCCCCTATTATTTTTCTTGTGTGTCTAATATATTGTTCATGTCATGCCTTGAGTGACTATCATGTTTGTTCACAATCATCATTTACTATCTTTTCGATAATGATTATGTGGTTTTGACTATCCATAGATAGTTTCTATTTATTTTTTTCACCCTTCATCAAGACTCCTCATAGACATGGTTTCCTATGCCATACTCTTTTTATGATAAAAATTATGAGGGGGGAATATGACTATATACCTTTTTTTCAAACCCATCATAATGATTTATTTTTTCTTTGGTAATAATCTTTGAAGGGTTTTGATTACCTCCTCTTTGTGATGACATCCACTTCTTTTGCACCTAGAGATGATTTTCCTCCTTTTATGCTTACAAAAGCTTGGTTGTCATGCTTACCCATCACATGATGACTTCATTTGTATAGTTTCAACACCATTAGTGATATTTCCATTGTCATATCTTTCAGTTTAAAGTCCCTTGGAAACCTCCTTTGAACTCTATATACTTGCATTCAATTGTGTTCTTTAAATTGTGTTTGTATGATGCCTTGAATAGTCATAAGATTTCTTAATAGGTCTTTAAAACCATTGCTTTTGTTGTGTCTACCAAGATTTCTTAACATTTTTCATACATGTCTACCAAGTCATTTACAACTACAACCTCTGATGAAATGTCATTTTTTATAATTCTTTGATGGATGTGTATGCCATGAAAGTCATTGTACCTTCAACTAGGTCTTCACTGTACCTTGTGAGCTTTAGATTACAACTATTCTCATTCTTCATGATATACTTCCCTTTGCATTACTATCACATTGCCATGACTAACACCTTACAATGATTGACATGTACTCTACTAATTGTCTCTTTCTTTGGAATCTTATCATTCATGGCTTCAAACTCTAACTTGCATTCATCCATGTGCTTTTGTGCTAACTACCACTTTGAATTCCATAGTATATCATCCCTTTATTCAAGGCATATAGTGTTTTTCTCTTCTTTCCCCTTAGACTGAGATCCTTTTGATTTTCCTTCAATGAAATATCATGCATTTTCTTCCTATTTATTTCTGCCCCTTATTCAATTTAAATCATGAGGATTGTTCTTTAAATATATCTGCTATTTATGTACCTTCAACAAGTTTTTCACTATCCCTTGTGTTTTCCAAAAGAAGGTTAGGGCTTATCTTTTTCAAGATATCTTCTTCTCATGCATATTCTCTTCTACTATTAAACCCTTATGATGACCTTTTATAAGTATGCATGGACTAACTATTGTGTAAGCTTATAAACCACCATGTAATCTTACCATTATTCTCATGATTACCTTGTGCATAGCTACACAATCTAGCTACTATCAAAAGTATCCTTCCATTGTATTTAGATTCATCTTTCTCATACCTCCATCATAGATCTATTCACTGTCTTTATGGTTCTATTGATTTCTACATAAGTCTCTATAAATCGTATTTATTAAAAAACTCACCATTTGTTCAACTTTCACAGCATCATTAATGCTAATAAGCTTCCCTCAAATCTATGATTTTTGACATGAACTATCATTTATGAGGACTATCACATAGTTCTCCATTTCATTTTTTCAATTATGTCATTTATCATGGTGGTCGGCATGTATCTATCAATATTTCATCATAATCCTCTAGCACTTTCCTTTGAAAAACCCTATCCTCAACATTTATAATCAATATCATGGTTCTACTCACCATTTTCTTGCTCATCAGTAGATATTTTCTACTCCTTGTGATTTGTGGCTCATGGAATGGGAGAAATATCTATGGTCTTCTTCTTTCCCTTCTAGCAGTGTATATCTCATCTCTCAAATCAATCTTGGTGTGAGTTTGATCCAATGTTAGATACCTTATTACCTATGAGGACTATCATCTCCTAACAAAGGACTGATGGAGATCTCTTAAGGTATGACTTGTTTTGTATTTTATCTTGTTTGATAGGGACAAATACTCACTAGAAAAATAAGCAAGTTTCTTCAAAAGATTCAACAATATCATAAAACTCTAACAACACAATGTATACCTAGCATGATATGATAATAAAGGTGTAGTTTTTACATGGGTAGAGCATAAATAGACTCCTATAAAACCCCAGATGGTCTTGCAACATGCCTTAAACTTGGAAAGAACTATGTAACATGGAACTATGTCTACATACGCTCCTTCAATGTGCCCCCTTCATCTTTGAAACTCTACAATGTGGGTTATGATCCCCTAAAAGATTTATAGAATAATACTTCAATATGCCCTAAGAAAACCCTAATTTCTTTATTTTCTACACAATTTAATGGAAAAAATCCAAAAAATCTCCCTCTACTTTTGGCACCTAAGTTTAGAAAAACTCTTCATTTTCAATCTCTTTTTATTTTCCATTATAATTTTTTTATTGTTTCTTGTAAAACACTTGATAATTTTTATAATATCCCCAATAAATAATACCTCTTTGAAGACAAAACAAAAGTGTAAACACTAAAATCATGTCTATATTGATTTGAATAGTGTTATCATTTGGAGTTGGCTAAGAAGATTGTGAATCAATTTGAGAAATTCTAACCATTTTTCTATCTAGGGACAATTAACTTTAGAATGGGCTAATGTATCATGCAACCTAAACTAATTAGTCTTGAGATTTAAATCTGCCAGGTTCATTGTGTAGACCAAATGAGATGATATTTTATTTTCTTCCACTTGGCTAGTGTTTGGGTTAGTGATTCCACTATTGTTGGGTTTAATATCCTATTGTCTATTGTAAGGCCTTTGATTGTACCCCCTATTTTGGTCTTGGTTATTATTTTGATTTTGATCTTGAGGGGGGTTGATTCTAAATTTAGTTAGTTCATTCATAACCTAAGAAAGGGTTTTCTTGAGAGTTCCAATCTCAGATGAATGGTGGGTGGTTTTTTCAACACTGTCATTTGTTTTGGGCAGGTTTACATTGGATGTTCGTCATATTTTCTTGAGGATTATATCCTCCTTGTTCAAAAAATGAATTTAAATTAGATGATTCTTGTATATACATCTAGGTATGTTCATGTCCATGAATTTTTCAAGGTATAATTGGTCTTGGAGGAATCTATTTGATTGGTTGGGGCATATACATTGAGTTAGATATCCCAATCGATGTATTCATCAAAGGAGTATTATTGATAATAGATTGATTAAGCAAGGGAATTTGATTTGGCATTCCAGCATACCTAAGTGAAGGTAAAGATCCTCCTATACCTTCTGGTGTTAGGGTTATTTGGTTTTGTAATTATACAGTCAGGTGGTAAACTTTACCTAACATGTTTGTTTCTTGATTAGTGTATATCTTTTCAAAAATAGGGAAATCAAAGGATCCAAAGCTTTAAGGTATGCTTGTATACCCACAACTCTTGTTATAGTATAAGAAGCTTGCAACCTTTTATATATCCTCTAGAATCTTGTGTTGAATAAGGATAGGGGTTCACTAGGCTCCTTTTGACAAGGGGAAATTGATGATACGTGATGGTTGGATCTATGTGTACTCTAAACTGGTTGAAAAACACAACTTCTAAGTCTCACTAGCTATTAATAGAATGAGCAAGTAAGCTTAGATACCAATTATAAGTCATATATCCAAGTGAATAGGGAAATAACCTACATGCTACATCCTAGTATCTTATTTGGGACCTTACTATAATGTATTTAAAGGCTAGTATATGCTATGCACTTCCAATTTATCCATGGACATATTTTACGTAGAATTTTTCTAGGTTCTTGGAAATTTCATGAAAACCACCTGGGATGACACCCAAAGGTGAGTGATTTGTTGTAAAGAATTCCATTTGGGGAGGTGGATTTAGTGGGGCTAATAGTATTACAACTGGTAAGACTTCTAGTGGCATGATTTCTCTTCTTCAATCACTCCTTAACCTTGTAGAAAACTATAACTCAAAAAATCATCCTTTTTCTAGGGCAGATCTAAGTATTATTTTAAACCTCTTAGGTGAGAAATAACCTATATGCTCTAGTTTGTGTTTCTAAGGGACCCTCCCTTTAACACCAATTTTTTGTTGCAAAGGCAATTGTTGTTGCACCAAAAGATCGACATGTTAATACCTGATACAACCACTAGAGTTGATGAATCCACAGAAGGTGGTTAAGCCATGTCACAAACCCAAGATTGCATTGAACAACACAAGGGGACTAAGGGAACACGCCTTACAATAATCCTCCCCTAGTGCAAGTGAGGGCTTTGAACCCATGACCTAGGCTCTTATACCAATTGTTGCATCAAAAAATCAACCTATTAATTTATGATGTAGAGTAGGGAGGAAAACCTTCATACAATCACAATTTGAACAAATTCAAACAATCTTTTTGCCCTTACAACTCGAACTCAACAACTTTTCACAACTCCATCCTATTTTCCTTGTAGCATATCAAATGATGAAATTCAAGCATATCTCTCAAAATAATTTTCAAACCCACAAACCATTTATCATTTCATACACCCATTATTGTATTCTTAAACATACCTCAAAATATCACCAGGTTCCTTAGGAACATATCCTCCAAACTATTGCTACTACACAACCCCTTAAACCAAATAGGGAACTTTTACAAAGCAGCCACCCTTTAATCTATTCCCCAACCACAAAACTTCATTCTCAAACCTCAACCAGACCTCAAATACACATAATCAACAACTTTTAACCAAATAAATGCTTTCCAAGTCATCCAACCACTAAACCCTTGTTTTAAGCCATTTCATGCTTGCACCATGAGGGTTTATTGAAACTACAACTTCCCAGCCTTTTCTCACCCTATCAACACTTCAAACACACCATAATGGACCTACACATGCTATCCAAATCATCATCCAACCTTTTTCAATGCATTTACAACAAATTCCAACTTCAAGCCATCAAATTCAAGCCAAAAACTCATGAAATACAATTAGGGCAGCAACTTAATTCCATCAAAACACCTTCCCTGTTCTTACAGCCTATTCCAACATCTAAATCTACCCAATGCACCCATTGCACCAAGTTACAATAAATTCCAATGGTGGAATGGGTGTTTAAAACATTTTAAATGCCCTCAAACCCTCAAACAGGGTTCTACAAACCCACCTACAGTAAAATGATTGTAAAAACCTTAAATCTCAATGAAATTTAGTCAAATAAAAACCAAAATGATGCTAATTCAATCCTCCATTGGATGAAATATTTTTTAGACCAATATTACATAGTACAGACATGTACAAAGGTCTGCAATAGCAAGTTTACTAGAAATTGTAGAGAAAAATAATGGTATTTTATTGTTTCAACTTCACCAATTAACATTCCAACCTTGCTTCAAGCCTTTCAAGGAATTTTTAAACCTTATACACCAAAACCTACCCAAACCAACCAACACAAACTAACATTTGAACCCCATGACCATTGGACTTCTACATTTTGCATTTTTTCCACTTTTACAATATTGCAATTAACAACATTTTACAAGAATTGCAACATTTACACAATAAACCCCTAAAGACTCAAATTAAAAACGGTCTATTATGACCTTATTTGCATCAAAAAAAGACTTAACACACCTAAAACCTAACAAATGACCTTATTTACAAAAATGAACTAACATGGTGCCCCTACACCATACACCCAGCCAGAAAAAGATCTCAAGTCCCTTGAGAATTGAATTGCAGCTTGTCCACACTTGATCACTTCATCTCCTTGATCTTCAAGAGCCTTTTTATCTGGTACTTCTTTCTAATGTGTAATAAATTGAAAACATGTATTGTTTCTACCCTTTGACTGGTTCCTTCTTTGAATTTTTTGTCCTACACTTGATATGTGATCCTTCCTCTGTGCTACACCTAGAAATATTGTCAAAGTGGTTTCTTTGTCTGCTACCACACCTTCTTGCACCTTGTAAATCCCTGCCCTTTTTTTCACTCTTGTTCCACACTTGAATTCATCTACATGTCCTTGTCATTTACCTCTATTCACTTCACCTTTTCCCTTTATCTATTCATTCATTTTCTCTGCCTCTAATACCCTGTGTTCTCAAGTTTACTAACCACTACAATGACAGAATTAGACTGCCCTCTAACCTCTTTTCAAACCAAATAACAAAGCATTTTCCCTACCATAATTCCAACATGTTTTTCTAAACCGTCTTGCACTTCTACAGTCAATTCATCCTTGACCTTCTCTTGAACTGTTTTTATCACCAACTCATCATCTTTTGTTCCCGACACTGAATCATCCTTCCAACTTATTGTCTTAGTATCTTCTTCCTTTGTAGTGGTTGCACACTCTTCATGTTTTCCTTCTTCACTCTTTCCTCTTGAACATAATTCCACCATGTAAGAGCAGGACCTTTCAACTTATTCTTAGCAAACTTTACCTTCTGATCATTAGCAACCTCCTTGTACTCAAAGCAATTATCCAGTGCATCTATCTAATCTAATACCTCTTCTGCATCCAACTTACCATTATACATTGGCACATCTATTTTCTCACTAGAATCATCTCCTCTAACAACCTTGAGAATTTTTATCATCCTTCTCTCATCTAGGTCCAATTCATCCTCATCATCTTGGATTCTTCCTCTAGGGTTCTCACTTTCACCCTCTTCCTCTCGGTCACTTTCCTCCTCAGTGGCCTTTCCTCTTCTTTAATGTGTCTCTAATGCTACAAATCTAGCTAAAATTGCTTCTTGTGACTCCAACAACTTAATCTCTCTTGCAAGTACTGCACTACCTTTAGGAGGCATCTTGTCTCTTCAAATCACCACTTTTCCTTCTTCAATCTTCAACTTTTCACATTCAAAAGATCTATTACCTATTCTCTGATACCACTTGATGTAGGGAAAGGAGGAAAACCTTCATACAATCACAATTTGAGCAAATTCAAACAATCTTTCTACCCTTACAACTCTAACTCAACAACTTTTCACAACTCCATCCTATTTTCCTTGTAGCATATCAAATGATGAAATTCAAGCATATCTCTCAAAATAATTTTCAAACCCACAAACCATTTATCATTTCAGACACCCATTATTGCACTTTTAAACATACCTCAAAAGATCACTAGGTTCCTTTGGAACATATCCTCCAAACTACTGTTGCTACATTGCCCCTTAAGCCAAATAGGGAACTTTTACAAAGCAACCACCCTTTAATATTTTCCCCAACCACAAAAATTCATTATCAAACCTCAACCAGACCTCAAATACATAGAATCAACAACTTTTAACAAGATAAATGCTTTCCAAGTCATCCAACCACTAAACCCTTGTTTTAAGCCATTTCATGCTTGCACCATGAGGGTTTATTGAAACTACAACTTCCTAGCCTTTTCTTTCCCTCTCAACACTTCAAATACACCACAATGGACCTGAACATGCTATCCAAATCATCATCCAACCATTTTCAATGCATTTACAACAAATTCCAACTTCAAGCCATCAAATTCAAGCCAAAAACTCATGAAATACAACGAGGGTAGCAACTTAATTCCATCAAAACACCTTCCCTACTCTTACATCCTCTTCCAACATCTAAATCTACCTTAATGCACCATTCCACAAAGTTACAAGAAATTCCAATGGTGGAGTGGGTGTTTAAAACATTTTAAATTCCCTTAAACCCTCAAATAGGGTTCTACAAACCCGCCTACAATAAAATGATTGTCAAAACCTTAAATCTCTATGAAATTCAATAAAATAAAAACCAAAATGATACTACTTCAAGCCTCCATTAAATTAAATATATTTTAGACCAATATTACACAATGTAAACCCGTATAGAGGTCTGCAACAACAAATTTACCAGAAATTACGGAGAAAAATAATGGTATTTTATTGTTTCAACTTCACCAATTAACATTCCAACCTTTCCTAGAGCCTTTCAAGACATTTTTAAACTTTATACACCAAAAACTACCCAAACCAACCAACACAAACTAACATTTTAACCTCATGAACATTGGACTTCTACATTTTTCATTTTTTCCAATTTCACAATATTGTAGTTAACAACATTTTGTAATAATTACAATGTTTACACAATAAACCCCTAAAGACTTGAATTACATTACAAATGGTCTATTATGGCCTTATTTGCATCAAAAAAAGACTTAACATACCTAAAACCTAACAAATAACCTTATTTACAAAAAATGTACTAACATGGTGCCCCTGCACCATACTCCTGGCCAAAGAAAGATCTCAAGTCCCTTGAGAATTGAATTGCAGCTTGTCCATACTTGATCACTTCATCTCCTTGATCTTCAAGACCCTTTTTATCTGGTACTCCTTTCCAATGTGTTATATATTGAAAACATCTATTGTTTCTGCCCTTTGACCAATTCCTTCATTGAATTTGTTGTCCTACACTTGATATGTGATCCTTCCTCTGTGCTACACCTGGAAATATTATCAAAGGGGTTTCTTTTTCTGCTACCACACCTTCTTGCACCTTGTAAAGCTCTACATTTTGCTTCACTCTTGTTCCACACTTGAATCCATTTACCTCTATTCAATTCACCTTTTCCCTTTATCTCTTCTTTCAGTTTATTTGCATCTAATACCTCTGTGTTATCAGGTTTACTAACCACTGCAATGACAAAATTAAACTTCCCTCTAACCTCTTTTCAAACCAAAGAACAAATCATTGTCCCTACCATAATTCCAACATGCTTTTCTAACCCATCTTGCACTTCCATAGTCAATTCATCCTTGACCTTCTCTTGAACTATTTTTATCACCAACTAATCATCTTTTGTTCCCAACACTGAATCATCCTTCCAACTTACTGTCTTAGTATCTTCTTCCTTTGTAGTGGTTACACACTCTTCATGTTTTCCTTCTTCACTCTTTCCTCTTGGACATAATTCCACCATGTAAGAGCAGGACCTTTCACCTTCTGATCATCAACAACCTTCTTGTACTCAAAGTAATTATCCAGTGCATCTATCCAATCTAATACCTCTTCTACATCCAACTTACCACTATACATTGGCACATCTATTTTCTCACTAGAAGCATCTCCTCTAACAACCTTGAGCATCATTATCATCCTTCTCTCATCTAGGTCCGATTCATCATCATCATCTTGGATTCTTCCTCTAGGATTCTTCCTATAGGATTCTCAATTTCACACTCTTCCTCTCGGTCACTTTTCTCTTTAGTGGCCTTCCCTCTTCTTTGATGTGTCTCTAATGCTGAAAATCTGGCTAAAATTTCTTCTTGTGACTCCTTCAACAACTTAATCTCTCTTGCAAGTACTGCACTACCTTTAGGAGGCAACTTGTCTCTTCAAATCACCACTTTTCCTTCTTCAATCTTCAACTTTCCAACTTCAAAAGATCTAATACCTATGCTCTAATACCACTTGATGCAGAGCAAGGAGGAAAACCTTCATACAATCACAATTTGAACAAATTCAAACAATATTTCTACCCTTACAACTCTAACTCAACAATTTTTCATAACTCCATCCAATTTTCCTTATAGCATATCAAATGATGAAATTCAAGCATATCTCTCAAAATACTTTTCAAACCCACAAACCATTTATCATTTCAGACACCTAGTATTGCATTCTTAAACATATCTCAAATATCACTAGGTTCCTTTGGAACATATTCTCCAAACTACTGATGCTACGTTGCCCCTTAAGCCAAATAGGGAAATTTTACAAAGCAACCACCCTTTAATCTTTTCCCCAACCACAAAACTTCATTCTCAGACCTCAACCAGACCTCAAATACACATAATCAACAAATTTTAACTAGAGAAATGCTTGCCAAATCATCTAACCACTAAACCCTTGTTTTAAGCCATTTCGTGCTTACACCATGAGGGTTTATTGAAACTACAACTTCCCAGCCTTTTCTCGCCCTATAAACACTTCAAACACACCACAATGGACCTACACATGCTATCCAAATCATCATCCAACCTTTTTCAATTTATTTACAACAAATTCCAACTTCAAGCCAAAAACTCATGAAATACAACTAAGACAGCAACTTAATTCCATCAAAACACCTTCCCTACTCTTACAGCCTATTCCAACATATAAATATACCCTAATTCACCCATTCCACCAAGTTACAATCAATTCCAATGGTGGAATGTGTGCTTAAAACATTTTAAATGCCCTCAAACCCTCAAACAAGGTTCTACAAACCCACCTACAGTAAAATTATTGTAAAAACCTTAAATCTCTATGAAATTCAGTCAAATAAAAACCAAAATGATGCTACTTCAATAATCCATTGAATGTAATATCTTTTAGACCAATATTACATAGTACAGACCCGTATAAAGGTCTGTAACAACAAGTTTACTAGAAATTATGGAGAAAAATAATGGTATTTTATTGTTTCAACTTCACCAGTTAACATTCCAACCTTGCTTTGAGCATTTCAAGGCATTTTTAAACTTGATACACAAAAAAATACCCAAACCAACCAACACAAACTAACATTTAGACACCATGACCATTGGACTTCTACATTTGCATTTTTTCACTTTGTCATGATTAACAACATTTTGCAATAATTTACTAGCGTTTACATAGTGACTAAATATAAGTACATTACAAATGGTCTATTATGACCCTTGCATCGAAAAATGCCTTTCAAATAACGACCTTATTTACAAAATGAGCTAACATGGTGCCGCTACACCATACACCCGGCCTGAAAAAGTTGTCAAGTCCCTTGAAAATTGGGTGAATTACCTGCAGCTGTCACACTTAGTCCATATCTCCTTGGTCTTCAAGATCATTTTTTATATGTTACTCATTTTGATGTGTTATATATTGGCTGTTATATTCTTTAAAGCACTTTGATTGGTTCCTTCATTAAATTGTTGTCCACCTTTGATCTTCTGTGTGTGACATGCTGGGCCACTGACGCACGTTTCCCATTATATATATATTATGTTTCTCATTCCATGGCACTGTTTCATGTGGCTTGCCTCACCTGCCCCTCTCAGGTTTTTCTGTTTTCTTCGATGGGTGGGAGCTTTTCTGTTTGCTCCTTGACATGGTTTTGCGTCTGCTGGTGATGGTATTATATGTGTGGGCCAGTGTGCCATGTCAGTGTGTTATTATGTGTGGTGGCAGTGCTTGCCTGCCAGGCTTTTGTTCTGTACAGTGGGGTTGGTATATCGTTGTTTTATGGTTTGTCCTAATAACATGTGACATGGACAGCTGTTTTTTAGTGTAATCAGCCAGTGTCTGCTGATCTGATTTGGTGGCTTCTTGTGACTCCTTCAACAACTTAATCTCTCTTGCAAGTACTACACTACCTTTAGGAGGCATCTTGTCTCTTCAAATCACCACTTTTCCTTCTTCAATCTTCAACTTTTCACCTTCAAAATATCTAATACCTATGATCTGATACCACTTGATGTAGAGCAAGGATGAAAACCTTCATACAATCACAATTTGAAAAAATTAAAATAATATTGCTACCCTTACAACTCTAACTCAACTTTTCACAACTCCATCCTATTTTCCTTATAGCATATAAAATGATGAAATTCAAGCATATCTCTCAAAATACTTTTCAAACCCACAAACCATTTATCATTTTAGACACCCATTATTGCATTCTTAAACATACCTCAAAATATCACTAGGTTCCTTTGGAACATATCCTCCAAACTACTATTGCTACGTTGCCCCTTAAGCCAAATAAGGCAATTTTACAAAGCAACCACCCTTTAATATTTTCCCCAACCAAAAAACTTCATTCTCAGACCTCAACCAAAACTCAAATACACATAATCAATAACTTTTAACCAAAGAAATTCTTGCCAAGTCATCTAACCACTAAACCCTTGTTTTAAGCCATTTCACGCTTGCACCATGAGGGTTTATTGAAACTACAACTTCCCAAAATTTTCTCACCCTATGAACACTTCAAACACACCACAATGGACTTGAACATGTTATCCAAATCATCATCCAACCTTTTTCAATGCATTTACAACAAATTCCAACTTCAAGCCAAAAACTCATGAAATACAACTAGGGAAGAAATTTAATTCCATCAAAACACCTTCCCTACTCTTATATCCTATTCCAACATCTAAATATACCCTAATTCACCCATTCCACCAAGTTACAAACAATTCAAAAGGTGGAATGGCTGTTTAAAACATTTTAAATTCCCTCGAACCCTCAAACAGGGTTCTACAAACCCACCTACAGTAAAATGATTGTAAAAACCTTAAATCTCAATGAAATTCCATCAAATAAAAACCAAAATGATGCTACTTCAATCCTCCATTGAATGCAATAGCTTTTAGAGAAATATTACATAGTACAGACCCATATAGAGATCTGTAATAACAAGTTTACCAGAAATTTTAGAGAAAAATAATGGTATTTTATTATTTCAACTTCACCAATTAACATTCCAACCTTGCTTCAAGCTTTTCAAAACTAGCCAAAAAAATTGACACAAACTAACATTTGAACCCCATGATCATTGGAATTCTATATTTTACATTTATTCCATTTGTACAATATTGCACTTAACAACATTTTGCAAGAATTGCAATATTTACACAATAAACCCCTAAAGACTCAAATTACATTACCAGTGATATATTATGACCTTAATTACATCAAAAAAATACTTAACACACCTAAAACCTAACAAATGACCTTATTTACAAAAATGGACTAACATGGTACCCCTGCACCAATTCCCAAAACAACCGCCAAAGTTAATGAATTTGCAGGAGGTGGTTAAGCCATGTCATGAACCCAAGCACTGTGCTAAACAACACAAGGAGACCAAGGGAGCACACCTTACAACATGTTTTTGATGGAAAAATTGATACATACAACATGAACAAGATATAAATCACCCTACCTCTCTTGAAAAAGTTTAATGATCACAAGATCAATCACCTTCCAAGATCATGGGAGTTGGGTCACAATATTTTTGTCTAGCTATGTGATCAATATGGTTGTAATGTTCAGGGATCCTACTAGTTTTTAACTCAAACTATGTAAAATTATTTATTTCTAAGCTAGATCTAATCCTAACTAAAGAGAATTTTAAGAAAATCCAAAAGATAGTTTGTGGATTGTAAGAAATACAAATATATTAATTCTAATTAACCCAATTTATCTATTATCAAAGAGATATTTGAGATAAACTACAAATAATTAAATTTGTGACATAAAAAATCTAATTTATCCATAGTACTATATTCTAGGGTGTTATTTAAAGTTCATGACAACATTCATTCATTTTAATTAACATATTCATGCACGAATCAGAATAAAATTTCAAACAATTTATAAAAGTACCATTTATCCATTAGAGAATCATAAATCAAATTAATAAGAAAAATTCCATTTTCATGCAAGAAGAAATATTGAATAAACAAAACCAAATGGATTTTTTTAATCTTTTTTAGTCCAAATATTTTAACAATTTCAACACAATTTCACTGGTATGGGGATATGTCCCTTCTAAGATCAACCTTTTATGAAAATACCTAAATATGGAAATATAGTGAAATAAATACTTTATGAAAAATTTATAGTATCGAACCCCCAATCTAATTCTCTAACTTTTAGACCCTTGGAATGAGAGAGGAATTACAATATAGAGGCAGAAAAGGATATTATTCCCTCCAAAATGACATGCAAAACTCCTAGTGCACTTAACATTAAAAGTTAGATAAATAAAGATCTTTCTCAAGATCAACTCCAATTGACGTGCAAAAAAGTTGACTTGACAAAATCATCCTCAATTATCCCTAGTTATCTCTAGTTTTAGAATTGTGCCTCCTTTTTGAAGGATAAAGAATAATAAAATAGAATATTCTCTATGTAAAATCACTTATTCATGCCTAATCATGTAGTCTCTTTTATTCTTTGAAATTAATCAACACATGTTCGATCAACTCTGTATCAAGTCCATCAACCTATTCTAGTAGGAACTCGATCTTCTCAAAAAAAATGGATGTCTCTATTGTGCGCCTTTCTAATCTCTAGGCGTCATCTTTGAACCATCTTAGATTGGCCTTGGTATTCATTAATCTATCCAAAATAGTCTCTTTTGGTTCTTGGGAAACTTTCTCTCCAATACAATCTTCACCGATATCCAACATTTATAATACCTACAAGAAAGGTAAACACTTTAGGCATATACCTGATAACCTTATTTTGGTGAATTGTTATCATTTTACTAGCATTATTTTTTATTGAGGATAGTTTGAGCAAAGACTAAATTAGAATTCTAACAATTTGAGACTAATGGTCCTATTGAGCTCCACAACCCCATAGGAACCTTAAGAAATTTCTTGCTTTCTAATGATTACTCATGGGAGTCAGGTCCTTTAATGGACTAAGGATCTTTACTTAAGGAATTCATTCAGGGTTTGAAAGCCGAATAGGACATCACATATTATGAGGTAGGAGGAAAAAATGTGGGCGAATACAAGTATTTTAGATCTTTTGAGTGAAATTATGATCAAGAGTAAAATCCTATGATGATCATTTAGTGTATTAGATTTTATTCAGTTGAGGAGTAGGATCAAAATAATATATCAAACTTTACTTAGAATATCCAATCAAGGTTGAAAAATCTATGTGGACATTGATAAACATATGGTGAAATACTTTTTATTAAAGGTTTGATCGAGACTAAAAGTCCCACTTGAATTTTCAATTGTGGATGTTAGATTTGGAAATGGATGAGGGACTTTGGAAATTTTCTAATTTTTCCCATTGATATTTCAAAACATGAAGGAATGTGTATCTAATAGAGTGATCAGGGTTTGAAACTTTGATTAATCTCCTCAAATGAAGGAACCTTTGAGCGAGGTCAAGATGAAAAATAGATTTGGGATGCTTCACTTGAAATTCCACAAGGTTGAACAGGATCTAAAATCATGAATGACCATCAAATTTTACACTAATCTCTAATCAATTCAAAAAACCTCAAAAATATCACTAACACAAAGGGATGAGGAACCAATGGAAAATAAAGACCTAGGGTCTAAGAAACCACATGAACCATAAAAAACCCCTAAAACCTAGGGAAAAGACCAAGACTAGAGCATTGTTTGAAAAAAAGGACCAAGGAAAAAAATCTAAAAACCTAAAAACCAAAAACAACAAAGGAAAAAGAAAAAATGAAAATGAAAATAAGCAACAAACCTACGAAAAAGGGATAAAATAGACACCAACTCGGAACACAATGAATGGAGGTTTCTAGCCATGATGCAAATGAGAAGGGAACAATCCTTCCCACTCCACATGGAAAATTATGATCAACTTAGGATGTTGTTCAAGAAATTTTATATTGCACTCAAGGATTAGATTAGCATAATGACTTGGTTAAAGACTTAGGGATACACAAAAGCACTCTTGCACTTGGGTGAAAATGCCACTATTAATGCATTAGGTGGAGTGGGATCACAAGGTAGAAATAAATTTAAATGAGAAAGGTAAATCTATTTGGGACTCCAAACTCTAATTGGATCCAAGAAGGGGAAAAAGAAAACAAGGGCAGAAGTAGAAAAGTAAACCGGATTTCAGCCCACCTTGAGATAAAAGCTAATTCAAGTCTTGATGTCTAATAAGGAAAGGATGATTTGGGATCAAAGACTTGATAGGAAATTGAACTTTTGGAAAAAAATTCTAAAATCCTTCTGGAGTCTTGAAACCCAACAAAGAAAAGACAAGTTAGGATTAGAGATCTGAGAGGAACTTGGATTTCTAGACAAAAGTTTAAAATCCTTCCAGAGTTCCAAAACTTGACAAAGAAAAGATAAGTCAGGATCAAAGATCTGAGAGTAACTCAAACTTTTGGAAAAAAATTGAAATCCTTTCAAAGTTTCAAAACCTAACAAATAAAAGACAATTTGGGATCAAAGATCTGAGAGGAACTTAGAATTGTGGAAAAAAATCTGAAATCCTTTTGGAGTTCCAAAACTTGACAAAGAAAAGACAAGTCAGGATTGAAGATCTGAGAGGAACTCGATCTTTTGGACAAAATTCCAAAATCATTCTAGAGTTTTAAAACTTGATAAAGAAAATAAAAGTCAAGATTGGAGATCTGAGAGGAACTTAAACTTTTGGAAAAAAGTTTGAAATCCTTCCATAAAGAAAAGGAAAGTCGAGATCGAAGATCTAAGAGGAACTCAAACTCATGAACGAAAGTTTGAAATCCTTTTGGAGTTCCAAAACTTGGCAAACAAATACAAAAATGGGAATGGAGACCTAGGAGGAACTCAAACTTTTGGAAAAAAAGTCTAAAATCCTTTTAAAGTTCTAAAACTCGACACATAAAAGACCAAGACAAAAAAATGAAGAAAAAACTCTCGTGACCAAACAAAAAGAAAGGCCAAAGTAGAAATAAGCAAAAAAAGGAAAAGACAAAAAAGTGGGTACCTCTATTTTAACTTTAAATAAATGGGGTGTGTATGCAGTGCATAACACTACCTTAGTTCAACAATCTAGCTACAAGGTTACAACTACCTTGCATTTGATGATCTGTTGAAAAACACTTGCAAGTTGCATCAAGTTATCTATTTATTCACCCTTGGATCTATTGTAATACCCTCCCAATGGATTAAAAACTAACTTTGATAACGCTTGATAAATTAATAGATGGAGGGTCTAGAGAAATGACTATCTAACCATGCATCTTAGAGTTAACACAATGGAGTGGATTATAAACAACAAAGCAAGTTATCATTGATTCGATATACAAAATAATTACAATTAGGGCATTGGCTGATCATATACATATTACAAATATAGACTATCCCATAGGCCATTGTTGCTACTATCATAGAATTATTCACTAATTCCGTCTTCCTAAGACTAAATCTTTGATAAAATTATCTATACTAATATTATATCCTTTGAAATCATTTCATAGGTGATTATATACAAGTTTCAAACTTTAGGAATGATCCACATTGGCAACAAGGTATTCCAAATCTCGATATCCAATGTAACATGTAGGCTAGCCAAAGTCCATTGGTTAAGTATTGGGTGTTAAATAAACTCAATGTAGTTCTAACTAAAGGTTCCTTTAGTACCATATTACCTTGAGATACGTTGGGATGAGTGATGCAAGGTAAAAAATGTTCCAAAAAAATTTCTTGATAGACTGTATGCTGACTATTCTAAACTATGATCTTTTGACAACAATAAATATTTATAGTTTGATCCAAAACTACTAAGATTTGGATATGTTGTTTGTGAGCTATTTTATGACTAGTTCTTTTCCACATGCTATAATGACATTTTATGGTAAAATTTAGTTGGTTTCTCTAGGATGTTTTTACATCATTGGTATGCTTAGTGGACATCCAAATCATGTAATAATTTTCTTGTATATGAATTTAGTTGTATTACATATTGTATAATCCTTATTTTGTTATTCTTCCACTCACATATTATATATTCAATTATATTTATAATAGCATATAGATGGGTCTTACATGTAGGGGTTAATTGGGACAATGTACTTAAAATTGAGGTACCATTTACCTTGCAATCCTATGTATATTTTATGTATCTCCAATAGTCTTAGAAAGTGTCCTTCAATTCCCCATGTTTAATTGGAAAATATTTTATAATTAATATTTCATACAAATATTGGTATTAGTTTTTTTATGCATTTATGAAGTAGGTGGAGTTGGTAGTGACAATTATGGAGTTGTTTTTTTAGCAAATTGTATAGCTTAGGCATGAGAATTGAGTAGTGGAGCATCTTGCATCTTTTTAGTGGGTCTCATATGGGTTGATTGGTGATTTTTGGATACTTATCTTGGAATATGGGTCATTATGGAGGAGTTACTAGTCAAAAATTCCATCTATTACTAGTATGGAGTTTATTTTTTATTCATGGTTTGTTGAATGTCCTCTTTATTTTGGATATGGAAGATTTTTAATTTTACCATGGTTTGATGGTACATTATGTATGAGTAAATGATGACTCCCAACACCCTTTAGAACAATTTCTAGACCAAAATATCTTCCACAAGAGAGAAAATGGAAATAATAGCTTGCTATAACAATAGATGCAAGATTTCTAGATTGAATATGTGATGCAGGAGCATCCAGGGTGTACGAGCTATCTTGCATCAATATGTGATTGTTTTCTCTCAATAAGGGCTAATCAGCTTAAGTTTTCCAAGTATGACAGTCAGGCTTTGAGATATAATGTTTAGGTTTACATCTTGGTTTCATCTAACGTTCTATGCTTTAATGGACTGGCTTGTCATAATGACATAGTGACTTTGATGGAACCTTATCTCATGTCCCTTCAACATTTTGAAGGAATTAGCAACAATAATGAATGGGCATGAAGAATTTACATCAGCAAGAGGCTTACATATTGGGGGGATTCCATTTGATACCCCTTTGATAGCCCAACAAACCGTAAGGCATTCCATCAAATAGCATTAGGAATACTCTTGGTTATTAGTAGGATGACCTTCGATGTCCCTCTGATGGAGTGATGAAGCATATTGTAGTGATGACGGGGTTTTGGTCTGACAAGTATGTTTTAGTGTGACGTTAGGAGGAGTCCCTTCGATAGGCTAACAAAGTGATGACAACAAGGAACCTACATTTTGATAAAGCCTCATCGATGAGACTTGGTTGTATCAGAGAGAGAGTGTTTGAAGTCCCCTTGACACGGTGACAGTAAGAAGGTGGACAAAGACATGATTTGGTCAAAGGCGATGGATGGGCGAGTACGCTGGTGACCCATGGCACAAAATTACTCATTGATTCCACATTGTTATTGTGGATCAATGTGACCATTGGCCAAATTAAATCAAACCTAAAGCTGATAGTTGAAGTTACTAATAACGAGATAACAACCTATGAGATCTCGATGATCATTAGACGACAGGGTGGTACTATGACATGGAGAGAAAGAATGTCAAGCAGTGAGGCTGACCTGAAGGAGGAGCATCGATATAAAAGAGTTAACTAGATATTGATGATAAAAAAATGAGGATGCGGACTATGAGATAGTGAAGCAGAGATTGAATGCCCGTTTTGAATATTTTATTGATTGTATCTGATGTTTGTAATCAAGCAGCCCATGTAATTCTATAACTTGTTTTTTATTTCAGTATTAATAGAATATCAGTGTTCTCTTTGCATTTTTCTATGCAAACCTATGTAGTGGTGGAAGTTCTAGTCTGTAATGGGAATACCCTTTCATCAAGTGGTATCAAAGTAGGTCGTCTTGAGTCTATAAATAGAGAGTCAAATGTGAGGTAGTTTGCAGCAGGACCTGTGAGTGTGGGTTGAGATCAAGATGCCTCCTAGATTTTCCTAGCATGGTAGAGGTAGAGGTAGAGGTGGTGGAGGAAGAGATCCACCTAGATATGAAATTAGAGCCCTCAAAAGGAAATTAGAAACCTTGCAAGAAGAGGTTCACAGGAGGGAAGTGCATCGAGAAAGAGATGACAGTGAAGATGAAACTAAAGAGGAAATGGAAGAAGAACAAGATCAAATGGATCCTAGAGAAATGAGGTTGTTAAGGGAAACATCCAGTCTTGGAAAGAAACCTAAAATGGAGGTTTCAACTTTCATTGGAAGTCCAAATCCTGAGGATTTGATCGATTGGTTCAACAATATGGAGGAATTTTGAGTTTGAGGAGATTGAATATCCTCACCAAATAAGGTATGTAAAGACAAAGTTAAAAGGTCATGCAAGCATATGGTGGAAAGAGATCTAGCTTGAAAGAGGTAGAAAAGGGAAAGAGAAGATTTCTAGATGAGATAGAATGGTGACAAAATTGAAGAAGCAATTTATTCCAGTTGACTATGAGTTAGAGCTACTCAAGAAGATGCAAATATTGAGACAACGAACAAGGAAGATGAAAGAATACACAAACAAATTTCATAAGGTCTTGATTCGAATAGGACATTCAGAGGAAAATAACGAGAAAGTTGCTCGTTATATTAACAGGTTGAAGTCTAGCATACAGGAAGAATTGGCACTAGTAAGAATGACCACTATTGAGGACGCTTATCAGTTTGCCTTAAAAGTTGAAGAACGACTGAAAAAAAGGTTTGAAATTAAACAAAGAGGTGGAGGCCATGGTGGACAGATTGGTAGACAGCCATATGGAGGTCAAAGTGGAGATCAAAGGAAGGGTGAACGATCCAGTACTAGACAAGACCAAAAAAGAGATGATTCATATCAGTCTCATGATTAGAATAGTGGAGACCGAAGAGGCAGAGGAAGATTTGGACAAGGGCTAGGAAGAGGAGGCTTGTATTCAATGCAGAGAAGAATGACATAGGGCCTTTGAGTGCCCTCAACATCAAGGAAGGACAAACAGAATACTAGAAGGCACTGCTTGAGTTGCCCATATAGATGAAGACGTGCAGTCCTCACATTCTAAAGATGTTGAAAGGGGTGAGTCCCTTGTTGTTAGAAGAGCCTTGTTGAATGAGGAGAAGGAACCAGATCAAAGGAATAATTTGTTCCACACTTGGCGTAAGTGTGAAGGTAAGGTTTGCAATGTTATCATTGATGGAGGTAGCACTAAAAATATTGTGTCATAAAAAATGGTCACTAAGTTGCAGTTGGAGAGGAGAAGGCATCCTAGTCCGTATCGGATTGCATGGTTGCAGAAGGACCAAAGTTTTTTGGTCAATGAGTAATGTCTAATAAAATTTAAGATTGGTGATTATAAGGATGAGGTTTTGTGTGATATCATACCTATGGATGTTTTTCACATGTTGTTAGGCAAACCATGGCAGTTTGATCAGCAAGCAGTGCATGATAGACATGCTAACACTTATTCATTGAAAAAGGATGGTGTTCATCATAAGTTAAAGCCCCTAAAGGATGCAGGAGAAAAGGTATGTAGTAATGCATGATTTTTTTTGGTTTATGGAAGAAAATTCCTAGAAGGTATGAGACATGAGCATATGTGTTTTGCATTAATCCCTCGAGTTGATAAAGAAGGTGATAGAGATATACCTGTAGAAGTTTTAGATTTGTTGAAAGAGTTTTAGGGTATTATTTTTGATAGCATACCTAAAGGTTTTCCTCTAGTAAGGAAGATCAGTCATCAAATGGATTTGATTCATGGAGCTAGTTTTCCGAATAAGGCTGCCCATTGAAAGACTCCAATAGAAAATGAAGAATTGAATAGACAAGTGCAAGAGCTATTAAAAAATGGATTGATTAGGGAGAGTTTGACTCCATGTGCAGTACCTATAGTATTGGCACCTAAGAAGGATGGGGAATAGTGGATGTGTACAAATTCTAGAGCCATCAACAAGATCACTATCAAGTATAGGTTTTCCTTGCCAAGGATGGATGACATCATGGATTGTTTGAGCGGAGCTAAGTACTTCACAAAGATAGACCTGAAGAGTGGTTACCACTAGATCTAAATCAAAGAAGGAGATGAATAGAAGGTAGCTTTCAAAACCAAAGAAGGTTTGTACGAGTGGTTATTCATGCTTTCAAGCTAACCAATGCACCGAGCACATTCATGCATTTCATGAACAAGGTATTGAAATAATTTTTGGGTAAGTTTGTTATTGTTTACTTGGATGAATTTTTTATTTTCAGTAAGACATTGGAGGAGCATCTAATGCATATCAGAAATTTTTTTGAGAAGATGAGAGAGGAGAAGTTGTTAATCAACTTGGAGTTGTTAATCAAGTTGAAGAAGTGCAGTTTTTTGAAACACGAGTTGGTATATCTAGGATTTGTGATCTCAGCAGAGGGTCTCAAGATGGATCCAAAGAAGGTGAAAGCTATCATTGAATGGCCTACACCAAGGAGTGCTACTAAGGTAAGATCTTTTCATGGTCTAGCCAGTTTTTATAGGAATTTTATTAAAGGTTTAAGTAGTATTTGTGCACCCCTGATGAAAACAATGAGAGGAGATAGAAAAGAGTTCAAGTGGAGTACAGGAGTAGCAAAGAGTTTTGATTTTCTGAAGAAGAAGGTTATGGAGCAACCTATTTTGGAACTTCCAGATTTTAACAAAGTATTTCAAGTAAATTGTGATGCCAGTGGTAGCGCCATTGGAACTATTTTGAGTCAAGAAGGTAAACCCATTGCCTACTTTAGTGAAAAGTTGAATGATGCAAAGAAAAGGTATTATGTTTATGATCAATAGTTCTACGCTATAGTTCAGGATTTGAAGAAATGGAGATATTACTTGTTTCCAAAGGATTTTGTTTTATTTATTGATCATTAGGCTTTACAATATTTAAACAATCAAGGAAAGTTGAATCAAAGTTATTTGAAATGGATTGAATTTTTGCAAATTTACACATTTATTTTGAAGCACAAGATTGGAAGATCGAACAGAGTTGCAAATGCCTTGAGCAAGAAGTAAAATTTGTTACTAGAAATGAATATTGAAGTAGTTGGGTTCAATGAACTCAAGAGTTTGTATCCAAAAGATCTCAATTTTGCAAAGGCTTGGAAAGCTTGCATGGAGCCTATCACTCTAGATAGGAGGCACTAGTTGGATTTTACAATCCAAGATGGTATGTTGTTTCAGAGGAACTAGTTGTGCATTCCAAGGAGTTCCATGAGGGAGAACTTGATCAAGGAGAAACACACTGGTATATTAGCTAGAAATTTCAATCAGGATAAGACAATTGTTGTTGTGAGTGAACATTACTATTAGCTACAATTGTGCAACAAGATAGGAATAATTTTGTGCAGGGTTGCAAATTATGTCAAATGGTGAAAGGAACAAGTTAGAACATTGGACTATATCTGCCATTACCTGTACTAGAGAAGCCATGGGAGGACATCAACATGGATTTTGTTCTTGGTTTGTCAAGGACATAGTAAGGTTGTGATTCCATCTTTGTAGTGGTTTGTAGTGGTAGACAAATTTTTGAACATGACACACTTCATTCCGTGTCATAAGACCAGTGATGTTCATATTGTAGAATTATTTTTCAAAGAGGTGGTAAGACTACATGGTCTACCCAAGAGCATAGTTTCAAATCGAGATACCGACTTCATTGGGTATTTTTGGAGGACATTCTAGAAGAAAATGAAGAATGATTTGAAGTTTAGTTCAACACATCAGCCATAGACTGATGGACAAATGAAGGTGGTGAATAGGAGTTTGGGTAACTTGTTGAGATGCTTAGTAGGTGACAAGACCAAGGGATGGGATTTTATTTTACCACATGTAGCATTTGCTTACAATAATTCATTCAATAGGAGCATTGGTAAATCACCATTCTAGATTGTGTATGGGAGTAGTCCTAGAACTACTTCTAAATTGAGGAAGATGGATAAGGGAGAGAAGCATAGTGTTGAAGCTGAATATTTTGTTGAACATCTAAAGAATGTGCATGATGAGGTTAAGAATCATATCAATAAGATAAATTCATAGTATAAGGCTAAGGAAGATCAGAAAAGAAGGTATAAGGAGTTCTAGGTAGGTGATGAATTCATGGTTCATTTGCGGAAGGAGAGGTTTCTAGTTGGAACATACAACAAGCTGAAGATGAAGAAGTTCAGACCATGCAAGATCCTGAAGAAGCATCATTTAGGAAATTCCTATGAGGTGGAATTGTTGAGTGAGATTCATGTTTCACCTATGTTTAACATTTATGATTTGAAAAAATACCATGAAGGGGATAAGGAGAATTAATTGACAAAGGCATAATGGATGATTCCAACACCTACTGTAGAAAAAGAAGAGATTGAAGAAATTATGGATAGTCATGTGGGAAGACGCACAAGGAACAAGCAGTATACAAAGTATTTGGTAAAATGGAGAGGAAGTCTTGTTGAAGATTCGACATGGTTGTCTCAGTCAGAGGTTAGCCATCTTGGTTTTCCTCTAACTCTTGAGAAATGACAAGGTCACTTTTCAGTTTACCCTAAGTGTCTAATGTAGGAGCATCCAAGGCGTACAAGCTATCTTGCATCAATATGTGATTATTTTCTCTCTATAAGGGCTAATCAGCTTAATTTTTCTAAGTATGATAGTCAGGCTTCAAGCTATAATGTTTAGGTTTACATATTGGCTTCATTCAATGTTCTATGCTTTAATGGACTAGCTTATTGGCATGACATGGTGACTTTGATGAGACCTTATCTTGTGTCCCTTCAACATTCTAAAGGTGTTAGCAACAGTGAATTGGCATGAACAAGTTACATCGATGAGAGGCCTACATATCAGTGAGATGACATTTGATGCCCCTTCGACAGCTCGATGAACCATATAGCATTTCATCAAACAACATCAGGAAGACTTTGGGTTATCAATAGGATGACCTTCGATGTCCCTTCGATAGAGCGATGAAGCATATCATGGTGATGATGGGGTTTCAGCCTAATAAGCATGTTTTGGTGAGACGTTATAAGGAGTCCCTTCGATAGGCCGACAAAGTGATGACAACAAGGAACCTACATTTCAATAAAGCCTCATCAATGAGACTTGGTTGTATCGAAGAGATGGGGTTTGAAGTCCCCTCGACATGGTGATGGTAGGAAGGTGGACAGAGATGTGAGTTGGACAAAGGTGTTGGATGGATGAATACATTGGTGATGCATGGCATGAAATTACTCATTGATTCCACATCATTATTATGGATCAACGTGACCATTGGCTAAATGAAATCAAACCTGAAGCTAATGGTTGAAGTTACTAATAATGAGATAATAGCTTGTGATATCTTGATGATCATTGGACAAAAAGGTGGCAGTATGACAACATGGAGAGAAAGAATGTCAAGAAATGAGGTCAGCCTAAAGGAGGAGTATCGATATAAAAGAGTTAACTAGATATTAACAACAAAAAAATGGGGATGTAGACTATGAGATAGTGAAGCAGAGATTGAATTCCCAATTTTCATATTTGATCAATTGTATCTGATGTTTGTAATCAAGTAGCCCATGTAATTCTATAACTTATTTTTTTCCATTTTAGTATTAATAAAATATCACTGTTCTCTTTGCATTTTTCTATGAAAACTTGTGTAGTGGTGGGAGTTCTATTCTATAAGGGGAGTACCCTTCATCAATGTGTGATATACATATGATTCCTTTCTTATAAAGGTAAGTTGTGAGATAAGATTAGACAAGATATTGACATGTGTCAATCCTATACAATAAGACAACTACCTCGACAAATATTAAATGACTTAGGACACAAGAATTTTAAAAAAATACAACTAGATAAGATATGATAAGATCTTATCTAGACAACTAATACTTCTAGAAAACACACCTAAGTAAATTTAACATGTAAATAGGACCCACTGATAACTAGTTAGGTAAAACAACTATTTACAAAAATACCCCCATAAGTGAAACTTAGGGAGTAGATTATTATGCAAATGATGTAAATATGGGTCCCATATATGAGGCCATGTTAGGTACCCATATACATATGTAATGCAATCTCTCATAAATGGAGAAAAGGAGAAAACCCAGTGGGACAAAACTCCCCTCCATAAGAGAGTTAATAAATAAACAAGATAATATATGGAGGACTCAATGATACCCCCAAGGACTACATCCATCATGTATATACAATCAATGACCCCCATACGAGGGAAAGAGAGAGACAAAATATCCCTCACAATGTGTAATCTCCTACAAAAGTGTCGAGTCTTTGAAGACAAAACATGATCCAATGCCTACAAAAAGTGTTTCTCCCCTTGGGAAGAAGATAAAACAAGTATAAATGTAGGAATGCTTCCCATTATAGATAGGAATTGGTAGGAAGATTAACCCATATGCATAAATATTATGTCTCTAAAATCTACTCTTGTGTTTCTAAGTTCTTGGTAGATGATGATGATGTCACAATCTAATCAGGTACATCCCAATCATAAAATATATATATATATATGAATAAATGGAAACTGATCTTGAGCTAACTCCAAAGAAAAATATGAAGTGACAATAGTTGTACCAAGACCATCATAAAATAGGAGAGATAAACCCTCAAATTGGTCTTCCAAATCTAAAATGTGAGACTCCAAAAACAAAGATGTAATGTATGATAAATAGGAATTCCAATCTATAAGATAATGGTATACGTGTTGCAATGAATCAATGGAACTTCTCAATGAATCACCAACAAAATATGAATGTGTAATCTCAATCAGAGAAGTAGGAGCTACAAGAAAAGTCTCTAGATCATCATGATGCTCAAGTTCTGTATCATATTCAAACTCCTCCAAGGTCACATCATCAAAGGGAAAATTTTCAACACCATCAACTTGACTAAGGCAATCTGATGCATGATCATATGTGAATGAAGGATTATGTGGATCTCCAAAAACCTCACAAATATTGGTACAAACTATGCATGGGCATGATATTTTTAAAATGTGATGGTAGGTCTCTTTGAAGATGCTTGCACTAAAACTAGAGCCAATCAATCCTAGGATATGATCATTCTTCTTACCAAAGACTAATTTATTCCATATTGTCTCTGGATCAAGTATGAGTACATATAGATGAGGTAATTGAGCCACTTTCAATGTGTTAGGTTTTTTCAATAAACCATGATTACAATAATGATACACTTCTCAAATGATGAAATATGAGATCAATACATGAATTGAGGTTAAAATGAAGTGCAATTATCAAAATAACACCCTCCCAACTATCAAAATATCTAAGTAATCTCTAGGATACCCACCAAGAATGAAATAAAATTATAATATACTTGGGACAAAAATAGGAAAAAGTGCATGAATGGCTAGATAGATCTCCCTAATACGTTTCCAACACTACAAGAATCATGAAAATTGAAGATTGTGGCAAAAATTTATAAGCTTGAAAGCCAAAATACAAGATTTGACTTCAAATTTCAATCAACAATAAATAACACAAAATATTTTTTTTGAAAAATAACCTACACCACTAGAAAATTCATAGAGTCATCTTTCCAATGATATCTCATTTTTAAAAATGGTCTCTTAGATTGCAAGTTATAGTGATTTTAAAAAATGCCCTATTAGGGCATATGGGGACAAAATTTGGGCATTGGTGGCTAACTGACAGTCACTGATGTGACCTATCATTGGTTTTTGTGCTATAATTTATTTTAAAAGTTTATGCCACCACCATTGAAGGCATGTTGGTGGTGTGGCAATGGTGGCCTTTGGTGTGCCACCTGCTAGCACTCGAGGCTTTATGTTGGTGTAAATACAGTCTTATACCTAGTTAATTCATTACTAGGGGACTTATTTACATGTTAAGTTTACTTAGGTCCTAGGAAGGAATATTTCTAGAAGGTGTTATTTGTCATTAGATCTCATCTTATCTTTTGACTTATAACACATGTGTCCTAGTTAGTTGTGATATGTTTTCACGTGACATAGGATTAAGACACTTGTCATAATCTTTTTTAATCCTATGTTTCACCTTGGCTATATAACCAAGTGGTCTCATATGTAAATCATATTGTCATAACATATTCTTGGATAATCAATTTCATAGCAATCTTGAGAATTGCATATTGATCTCTCTTGTACTTTCATGAAGTTGGTTGTAATCTTCAGTCAAATCTTGCATGGTGTAGAGTTATTCTATACCAACTCTTACATGGTATCAAAGCTTGTTGGATTGATTCTTGTTAGTCTTTATTGAGAAATATAAGTTGAAAATTTTGGTGGATCTTGAAAATTTGAGTATGCTCTTTTTTTTGCATCAAATGATGATCTAGAGAATCGAAAAAGCTTGAAATAAATACTAGATTTGGGGGTTTCTTCTTTGTGGCCTTGTATTACAAGTTCAAATTGGAGCTTGTTGGTGCAAATCTAAGCTCACCATTAAGATCAGAAGGTTTGACAAAGTCAATTTTTCCTTTTGTTTTGTCTAAATTGGATATATGAGGCTAGATCTATGAGGGTTTGAAGTTGAAGTGTGGTTGCTAGATCCAGAAGGAAGCTACAATTTTGGAGCATTTTGGGTTAAAACCAACCATACCATCATCGCCAAGAGGCCCAAAAACCCCAAGATCAATTGTCAAATCATGAAAATCTGAGCACTTTACCTGAATCCTGAGGAAAAAATATCCTGTATTTGGGTGTATGGTTGCCATCATTGTTGCGGTATGATTTCAAAAATATATATTTGGTGATTTTTTTTTGAAAAAATTTATAAAAAAAATTATTATAGTTGGTTGCTAAACTTTTCAAAAAAAAATTAATTTTGAAAAAAAAGGGGGAGCAAACAATTTCTACAAATCTTATCCATAGGTCGCACCCTACAGATTTGTAAGGTACCAACCTCACATAATGTGTCATGTGGCGCTGCCATAGGTGACGTACCTTATCAAACCGTGTAACCACACATTGTCAGCAGTTGGTCAGTAAATATTAAATTAGTGACCCATAAATAAATCCAATGAACACAAAAAATCTCACTTAGTGAATATTCGTGAAATATTTTGTCATCAACATATTCTAGCATCATCACAAAATTTTCTTCAACATATACCATTTAGGAGCACATTTTGTTTGACCAAGGGCATATTCTATTTTGATGGGCACGAGACCATAAAATTTAATCCCATAATATGTTGATGTCAGCCTGCATTAGTAGTGACACCAGCGCCCTTTTGAAAATTTTACCCCCTCTCTATTGGAGCTTTTGAATTTGCAGTCTAACTTCGGAGGACCATAACTTGCTCATACAACCTCCTTTTTTAAAAGAATTTTTTATTTATTTAAGGAATAATTTCACACTCTTTGCAATGGTACAATCATTTTTTTATTTTGGTATCTGGTTCTCTATAAATTGTAGATTCCCATAGGTGTTGCTAAGCCATTCTCATTTTCAAAACTTATGGGGATCTTTTCTTGCTCCTATGGTAACATTTTTGAGTGAATTTATTTTTGAAAGTGTAAAATTTTTCATGTAATTTCCAATGTTGTAATCAATTTGATCTCATCTATTGTAAAATTTTTACTTTGAGCTTGTGGCCAAATTTGGCAATTTGTATGCACTAATATCAAGTCCACTTTATTGTTGTTGGAAAGTGGCACATGTAACCACACTAAGTATAAAGTACCACATATCATATATTTCGTGTGGGATTTCTTGATTGAGTAATTTATTTTATTTTATTTTATTTTATTTTTTTGTGGGGGGGGGTAATCTTGTTGTGGTTGATTGCTTTCTTTTTCTTGGTTTGTGTTCTTACAGTTGGGAAATCTCAAATTTAACTCCTAACTCCATATAATTATGCTACATGGAGAAAATCTGTATAGAATTATCTCATGTTGAAAGGTCTAATAGTCTATCTAAAGGAAACCATTCCTCAACCTACTAATGCTAAAGAATTGCAAAAATGGGAGCTTGATCATGAGAAAACACTTGGATGTATATGTTCACTAGTCTCATTTGATTTACAATTTTATGTTGAATCATGCAAAACACCTAAAGAGGTTTGGGAGGCTTTTGAAAAATTGTATGGTAAATTAGATAAGATTAGGGGATATTAGATTGATAATGATTTGATGAATCTTGATCATAAATTTTTTGACCACATCCAAGACTATATCTCCAAGGTTAAGAAACTAAGAACACAGTTGAAAGATTGCAACATTGATAAGGAGGATTTACAAATGATTTTGAATGTGTTATCCAATCTTGGTCCTGAGTATTCAATGTTTATTTCTAGCTGTCCTACCCTTCGAATTTATATGGGAGCATCATATGTTGATCCTAATTTTGATGACTTTGCAAATCTCCTAATCCAAGAGGAAGCTAAGTTAACTAATATGGGTCTAATCAAGTCTTCCAAGTCACAAGAATTGTTGGATAGTGAGTCTAAGGTAGAGAAAGAATCAAGGAATCTTGATAAGAAGAAAAAGAATAAGAGACATAAGGAATAAAAATCCTCTCCCTCTAAAGGGGAATCATCTAAGAAGGAGAAACTTGTATGTGCATATTGTAAGAAATTAGGGCATGATGAACGTCAATGTTATTCAAAATAGATTAATGAATTGAAGCATGTTCTTAAGAAGGCCCAAATCAATTTGTCTTAATCATCAAAGGGTTCATCTTCTTCTTCTTCTTTAAATTCTAATATACACAAGGGGAAAGCACTTGTTACAGTTTCAAATTCTAAGTCAGAGAGGTGGATACTTGATTTAGGAGCCTCACATCACATGGCTTCATCAGAGAGTATGTTCTCTTCATTTGAGACGTGTTCATCACCACACATCCTAATGGCTAACAACACATATGTGTGTGTTTGTGGGAAGGGATTCATTGACATGGATGATGGAGCATTCAATGATGTTCTTTGTGTGCCTTTATTGTTAATCAATATCCTTTCTATCTATCAAATCACACATGGTGGAATAGGAAAGAGTGTTGAGTTCACACCAGATTCTATCATAATCTGAGATTTTCAAAGTAGAGATATAGTTGTAGTTGGGGAAATTTAACACCAATCTCGAGTCTACACCATCTCACATTTTTATCCTACTATTGATTTGGAAAATGTTCACATTGAGGCATCTTGTGAGGACACTTTTGAGGAGATTCAATATGGTCATTTTTATTGGTATCAATTTTTAACCCCTCATTTAAAAAGTTCCTTCTAAAGTACGAATCAATAAAAAGGGTGTGTTTGTCAACCATAAGTTAGGTTGTAAAATTGTTTCAGTTTCTAACTCAATTTTTAAACCCAAGTATTTTTTTGATGATTGTTAGTCTAACAATTGTGAATTCGCCTATGGGGCCCAAATATTGTGAAAGTACATCACTTTCAATAATTAAGTAGGCAAGACGGCTATTGTAATTGTAATTTCACAAAGTTTTAAAACCTTTGTCAAACCCAATAGGGTTTTCAAAACTCATCTTTTCCCAATATCATAATTTATCAATTCACAACATCCTTCTCAAATCATTTCATGTAAAGATAACAAGCAAATCAAAATATGAAGTTCATTCAAAAGGGTGACATATGAATAGGTTTCTTTAACCTTGGCAGACTCCCAAAAATTTTCAAAACCTTTTCAGATGCATTCACCAATATATTTTGGGGACTCAAATATGTTTGTTTCTAAGGAAGAAAATACACAAAAGAAGATTGATCACAAAGAAATCTAGCTTTTCATACATATTCCATACAAGTAAACAGAAGAAATTGTAGACAATTAGAATAAAACAAATAAAGATCTCCATGATGCAGAGTAATTGAAAAGCCAAAAAGATATATATTGCTTATATGTATCAATAAAATTTTGTATTGCATTGCCAAAAAGGGGTGATTGTTATAACAGGGGCCTTCAAGCACAAAGGGTAAATATGATAATACAGATGGCCTCAATCACCTCCTACATTCACTCAATCTATTTAGAGGAGAAAATATTTTCATTAAACTCCACATAATGAGTGAGCATCTTCATGTTGTTGCTTTCAAGGCCAACACACATCAAAGTAATAGCTTGGTTGACCCTTTCATTTTGTAGTGCATAGAAGATATAGATAGCACCCAATTAGGCCTATGTAAGGGTGAACCGAAATCCCTCTCAATGCATCTTCCACATTCTATAGGAACCCTAGACAAACCAAACACTCAGTAATCCACAAAGCCCATCCAAATAGTCCAAAAGTGTGTACAATATTATACAGGAAATTCTCAAGCAAGGTGGCATTATGAACATGCACTTGTCCCAGGAAGTGCTCACAAATCACCTTACGGATAACTTCTTCCTCCACATCGTTGTAGATGATGAATACTTCCTTTAGCTAATCCTACACTAGCCTTTGAATAGGACCATATTCAATGCCTTCTAGAACTATGAAGTCACTCTCCACAACTATCTCATTTGATGAGCTTGACATGCTTGAAGAGGTAATTAACATTATGCAGAATGAATGGGATGGATTGGATTTATAGAATGATAGGGGGAAAATGGCAGAGACTTGTTTGAAGAAATAAATGTCAAAGTACACACAAATTGCTTCAACTTAATTAATTCAATTGTGGCAATGTAATGGAGATCTTGTTAATTGGATTCAAGTAGCCCTTAACATTTAAGGAGCTACACAGAATGATTTAGGTGGCATACCAACAGTCATGGAGAAATTAAGGTGGTGATCAATTCATACAAAGTAAGCCACATGGTTTTCTTATATCAAGCAATGGTTCATCCTCCTGTCTTTTCAATCAAGAAATAGGATACAATCATAACCATCCCCAAAAATAGCAATTAATATAGGGAATTTGTCATAATCTAACAAGATTAATCAATTTTTGGTCGAATTTAATTGACTAAGTAGAAGTTAACAACCAAGAAGTCTTTTCAAGAAACCTTAACCATTACAAGTTGATAATGTTTAAATATGTTATCTTTTGACATTGCAAGGGTCTAACATTTTTATCTCCCTTGCACTATGATGCATGAGTGAGAATTGATCTTAATAAAGGATCAAATTTTGTTGTTTCAATTTGTTTTCTATGGATGTTATTGTCTGTGTGCAGTAATTTGAATTAAATTTTAATGCTTGTGAAAAAATTTGTGAGCTTTGACAATCATTTTAATATACCTTTCCTATGAGAATGAGATGTTCAGTGGAATTTAGTTTATTTATTTACAATAGATTATTAGAATTGTATTGAGTCAAGTCAATAGGTGTTAAGTAGTCTGATCTATGAGTCATGATACTCATCATTTTCTAGTCCTTTCATTTCAACAGTAGTTAGTTTAAGCATAGTTTTCCATGATTATATCATGGTTATGAGCAGTGTTAGTTTGTCTTTCCTGCTTTCTAGTTAAAAGCATACCCCGAGTTTATAGATTTCAAAAAGTACAAAATTATATCAAAAGAGGGAGTTGTGCCTCGATTAAAATTCAGAGGAAGATCACCAATGTAATGGTGATACCTCCAACTGTTGTAAGTTGATTTTATCCTTCTTGGGTGTTATAGAGCCATTTTATGTTCATTTTGGAAAAGGAAAAATCTATTCAATAATAGATTTTTGGTGACTCTACTGGGGATTTGAATGAAGGAATAGTCTTTGTTATATATCAAAATCTTTGGGTTAATGTGATATTTTATTGAGTTATCATTGTATGATGAGTAGAGATGGTGTTACCGCATGAAGGAATCTTTCCCATTTTGTGGCCAAGGCTAGATTTGGTTACATCTAAACAAGAAGACATAATCTCTCAACTAAATACACTTGTGTGGCAGTACAGAAGAAGTGCGGCAAAATATATGTGTGTAAGTTTGGTGCTTGAAGAAGAAGAAGAAGAGTTTGCATAGTGCCTGCCAATACTATTGGTAGAAAGGTTCCCAAGAATTGAAATTTTTCATTACCCTAATCTACCACCTCAACCTAACTAGAACCAAAACCCACCACCAACTCGAAGAGTGCCACCACCAAATTTATTGAACTCAAAACTATCTCTAACGAGATTGGTGACTCTATTTCAAAAGAACCCATTCATCCCAGTTGCAATTCATCTTGATGGCCTCTTCATCGTCCCAACCTTGGGGAACCATCTTTTGTCCCCTAGCATTGACAAGTTATCCCTCACTTATTGATGGATTTAGGGAACATATCCCTATTTTTTACTAAAGAATATGCACAAGGCTTGAAAGACCACCTATATTCCATTGTTACTTCATGTGCTTCCATTGGCATTGTTGAGGAAAATGTAGTCATTCACCTTTTGGTTGCCTCTTTTGAGGGTCGAGTAGTAGAATGGTTCATGCAACTCATATAGGGAAGCATTACAAATTGGAGTGTTATCAAAGACAATTTTCTTGAGAGATTCAAGATTGTGGTCAATATACAAGCTCATTTGAGGACTCTTTTTGATATTCAAAGGAATTAAAATGAAAGTGTTAGAAGTTTTATTAATAGGTTCATTAGGATTTTGAATCAGATTTCATGTTCCAATAGGCCCAATGAGGCCAACTTGGTAGCCATTCTTATGCAAGTTTTACCTCTGAGAATTCATTTTGTCCTAAGAAGAAGAGGTATATTTGGCTTTGAAGCAGTAAAAATTTAAGTTGTAAGGATTGAAGAATAATCAGAGAGACATTGTGAGTTGGGTAGTGGGATTGTTTCTGTCTCAAATCTCCTTCCAAGAGAATTTCTTAGTGTTTTAAGTAACGATGAATCATCTCAAGGTGATCTTTTGAATCTGACTCCTCCACAATTGTCGAGCTTTTCTATGACTCATGCAAGTAAGGATGTGAGTGAAGTTAAAATATTGAGACCAGAGAATGATGATTTAGATGTATTATATGGTAATGACGAGTTCTATGATTATGGTAATGTATATCTTGAAATCACCATTCAAAGGAATTGTTACCAATTTTTCACCACAACTTGAATTGGAAAAGCTCAGACAGCTATGTTCATTTTAAGGTGGAAATTTTTCAACAAAATTTGCATTGCTTTTTCATTATTATCAAAGAAAAGAGTTCAGTTTTTTTTATGCATTGTGCTACAACAAAAAGAGGAATCTAGTTGATATTCATTCAATGCAAGACAACATTATGAAAGAGTACATGAGATAAAATTAAAATATTGCTTCCATCCAATTTGTAGAATTTCATTCACTTTACAATGTTTCATTCATTCTTCAAATGAAGTATGCACAGAATGATGCAAATGTTGCATTCATATTCATTGAATAGAGAAGGATAATCCAAATTCCCACACAATCCATGGGAGTAACTAAACCAATAATTCAATGTGGCACAAGGAATGTATCATACAACTAAAGATATAAAGGTAGAAAGCATATAAAAAGAAACATAGCCATCATTTCATAAATTTCTTCAAGTTGGTCTTTGTCGTTGTTTCTTTTCCTTGGTCCTGGCCTCCAAGTGAACCTACAGATGATTGAGAAAGGATTTCTTAGAGCTTTGGTTATGATTCTTTCTACATGCTCTATCACCAGAAATAGAATACATTGCTTATATCACATTGAGTCAAGTTCAAAAAATGTCAAGAGTATGCAAGAGAAATCTCAAGTAAGCATTACAGGAGCTTTAATTGCATTGTTTATCTAACTTGTTTATTCATTGTGTAGGTACAGGTGCATGTTTCATTACCGGTTCATCATTTTAGCATGTGGGTTAAAATGTGGCTCCCAAAAGGGTTGAGCCCAACATGCTACCCTCATGTTTTAAAAGGGATAAGGGAGTTAATTCATCATACTTTCCAGCTTTCATCATACTTATCAACTTTTAACAAACATTCATCACTTATGACAGTGATTTTAATAAAGTCACTATCATAAATGATGAATGTTTGTTCTATAAATTACAATATGAGTGTGTTGCAAGACATTATGAAAAGTGACAGCCTTCATGCAATAAGGAAAAACAAAAATTCCATGTTTATTCTACCAATATGTTGACCTCTCAAAGCATCTTAAAGAAAATCCACCAAATTCCATGAGGGTTTCATCACAGTCAATAAAGTGCAACAGGTTCTCAAATGAAGGAAAACAGAGATGAGAAGATTGTAATATATTTGATGAAGGATCTCAGGGGAGCAGCAACCTATATCATATTGAACTTGGAGTCTTTGATGCATGATAAACCTTGGAAGCAATGAAAGGATATGCAAACTAAATGATTCAAATCATGAGCAGTCATCAGGAAAGCTCATAGGATAACCACTATGAAGGTATAGTCAAATCTTGATGGACAGTGATAGGCCAAGTTATTCCTCAAAAAAGTTGAGTTTTGAGTAACATTCTTGTGTTTCCAAGTTTGAGAAATAGTGTACTGAGAGCTTTATGATAGTGAGGGAAGTAAATATGAGTTAATCATGACAAGAGGCCCATGGTACAATTGCAAGCTAGAACTTCTTTATTCACAATATGCTATTCTTGTTGAATACTAATGAACGATGCAGTTAGAGGAAACAAATTTTCCAAAACATTCAAGAGCCAAGGTGTAAAATGGAGGCTTTTAGCCATAGAAAGCATGAAATATATCAACATTTGCAGTATGATGAAATGGATACCCAACATGCAAAGTCGTGCCCATACAAATCAATGAAAGGTGCTCAAAACAAACATAGCAGTGGTAAGGTAAAACTCTCGGTTATAACCAGATGAAAACCCTCAAAATGTAAAGATTAAGACATGGCCTACAATGAAACTTAGTTTTTGTGAACTTTGCAAAAAATAAATGAAGGAATATATACAACATAGTCATGACCTACAAGATTGCTTAAAAAAATAAAACCCAGATATAGAAAATGCATAGTCGCGGCTACAAAGTGAAGGAGCACCTGAGAATGTTTGGAGAAATAGAAAAGGTTGTGTTGTCTCGTTACATGCCAATTGCAAAGCAAAGGGATTTTGGATTTGTAAATTTTGCAAGTCATTGAGAAAGCTCTTGCATGTATTGAAGGTTTAAATAATACTTTGATTATTGAAGGAGAAACAAAGTTGAAGGTGAAAGTTAGACTTGTCAATCCACTTCCAAAGGGTCAAGTGGTGAAAGAAGGGTTGTTTGAAACAAATTCATGGAGAAATAAAAAAATGCACATTCATTTTATAGCTTTTAAGCACAAATTGAGTTGGTTTCTTACAGAAAAATAAAAAATGAGTGCAAGATTCGAAGGATGGGGGATTGCCCTCATTTGCTTGTTATAAAACATTGCATATAAGGCCGCGGATTTTCCCATAGCTTTCCTCCCTAATTTTGAGCCAAGCTCTACAAATGTGACCTCAAAAGAATAGAGGATAATTTACAACAAAAGGAGCAAGAAAATGCATCAGAATGGAGAAGTCATGTCATAAAATTCTGACAAGGATTTTGAAATAGAGTTCAATAACCCGATTTGTAATAGGGGAGATACCATCATTTTTTTGAAGAAATTCAATCATCAGAACCAGTAGGAGAATGGTGAATCATAAAAATTCAAACCCTACCTCCCATGGCGGTGGCCAACAATAGAGTCTTCTCTCAAAAAATACAAAGTGAAAACGAGGTTTGGATTAGGGTTCAATGGCTTTTACCCAAAAGCCCTAATTTGAATCATTAGCATTTTTTACTTGGTTTTTAATAAAATCATTTCATTTTATTAATACCATGGTCTTGACTTGTGAAGTCAATTGACCTAATGGATCCCGTGAGTTAATAATGAATTTAGGAGATAGACTTCAATATTTTCATGAATTTTTGAAGTGAAGAAACACATCACTTATATTTTTGCATGATTATTGACAAAATCAACACTTAGATTAAATATTAAAGGTGATTATTTCCTTAATATTTAATATGTAATGAATAAAAGGAGGACTACTACATATTCAATATTAAAATAATAAAATTGATTATCTTTAATATTTAACCAAATAGTTCTCTTTTTACCAAGATCATGCAAAAATACAAGTAAAGTGAACTAAAGATCAAATTATGCAAAGTATGAAGGTGGAGACTTCAGTTTATTTTCAGTTAACTAGTCATGCAAAATAGAGCAAATGGTGGAGATTCCTCCAACATAGCCTTAGTTTCACATCAATTTTGAGGGTCTTTCAGTCATGCACGACATGGGGATCAGTTTGCATCATTCAATGTTTAGTTTACTTCAGTTGTGGTCCCTCTTTTTGGGGTTTTTCTTCTTTGCTCGTGACTAGGGGTTTCGAGGATATTTTACACTTTCAGTTGACTGTTTCTTCCACCTCTCAGCACATTGGAGTTATCATACATTATATATAGGGAAAAAGACAATATTTTTTCTTAGTTCTTACTTTTTTCCTTCTCTTGAGTATTGCAGAGAGGCTTAGAGATTTGTAACTCAGCTTTTTTATAGTTTTATAATACAGTAGCAGGTTACTTTTAGATTTTTTGTAGTGTTTCCTTCTATCTTTCAGGACTATCAAGTTGCCTTCTCAATTTTAGGTGTTTTGTAATATCTTGAATGATTTGATGAAAAGTTATTGTGTTTTGATAAAACCTTTAAGTTTATGTCTCATTCTTTCATTGCATGTACACAAAAGTTGCTAACTATCACAAGTTATAAATTGTGCATTGTCTTATTTTGCATTCTGAGTTGTGAAAACATTGTTTTCCTTCAAAGAATTAGATATTGTTGGCCTCTTTATGAATTACTTATTTGATTTGATTGCACAAATTGAGTTGTGTAAAATGGTTCATTGAGGGATAGTTGTGAGTCATTTTCTACAATTTTAGTTTTCTTCGGTGCATCACCTCCTAGAAGCAATTTACCATTAGAGTTTCATTCAGTAATCTTTATCCCTTTTCCCACACAAATCATTAGATTCTAGAAGATAAAAAAGGGGAACCATCCCATAACCTGGAGGTTTGTCCTCATTATTGGGAGCCCACAACCTGAGGATATTCCAATGGTACATAGGATTGTTGAGCTTTTCAACTTTTCGTTCGAGTGCAATCCCACATGATAACAGTTTTTGGCACGTGCGGTGGGACTCTGAAGTTCACTTTAGAGAAAGAATTCAAGTTGCAAGTTATTGTTCTGGTATATGCACCATCTCTTTTTACCTTTCAAAGGTTACAATTTATACCTAGCAAATTCGAGCACAATCTACTAGTTTCAAGCAAACAAAGTGTTGGTATGTTTCATCTTTGCAAAATAAATCTGATTCACTTTGATTTCAAGAGGTTTTCCAAGTTTCAAATGCTTTAACATGTTAGGTTTTTATAAAAAAAGCATGTTTCCACCTTTGTTTAATGAAAATCCTACCTATCCACACCCTCATCAACCATATTAGGCCAGTCATGCTACTGGTTTTATCCCAAACAACCATGCAACAACAATATATCAGCATGCTCAACATGCTTACCTCCCACCCACCCTTGCTCAACCTTCATATCAGCATTTATATGTCCAAAAATCAGCTCCAAGAGGTTGAGGATATGAAGAATAGCATGAATGAGACCAAGAACATGTTGTTAGACATTACAAAGTAGATAGAATATTACAGGAGGTAACAAGAGCTTGATTTATAGTAATAGAGTTAGATTATTAGGCCTACCTTCATGAATAGGAGTTGGAGATACAAAGGATAAAGTTTGAAGAAAAGCGTGAGAGGGAGTTAGTTGCAAAAGAGGAGCAGATGAATTTTTTGTTTGCTCAAAATCATGAGGTCCAAACAACTCCTTTCATTCTAGATTAGCCTTTTCAAAATGAGATTTGTAAGTATGAATTTCCATGTTTTAAGCAAAATGAGCCTCTTAATTCTACAAATTATCATTTTCAGCTTGAAACTCCAAATTTCATAAGCCTTCATCCTTTGCAAGTTGAGGAAAGTAATCAAATACAACCTAGTATAGTTTCAAAGCATCCCATTAATCAAGATAACTCATTGATCATGGAGAAGATTAAAATTATAAATCCACTGCATTTAGTTGTAGAGTATTACCGATTAGAGCAGCAAAAGATTGATTTGGAGCAAGGGGTTGTAAAGTCCAAACCAATCAAAATTCCAAGTTTTAGGAGTGCTTCAATACAACAGCCAATTCATAGCCAAGAGCAGTCTAAAACACACTATAATGAACTTAGTAATCCTACTTCAGCAACTAAAGGTTCTTGCAATCGCTTTTGTGCCAGCAAATCAGAAAAATCACATATCAAGAAAGAGTTCACTGATATTTAGAGTGTGTTTCCAACTGAAAATGAACATAACTCCTGTGTAGAGGAGGTAGGTTCAAGCTTGAAATTGAATCCTTTACACTTTGATTCATTTGAGAAGTTTTATAATGCATTTTATGAGATGAACAAAAGTAGAATGGAAAGGCTACAAGGTGAAAGTATTATGTTGCAAAGACAAGTTGTCAAGGTTTCATTGGAGAAGAAACCACTTGAGGAGGAAGATTCAATTTCTTTGTTCGATCAGCTACCTGGATTTGTTGAAAATGAGGAAGACAACATATAGATGATCAACTTATTAGTTGTTGGTCCATGAAAGCAAGGATGATAGTCTTGTTTTACAATCTGATAAGTTTGTTTTGCATGAGGATATTACTGAGTATCACTCTGAACATGAAAATAAATCAGATCTCTCTTTGTACTACATTGAAGAGGCCAGCATGAATGAGTTGAAAGCAGCTTATCTTGAGGAGAAATCAAGTGAACTAATTGAAAATGATCAATCCCTTCATGACATCTCAATGTTTGATTGCCAAGATCCTACTTGTTCAGCTTGTAGTGAGCTTGCCACTCTGTTAAATTATTGTAGTGATCAAAATCCCAAGCCAGTGAATAATGAGGAAAGCCATGTATTGGAAGGTCAAGAGGTTGATTCACAAGAAAAGGTTGTTCAAATAGAGCGAGAAAAGCAACAAATCATATATTTTGAAGCATCTTACAAAGAAAAGGTTTGTGATCAGCATAATCAAGCTATCAAAGAGGTTGTGGTTGAAAAAGAAATTGATAAAGGAGAAGCCAGCAAAAAGAATTATCATTTTATCATCTCAAAAGGATGCCCAATCAAGCATCTTTCTAGGCTAATATTCCAAGCATACCTGATGAAGTTTCAGTAAAAGGACAGCAGATTCAACCTGTCCAATCACTCCAAACCAGCAGCATGGTTAGTCATATTCAAAGAATGAGTGAGTTTTTCTACATTCTTTATGAAGCATTGCATTAATTTATTAAGTATATTCTTGTGCTTCATCTTGTTTTAGCTATTCATAAGCATGAAAATCAGCATTTGTTGTCAAGGAAGGGCAGCTATTTCTCACAACCAGTGAATGGTCATGTTTGAGCACTAACATTGTTGGTTAGTGTAGAGTAGGGTAGTGGTTTTTAGCTAATAAGTGCTCATTGCACAGTAGTTTTAATTCAGTTTTGTTTTCAATAAGTGTTGATGCTACACTATTTTCTAACTCTGTCTTAAGCAGAGTTATGCTAGTTTCTTTTAGTTTTGTTTGTTGCTAAGTTACAAAAAAATTTGAGTAAAAAAGGAAAAAAGAGTGGACTCCATGCCCAATGGATTATCAAGGCAACTGATCTGACATGCATAGCAGCCAAACATTCAGCAAAAATTTCCAAGAATGTTACCAATTTTTCACCATAGCTCGAATTGGCAGAGCTAAGACAACTATGTTCATTTTAAGGTGAAAATTTTTCAACAAAATATGTGTTTCTTTTTCATTATTATCAAAGAAAAGAGTTTAGTTGTTTTTATGCAGTGTGTTACAACAAAAAGAGGAATCTAATTGATATTCATTCAATGCAAGACAGCATTGTGAAAGAGTACATGAGATAAAATTAAAATATTTCTTCCATCCAGTTTGCAGAATTTCATTCATTCTTCAAATCAAGTATGCATACAATGATGCAAATTTTGCATTCATATTCATTGAATAGAGAAGGATAATCCAAATTCCCACACAAGTTGTGGGAGTAATTAAACCAATACATCAACGTGACAAGAGGAATGTATCATACAACTGAAGATATAAAGGTAGAAAGCATATAAAAAGAAACATAGCCATCATTTCCTAAATTTCTTCAAGTTGGTCTTCGTCGTTGTTGCTTTTCCTTGTTCTCGGCCTCCATGTGAACTTACAGATGATTGAGAAATGGTTTGATAGAGCTCTGGTTATGATTCTTTCTACATCCTCTATCAATAGAAATAGAATACATTGCTTATGTCACATTGAATCAGGTTCAACAAATATCAAGAGTATGCAAATAGAAATCTCAAGTAAGCATTACAGGAGCTTTAATTGCATTGTTTATCTAACTTGTTTGTTCATTGTGCAGGTACAGGTACATGTTTCAGTACCAATTCATCATTTTAGCATGTGGGTTAAAATGTGGCTCCCACAAGGGTTGAGCCCAACATGCTACCCTCATGTTTTAAAAGGGATAAGGGAGTTAATTCATCATACTTTCCAGCTTTCATCATACTTATCAACTTTTAACAAACATTCATCACTTATGACTGTGAGTTTAATAAAGTCACTGTCATAAATGATGAATGTTTGTTCCATAAATTATAATATGAGTGTGTTGCAGGACATTATGAAAAGTGACATCCTTCATGCAATAAGGACAAACAAAATTTCCATGTTTGTTCTGCCAATATGTTGACCTCTCAAAGCATCTTAAAGAAAATCCACCAAATGCCATGAGGGTTTCATCATAGTCAATAAAGTGTAGTAGCTTCTTAAATGAAGGAAAATAGAGATGAGAAGATTGTAATATATTTGATGAAGGATCTCATGGGGAGCAGTAGTCTGTATCATATTGAACTTGGAGGATTCAATGCATGATAAACCTTGGCAGCAATGAAAGGATATGCAAACTAAATGATGAAGATCATGAACAATCATCAAGAAAGCTCATAGGATAATCACTGTGAAGGTATAGTTGAATCTTGATGGACATTGACAAGCCAAGTTATTCCTCAAGAAAGTTGAATTTTGAGTAACATTCTTGTGTTTCCAAGTATGAGAAATAGTGTACTGAGAGCTTTATGATACTGAGGGCAATAAATTTGAGTGAATCATGACAAGAGACCCATGGTACAAGTGCAAGCTAGAAATTCTTTATTCACAATATGTTATTCTCGCTTAATACTCATGAATGATGCGGTTAGACAAAACAAATTTTCCAAAACATTCAAGAGCCAAGATGTAAAATGGGGGCTTTCTGCCACAGAGAGCATGAAAGATATCAACATTTGCAGTATGATGAAAGAGATACCCAGCATGCAAATTCATGCCCATACAAATCAATGAAAGGTTCTAAAAAAAATAGAGCAGTGGTAAGGTAAAACTCTTGGCCATAACCAGATGCAAACCCTCAAAATGAAAAGATTAAGTCATGGCCTACAATGAAACTCAATTTTTGTGAACTTTGCAAAAAATAAATGAAGGAATATATACAACACAATCACAGCCTGCATGATTGCTTAAAAAATAACTAAACACATATATAGAAAATGCATAGCCGCAACTACAGAGTGAAGGAGCACCTGAGAATGTTTGGAGAAATAGAAAAGGTTTTGTTGTCTCGTAACATGCCAACTGTAAAGCGAAGGGATTTTGGATTTGTAAATTTTGTAAGTCATGAGTAAGCTCTTGCATGTATTGAAGGTTTAAATCATACTATGATTATTGAAGGAGAAACAAAGTTGAAGGTGAAAGTTAGACTTTCCTATCCACTTCCAAAGAGTCAAGTGGTGAAAGAAGGGTATTTTGAAACAAATTCATGGAGAAATCAAAAATACACACTCATTTTATAGCTTTTAATCTCAAATTGAGTTTTTTTCTTACAGAAAAAATAAAAAATGAGTGCAAGATTCAAAGGATGAGGGCTTACCCTCATTTGCTTGCTGTAAAAAATTACATATAAGGCCATGGATTTCCCCATAGCTTTCCTCTAGAATTTTGAGCCAAGATCTTCAAATACGACCTTGGAAGAATAGAGGAGAATTTACAACAAATGGAGCAAGAAAATGCACCATAATGGAGAAATCATGGCATAAAAGTCTGACGGGGATTTCGAAATAGAGTTCAATAACCAGATTTGTAATAGGGCCGGAGATACTCACCATCATTTTTTTTGAATAAATTCAATCATCAGAACTAGCAGGAGAATGGTGAAACATCAAACTTCAAACCCTACCTCCCATGGTGGCAAGCAACAACAAAGTCTTCTCTCAAAAAAAGCAAAGTGAAAATGAGATTTGGATTAGGGTTCGATGACTTTTACCCAAAAGCCTTAATTCGAATTATTAGCATTTTTTACTTGGTTTTTAATAAAATCATTTCATTTTATTAATGCCGTGGTCTTCACTTGTGAAGTAAATTGACCTAATGGAGCATGTGAGTTGATAATGAATTTGGGAGATAGATTTCAAAATTTTCATGAATTTTTGAAGTGAAGAAACACATCACTTATATTTTTGCATGATTATTGACAAAAATCAACATTGAGATTAAATATTAAAGGTGATTATTACCTTAATATTTAATATGTAATGAATTAAAGGAGGACTACTACATATTAAATATTAAAATAATCAAATTATCTTTAATATTTAACTAAATAGTTCTCTTTTTACCAAGATCATGCAAAAATACAAGTGAATTGAAGATCAAATTATGCAAAGTACGAAGGTGGAGACTTCAATTTATTTTCAGTTAACTAGTCATGCAAAATAGAGAAAATGGTGGAGATTCATGTGACATAGCTTCAGTTTCAAGGGTCTTTCAGTCATGCACGATATGGGGATCAATTTGCAGCATTCAATGTTCAGTTTACTTTAGTTGTGGGCCCTCTTTTCGAGGTTTTTCTTCTTTGCTCATGACTAGGGTTTTCAAGGATATTTTACAATTTCAATTGACTGTTTCTTCCACCTCTCAACACATTGGAGTTATCATACATTGTATATAGGGAAAAAGATAGTCTTTTTTCTCAATTCTTACTTTTTTCCTTCTCTTCAGTATTACAGAGAGGCTTAGAGATTTGTAACTCAGCTATTTTATAGTTTTATAATACAGTAGCAGGTTACTTTCAGATTTTTTTGCAGTGTTTCCTTCTATCTTTCAGTACTATCAAGTTGCCTTCTTGATTTCAGGTGTTTTGTAATATCTTGAATGATTTAATGCAAATTTATTGTGTTTTGATAAAAAACCTTTAAGATTCTATCTCATTCTTTCATTGCATGTACACAAACGCAGTTAACCATCATAGGTTATAAATTGTGCATTGTCTTATTTTGCATTTTGAGTTGTGAAAACATTATTTTCCTTCAAAGAATTAGATATTCCAGGCCTCTTTATGAATTACTTATGTGATTTTATTACACAAATTGAGTTGTGTAAAAGGGTTCATTGAGGGATAGTTGTGAGTCATTTTATGCAATTTTAGTTTTCTTCGTTGCATCACCTCCTAGAAGCAGTTTACTATTAGAGTTTCATTCAGTAATCTTTATCACTTTTCCCACACAAATTGTTAGATTCTAGGAGATCAAAAGGGGAACCAGCCCATAACCTGGAGGTTTTTCCTCATTATAGGGTACCCACAACCTAAGGATATTCCAATGTTGCACGGGATTGTTGAGATTTTCAACTTTGCATTCGGGTGCAATCCCACGTGATAATAGGAATATGAAGTAGTCCCTCATTCTTGATGCCACGCAAAGGAACATGGAGATTCAAGAAAGTGATTTCTTGGAGTCCAACGTCATATAGATTCTTGCCTCAAAAATTGAAAAAGGGGAAGAAGAATTTTTTTCTAGAGAGAAATACTTGCTAAGGACAAATAAAAAGGGAAGTGTGTGTTGATAGGGACAACACAAGTGAATTATCAAAAGTTCACAAAGACTTGCAACTCTCAAAAAAGGCTATGTTCATGTGTAAGAAGAAGAGTGAAGTTAATTATTTTGGGGGTGTATGTGACTCCTACGTCCTAGCAGAGCTTATTGTGACCAACAAAATAGTTACACTTGATCAGGAGAATGAGACCTGCTATGTTTTATTAGTTGTACAATGCTTGGGTAGTCCTGTTCTCAATACTCAAATGACTACTCTTGAAACTAAGGTGACTAGCGAAATAGAAAAAGAAAAGACCTAGGATATTTTCATAAAGTAGCTTATTCAAACATTCAAAGGAGTGATAACATTTCCTTATCATGTAAGTCTCTTCACTTTCCAGTTCAAGTTTTTAAGGACACTTTTTGGATATGGTCATGTTGGTCTTAAATTTCATGGTTCATACTTTTCCTAGCCCATTAACGAATACGTATGATAGTTCCTTTTCCTTGTCATTGCTAGTAGAGGTCTCCTACCATTGTAAATAGTTTCCTTTCCTCCCAGTTCTGGTGTGTAGCCTCATTTTTGTTGTGTTTGATCCTTTATTTCTTTGAAGCTCAACTTTGTTTCCCAATGGATAAGAAACTGGTCAATTTTGAATTTCAAGTTTGGGTTCATGTCTTCATCCTTCATAGTCCTTGTCCCTAGTCAGAGCTAGATGTTGCCATCAATTTTTAACCCCTCATTTAAAAATTTCCTTCTAAAGTACGAATCAATAAAAAGTGGGTACTTGTCTTTCATAAGCTAAGTTATAAAACTATGTTAATTTTTTACTTTTTTTTCAAACTTAAGTGTTTTTTTTACAATTGTTAGTCTAAAGATTACAAATTTTCCTGTGAGACTGAAATATTGTGAAAGCATGTCACTTTCAACAATTAAGTAGGCAAGATGGCTATTGTAATTAGATTTTCACAGAGTTTTAAAACCTTTGTTGATCCCAACAAGGTTTTCAAAACTCATATTTTCCTACTATCATAATTGATTAATTCACGGCTTCCTTCTCAAAGCATTTCATGTAAGGATAACAAGAAAATAAAAATATGAAGTTCATTCAAAAGGATGGCATATGAATGGGTTTCTTTAACCTTGGTAGACTCCAAAAAAAATTTAGAACCTTTTCAAATGCATTTACCAATATATTTTGGGGACTCAAATATGTTCATTTCTAAGGAAGAAAAAACACAAAAGAAGATTGCTCACAAAGAAACCCATTTTTTCATAAATATTCCATACAAGTAAATAGAAGAAATTGTAGACAGTTTGAATAAAATAAATAAAGATCTCCAGGATGCAAAGTAATCAAAAAGCCAAAAAGATATATATTACTTATATTTATCGACAAAATTTTGTATTACATTTCCAAAAAGGGGTGATTGTTATAATAGGGTCATTCAAGCACAGAGGGTAAATATGATAATACAAATGGCCTCAATTGCCTCCTACATTCACTTAATTTGTGCAAGGGAGAAAATATTTCATTATATTCCACATAATGAGAAAATGTCTCCACGTTATTTCTTTCAAGGCCAAAACGCATTAGAGTAATAGCTTGGTTGAACCTTTCATTTTGTAGCACACAAGAGATGTAGATAGTGTCACCAATCAGGGCTACACAAGGGTGAATCGAAATCCCTCTCAATGCATCTTCCAAATTTTGTAGGAACCATGGATGAACCAGAGGCTTAGTGTTGGTATGTGGAAACTAATCATGCAAATATTGTACACTCGTAATGTATCAATGGGGTCCAAGGTATCCCCCTAAAAAAAAATAATTAACACGTCAAGGTTTTCCTACTAACACGTTAAGGTTTTCCTGTTAACACGTCAAATAAAAAATGGCCTTGTCCAAGAAGCTTGTTATAAGTGGCTAGGATGTATGTTGTGGCATGGTTTTCATGAGATTGTAATCTATTTTGCACTGGATAATAAACTCATTGGATGGTTGAGTTTTTATGGATGTAGCCCATATTGGGTGAACCACGTTAAATTCTATGTTGATCTCTTTTGTGTTATTCTTCATTGATATTTCTTGGTTATTTAGTATGCATATAATTGTTAATGTTTATTGCTCCAATTTTCCTAAACCCTAACAACTGGTATCAGAGTCGTGTGTATTTTGTTTGATTGGCAGGAAACCTCTAGATTTGAGTGGGAGCAATGGAAGAAGGCAAACTCAAGGTTGAGAAGTTCAACGGCTAGAATTATCAATTATGAAAGATGCAAATGGAAGATTATTTTTATCAAAAGGATCTATGGTGACCATTATAAGGAAAAGCAAAGAAAGAAGTTGTGATGTCTGATGAAGAATGGGAGATTCTGGATAGAAAGGCTCTGGGAACCATTCGGTTGTGCTTGGCACCATTTGTGGAATTCAATATAATAGAAGCAAAGAAAACAAAGGATCTGATGACATCTTTGGCTAAATTGTATGAAAAACCATTAGCCTCAAATAAGGTATTTCTCATGAAGCATTTTTTTAATCTAAAAATTTTTGAAGGTGGATCTATGACAGATCATTTAAATGAATTTAATTCAATTACTAGTCAGTTAACTTCTGTAAAAGTAAATTTTGATGAAGAGGTGAGGACTCTCTTGGTTTTATGTTCTTTGCCAAAAATTTGGAATAGCTTGGTAATGGCTATAAGTAACTTTGTCTCTTGTTCAAATACATTGAAATTTGATGATGTCGTTGGTGTTATCCTTAGTGAGGAAATGTGATGGAAAAGCATAGGTGAGAGTTCAACATCAGGTAATGCTTTGAATGTAGAGAATAGGGGAAGAACAAAAGAGAGAAGAAAAATCCCTAAAAATTGTGGATAGTCACAAGGGAAGTCGAAGAAAGGAAGATATAAATCCAGAGGAAGAATGGATTGCTAGCACTGTGGAAAGCCAGGACACTTGAAGAAGGAATGTTGGTCTCAAAAAGGAAAAAAAGGAGACAAACAACTTGATGATAGTAAGGAAGCTGATGTTGCAAGTGATAAATTATAGGATGCTTTAATTATGTTTTCTAGATAATGCTAATGATTACTGGGTAATACATTCAAGGGCTTCATTTCATGCCACACCCCAGAGGAAATATTTTGTAGATTATGTTCAAGGTGATTTTGGACAGGCATATTTGGGTGATGATGAACCCTGTCAGATTATTGAAAAAGGAAAGATAAAAGTCAAGTTGTAGAATGGAAATGAATGGTTGCTTCAGGAAGTAAGGTATGTTCCAAATTTGAGAAGGAATTTAATTTCTACAGGACAACTAGGTAGTGAAGGATACATAGTTACATTTTTAGACAAATTCTATAAGGTCACTAAAGGTGCATTAGTAGTAGCTAAAGGTGAAAAGGTAGGCACATTATATTTGTGTATTGGTAATACTTATTATATCTTAGCTACTACAAAAATAGTTGCTACTGAGACAGTTATAACACTTGCTACAGGGATAGAAACATAATTGTGGCACCATAGACTCGGGCACATGAGTGAGAAAGGGATGAAGATCCTTCACTCCAAAAATTTGCTACCAGGTCTAAAGAAAATTGGCTTGGAGTTCTACAAAAATTGTGTTTATGGAAAACATAAAAGAGTCTGATTTCTCAAAGTTGGGAAAGAGAAGAAGAGTTAGAAATTAGAGCTTGTGCATTCAAATGTATGGGACCAGCTCAGGTATCTTCTCTTGGTGGCTCTTGATATTATGTTACTTTTATTGATGATGCAACTAGGAAAACATGGGTGTATTTCCTAAAACAAAAATTAGAAGTATTTGAAAATTTTAAAAAATGGAAAGCTTTGGTTGAGAATGAGATAGGAAAAAAGTTGAAGTGTCTCAGATCTGATAATGGAGGTGAGTATTGTAGCAAAGAATTTGAAAATTATTATTCATACAATGGAATTCGTAGGCAAAAAATGATTCCTAGAACCCCACAAGAAAATAGTGTGTCTGAGAGAATGAATAGGACCATTATGGAGCATGCAAGGAGCATGAGATTGCATGTTGGGATACCCTTACAATTTCGGGTAGATTTTGTACATATTGTTGTTTATTTAATAAACAGGGGACCTTCAAATCCTTTGAATGTTGTCATTTCAGAGGAGGCATGGATAGGTAAAAAGGTAAAGTATTCATTTCTAAAAACCTTTGGTTGTAAAGCTTTTGTCCATGTTGATATTGAAAATAGAACCAAGCCTGAGGCTAAGTCTAAAAAATGTACCTTCATTGGATATGGAGTAGATGAATTTGGTTATCAGTTATAAGACTAAAAATCATAAAATAATTAGGAGCAGAGATGTTATATTTAATGAGGTCATGTATAAGGATCATCTACAGGAAAAGAACCATGAACAGGCCAAAAAGGAATATGTGGTGTTGGATGAGATTCTAGAAAATAAAATGTCAGTGGTACCTAATGCTCAGCAACAACAAGTTATCCCACGGACTCTAGCAAGTGTTAGATGTTCTACAAGGATAACTAGACCTCCAGAAATATTTTCTCCATCGTTATATTTTATATTATTAACTAATTTTGGTGAACCTGGAGGTTATGAAGAAGTAATGCAAGTAGATACCAAAAAGTAGTGGGAGCTAGGCATGAAAGAGGAAATGAATTCTTTGCTGCAAAATCAGACTTGAGACTTAGTCCAATTGCTTGCAAGTAAAAGAGCATTGCAAAATAAATGGGTTTACAGGTTGAAGGAAGAAGATGGAGGAAAGAAAAGATATAAGGCCAGACTCATGGTAAAATTTTTTGCACAAAAAAAGGTATAGATTTTGATGAAATATTTTCTCCAATTGTAAAGATGACTTCTATTAGAACCATTCTAAGTCTTGTGGTTGTGGAAGACTTCCATCTTGAATAGCTAGAAGTGAAAACAACATTTATCCATGGGGATTTGGAAGAGGAAATATGCATGCAGCAACCACAAGGACATGAGACCAAGCGTAAGGAGGAATTTGTGTGTAGGTTAAAGAAGAGTTTGTATGGCTTGAAGAAAGCACCTCAGTAATGGTATTTAAAATTTGATAGTTTTATGGCTGAACAAGGTTACAAAAAATGTCATTCTGATTATTGTGTTTATTTTAAGAAATTGAGTAAAGGTAGCTATATTATCCTATTGCTAAGTTATGTTGATGGCATGCTTATTGTTGGGTCTAACATGAAACATATTAATGAACTTAAGTAGAAATTAGCAAATCCATTTGTTATGAAGGATTTGGGTGCAGCAAAACAAATCCTTGGTATGAGGATCACACGGGACAAGACAAACAGAAAATTATTTTTGTCTCAAATTGAGTATGTAGAGAAGGTATTGAAAAGGTTTAACATGCAAAATGAAAAAGAGGTTAGTATACCTTTTCCTAGTCATTTTAAGTTGACTAAGGAGATGTGTCCAAAGACACAAGAAGAGGAAGACAAAATGTCTAAGATACCATATGCATCAATAGTTGGTAGCTTGATGTATACAATGGTATGCACAAGGCTAGATATTGCACATGTAGTGGGAGTTGTGAGCAGGTATATGAGAAATCCAAGAATGGAACATTGGAATGCAGTCAAATGGGTTCTTCAATATTTGAGAGGTACTGCTTCAAAGAAACTATGTTTTGGAGGAACGAATTATACTCTAAAAGGATATGTTGACTCCAATCTGGTGGGTGATATTGATAGTAGGAGGAGTACTACAAGGTATTTTTTTACTATAGGAGGTGGTACTACAATCAGTTGGATTTCAAGACTGTAAAAGGTTGTTGCGCTTTCAATCACTAAAGCTGAGTATGTTGCTGCTATAGAAGCTAGCAAGGAGATGATTTGGTTATAACATTTTTTGGAGGAATTGGGACAACGGCAAGAAGATAGCCCTTTGTACACTGATAGCCAGAGTGTCATTCATCTTGCTAATAACTTAGCTCTGCATTCAAAAACTAATCAAATACAACTTAAATACCACTTCATCTAGTCAGTTTTGGAGGATGGAGAGTTGAAGCTAGAGAAAATTCACACACGTGAGAATCTCACAAATATGTTGACAAAGGCAGTTACATGGGAGGAATTGATTTCCTCATCAGTTTTTGTTGGCCTTCACAAATGATAATGGTGGACATAAGAAACCAACTAGACCTGTAATCCAGTGGGAGCCGCAAGTGTAGTGGTGTCATCCAGGATCGGTCTCCAAGTGGGAGATTTTTGGTATGTGGCGACTGATCATGCAAATACTGTACACTCATAATGTATCGATGGGGTTCAGGGCATCGCCCCAAAAAAAAATTGTTAACATGTCAAGGTTTTCCTGTTGACACATCAAGGTTTTCTTGTTAACACGTCAAATGAAAAATGACCTTGTAAAACCCTAATTCTAGAAGGTTCCAAAAAGCTTGTTATAAGCGACCGGGATGTATGATGTGGCATGGCATTTGCAAGATTGTAATATTTTTTGTACTAGATAATAAAATCATTGGATGGATGAGTTTATGTGGATGTAGCCCATATTGGGTGAACCACATTAAATTCTATGTTGATCTCTTTTGTGTTATTCTTCATTTTTATTTCTAGGTTATTTAGTTTGCATATAATTGTTAATTTTTATTGCTCCAATCTTCCTGAAACCTAACACTCAAAAGCTTGCAAAGCCCATCCAAATAGACTAGAAATGTGTATGATATTATACAGGAAACACTTAAGCAGTGTGTCATTATGAACATGCACTTGCACTAGGAAGTTCTCACCGATCACCTTAAGGATAACTTCTTCCTCCACATCACTACGGATGATGAAGAATTCCTTCAACTGATCCTACAGCAACCTATGAATTGCACCACATTCAACACCTTCTACAATTATGAATTCACTCTCCACAACTATCTCATTCAATAAGCTCGACATGCTTGAAGAGGTAACTAACATTATGCAGAATGAATGGGATGGATTGGATTTATATAATGATAGGAGAAAAATGGTAGAACCTTGTTTGAAGCAATAAATGTTGAAGCACACACAAATTGCTTCAACTTAATTAATTCAAGTGTGGCAATGTGATGCAGATCTTGTTAATTGGATTCAAGCAAACCTTAGCATTTAAGGAGTTGCACAGAATGATCTACGTGGCATACCAACAGTCATGGAGAAATTAAGGTGGTCATCAATTTGAAAAAAGTAAGCCACATGGTTTGATTATATCATGCGATGATTCATCCTCCTATCTTGTCAATCAGGAAATGAGATACAATTGTAACCATCCCCAAAAATAGTAATTAATGTAGGGAATTTGTCATAATTTGACAAGATTAATTGATTTTCGACCGACTTTATTCGATTTAGTAACAGATAATAGCCAAGAAGTTGTTTTGAAGAAACCTTAACCATTACAAGTTGAGAATGTTTAAATATGTTATCTTTTGGCATTGCAAGGGTCCAACATTTTGATCCCTCATGCACTGTGATACATGAGTGAGAATGGATCTTAATAAAGGATCAAATTTTGTAGTTTCAATTCATTTTATGTGGATGTTATTATCTATGTGTAGTAATTTGAATTAAATGTTAATGCTTTTGAAAAAAATTGTGAGCTTTGAAAATTATTTGAATATACCTTTCTTGTGTGAATGAGATGTTTAGTAGAATTTAGTTTATTTATTTAAATAGATGATTGGAATTGCATTGAGTCAAGTTAGCAAGTGTTAAGTAGTCTAATTTGTGAGTCATGATACTAATCATTTGTCAGTCCTTTCATTTCAGTAGTAGCTAGTTTAAGCATAGCTTTCCACACTTGTATCATGGCTATGAGTAGGTGTTAGGTTGCCTTTCTTGCTTTCTAGTTAAAAGCATACCCCGAGTTTATATATTTTAAAAATATAAAATTATATCCAAAGAGGGAGTTGTACCTCAATTAAAATTAAGAGGAAGATCACTAATGAAATGATGATCTCTCCAACTGTTGTGAGTTTATTTCATCCTTCTTGGGTGTTATAGAGTCATTTTATGTTCATTTTGGAAAAAGACAAATTTGTTCATTTATAATTTGAATCTTGGTATTGTTTCATTTACTAAGGAATTCATGACATGTGTTGATATTCCATCTCCTTCATTTACTATTGTACTTGAGGAAGCTTGTGTTGCCACAGTTTTGGCTCCTTGTGATTCAGTATAGTAGGAAATTCATCATCTTCTAGAGATGGCTACTTGGGATGAGTACTTGACAAACATTGTTGGTTTGTTTGGTGAGTCCCATATTTTAGATTTGGGGGACATCATTGATAGAATTCATCTTCTCTTTGATGGAGATGATCCTTCTTAAATTGTTGCAAGGGAATAGTCTAACCCTATTGTTCATTCTCTACATGATCATTCTTTTTAGTTTGACATGAGTGTAAATTATTTTAGACAACATTTGAAGGAGGCTTCTTTGTTTTCAGAGGAGGTATACTTGTCTTTGGATTATGTTCTACAATCGTTGATAGGATATTCTAGATTTTCTTCTTCAACAATGTGGCCTAGAATGCCTATATGGAGGTGACAAATTTTGGCATCAACATGGAGACACTTGAGCATTCTTTGAGGACATCATCCATCATCCATATTCCTACATCTTCCTTTCACAAATAGGAATACATCCTGCACACTATCTTGGTTTTATTTCTTCCTAAGGGGAGGAACAATTTTCAACAAGATTGAATCATCTTCAACATTTAATTTTGAGCTTCTACCATTGTAGGAGACTCACCATTGAGGGGGGGTTGCATAGTCTCTCTTCTTCTTCTCTCTTATGGGGGACTTTTTCCTCGCATGGGGTTTTATTCTTCTGATTCTTCAATGAGATTTTTATGTATTTCATATCTCTTTTGGAGAGGAGTTTTTTTCCCCCTAGGTTTTCTCCTTTTCTCCATTTATGAGAGATTGCATTATATTTGTACATGGTCACCCCATCTTTGTGTCATTTACATAATAATCAGATACTCCCTAAGTTTCACTTACAGGGGGTTTTTGTGTAAATAAAGTCATATACCTAGTTAATTCATTACTAGGGGAGTTAGGGGACTTATTTACAGGTTAAGTTTACTTAGGTCCTAGGAAGGAATCTTTTTATAAGGTTTTAGTTGTCATTAGATCGTATCTTATCTTTTTACTTATAACACATGTGTCCTAGGTAGTTGTGATAAGTTCTCACATGACATAGGATTAAGACACTTGCCATAATCCTATTTAATCCTATGTCTCACCTTGGCTATATAACCAAGTGGCCTCATATGCAAATCATATTGTCATAACATATTCTTGGATAATCAATTCAATTGCAATCTTGACCATTGCATATTGATCTCTCTTGTGCTTTCATGAAGTTCCTAGATCTTGGGTGGCTATAATCTTTAGCGAAATCTTTCATGGTGTAGATTTATTCTATACTATCTCTTACACTTTGCACTCCCTCCTCAACAGGTGACCAAGGGGGAAAGCATAGGAAAATAGTGCCTTAACCAAACACTTGGTGATAAACATATAAAAATAATTTTAAATATTTTTTTTTAATAATAAATACAACTCAACAAAAAATTGTATTGACATAGGACCAAGTACAATGAACAAACTAACAAGGAAGTGACATAGACAAGAATATTCTTATGAATATGTCAAGTATAGAGAATATTCCCCCATTCTACAAACATATACCTTTGATAATGTCATACGATAAAAATTTCGTATTGTATGGATTTTTTTGCAATGGTTGAAAAAATCTTTGTTGCCCTTGAGAAAAAATGTCAAAATTTGACAATTTGATAGTCAATCTTTAGGTTTTCAAGCCTGTTGAATGTGATGGAAAGGTCATATTTGGCTCGAAGTGCTTCAAAAATTTAGCTACCCCTACATTTATAAATTTTAACCCTAATTTAAACCCTTTTAGATCAGTAAAAAATATAATCAAAATTAAAAAAATTAAAAAATGATTTTATTTGACAACTTGGATTCAACTATGAGGTACTTGAAACCCTAAAATCCACCCAAAACAATCTTAAAACCAAGGATATTCCCTCATATTTGGGAAGGAATTTGCAGCACTAGAGCTCTGATACCATGTAGGAGTAAATGGTGACTCCCAACACCCTCAAGAATAGTTGCTAGACCAAAATACCTTCCACAAGAGAGAAAATGGAAAGAATAGCTTGTTATGACAATGGATGCAAGATTGACAGATTGAATATGTGATGTACATATGATGCCTTTCTTATAAAGGTAATTTGTGAGATGGGATTAGAAAATATCTTGGCATGTGTCTTAATCCTATGCCATGAGAGAACTATATCAACAACTATTAAATTACTTAGGATACAAGAATTAAATAAAATCCAACTAGATAAGATAAGGTAAGATCTTATCTAGACAAATAAGACTTCTGGAAAACATGCTTAGGACCTAAGTAAAATTAATATGTAAATAGGACCCACTTAAACCATTTATGGTATTCCTCTCCCATTTGGATTAATGCGATAGTAGTTTCACAAGTTTATTTAATAGGTACACAAGTGTTGTTGGAGTGTTATCATAGTGAAGAGAGTGTTATTGTGATAGATGTATTTATTTGTTGAAGATTAGTGTATACATGTCTTTTTTCTCATGTGGAGTTTTCCCCTAAAGGGTCTCCATGTAAATCCTATGCTTATATGATTTGATTATTTTATTCTTATTGCTTATTTTATGCAATTAGATAATCATCATATGGTAATCCTTGGATAGAGAATTATATTTCATATTTATATACTCTTGCAAGAGATTTATTGTAGTATTTTTACCTTGTTTCTCAACATAAATAAGTGGCCCATTATTTAAAAGGTATCATATCTAGCACCAAAAATAATATAAATTATACCTTATAGTTGGTTTTCCAACTATTTAATAAGAATCATAAATTTAGGCATACTTGTTAGCATCTTTGAATAAATTTAGGCCACCAAATTCCTACTAATAATACATTTTCCTTACACCATCACCTAAATTATTTCCTCCTAAAACCCCTTATGATTTTCTCTTAAATATTTTTCTCTTTCATTTTCCATAACCACTCATCTTAAGATTCCATCCTTACTAAGAATATATAATTCTTAACTAGTTATTGTATATATAAGAGTACTTTTGTGGTAAGAATCCTTTTATGTTTTGTACCATAATTATCTAGAAACATACTAGTAGACAATAACTCAACAATTTTCTCCAATCCAATCAACATTGCACTCAATTTAAATAGGTGCACACTAGAAAACTATCCTCAATGAGACCTCCTGCATTCTCAATTTTGGATAGATATTTCTTCCCTTGATTTTTGACCTATATTTACCCTTATTTTAGAATTAAACTCTTCGAATAACATTAAACACCAGCATATTAGGTAAAGTGTAAATGTTCTATTCATTAGGTGATTTAATGACTCATTATTAATGTAAAATATAAATGGTCTCACCAAAAAAAATAGACACCTAAAAATTGACCATGCCATCACCACCTAGTTATTCATCCTCTTAACATCACCTTATGTCACCTTGTGACACATTTATCCTATTTTCTAAATTAATTAAATCAATTATATTTATTTAATTAAATAATCCATTTTTTCATCTTGTTGAATTAATTAAATAAATATTATTTAAATATAAATCACCTTCTCTAATAATTAATTAAATAATTTTATTATTATTTATTTAATTATTGAGATTCACATGACTAACTAAGACCTTATCTAGATTCATTGAACCTAGACACTTACCACAAACATCAAAATAACTTTTTATATCAACCATCTATTTCATTATACATCTCCAAATATCAACCATTTGAATAATGATATTCTCTAATGCACCTACCTTTTACACCTTTTTCCCTCATGTGACACTTGTCACAAGACTACACCTTTAATTCAAATTGTAATCCTCAATCAATCCTATCCATCCATCAGTCAATACATCTAGGACCTTGGTTTAGCTCATGTAAATTATATAAATTAGAGGACTCTCATTGACATAATATTCTATCTTCATACCCTTATGTTGTCCAAAATTTTCTATTGAATATTCTCCCATCCTATTGTTATATTGCTACAATTTCTATCCAATCAATCTTCATCATATCCTCATGTTATCCATCTTATCTTTCATCATCTCAATCATAACATCATGTTTCTAGTTTGATAAGAAACCACATTCTTCCATACATCAAAGGAGAAAATCAAAAGAGTCTTGGGTGCAACTCTTGTTCTATCTCAATTAAAGGAGAAAATAATAAACAAGGTAAAAGGTTTCGCATTGCTTTGAATATTTATGTTATTTCTCTTATTCGTTTTTCTTATCTTAATTTTGGCATGCCCGATTGGACACCCATCCCTATTTAATCCTTCTTTTTTATGGTTTTTCCAACCCATCTTTCTAGTTTTTAATTATTTTATGCAACAACAAAAAAATGAAGCTAACTTTTGCAGGAAAAATTGAAAGAAAACCCCTAGTTTGTTAAAGATTTCATTATATCTTTCAAAATAGCTAAGACTTTTTCTACAATTTTTTAACTAAAGTTTGTGGATGATCTCAAAAAGCCAAAATATATTTTTGGGTTTAGATCATCAATATTTGTGGTTTTATAATTATTTCTAATTCATTTTCTTGTAGCAAAATCCTTTTGTTAAAGACTATCTTTCAAACTACTAACATATTTTTGTTGCAACTATGTTTGTCCAAAGCATTATCATTTGACTAGTCTTAGTTGCACACTTCTTTTCTAAAGGTTAATAAACTTTTTTTTCTAAGTATTTGGGTGAGTGGTGTGTATTCTCTCCTCTTGCACCATTGTGTGATTTTGGGGATCAAAAACATCACTTACTCTTTTATTTTATTTTTATTGTTATACCAAAGAACTCAATATGTATATGCTCTCCCATTTAGTGATTTATTTAGTGACTAATATTCTTCAATTAGCTAATAGTTGAAATTTTGGAATCCAAATTTGGCTAATAATTCAAGTTGTAACATGACTTGGATTGCCACATTTTTATAAAATTTTATTTTAGTCTTATTTAAATCGCCAAAGAATTTATTTTATTAAACTTTTTAACTCAAAAATTTTCCACAGTATTCAATACAAGATTAGATCAAATTCGTCTAAATTCTATAAGTTATAATAGAATTCTAAATTAATTCACCAATAGTATATCATAATTAATAGTTGCTTTAGGTCCATATTTCCAATCTTTAGTTTCCACCATTGTTTAAAATATACTCGAACAACCCTCGTTGTATTCTACAAGGTAAAATGTACCCGCAATCTGTAATGCTCATGGGCCCAAAGTTTCTTTTGGATTGTTGATCTCCATTGAGATCAACGATCCAAAATGGATATCAATAATCCAAAAGAAATTTCAAGCTTCATGAGCATTACATATTGTAGGTATATTTTAACTTGTATAATACAATGAGGGTGGTTAGATCATATTTTAAATCAATGGTGGCTACTAAATATTATAGATTCTACCCCTTAAACCCATCAATCATTTCCACCATGAGCCCCTAAATTTCTATGAGATTTTTTTTAAATGAAAGGATTCGCCATCATAATTAATGCATTTTCCTATTATTTTCCAAGATTCACCAAGATTTTCTACAAAATTTAAGTGATGTAAAAAATTGCCAATAAAATTAATATCTCTTTTCAAAAAAAGGAAAGATTCACCAATAGAAATTGTGAGATGAGGAATGTCAGAGTGGGTCAATTATGCTTGATCCATGATGAATCAAAGCACAATTTTCCCAATTAAACCTACATCTACCAAACAAGATCATTCAAATTGGAAAATTAAACTAAGTATTTAATTGAAACTCGAAGTTACAAACTACACAAAAAAAGTTAAATTCCTACTCTGACCCATTTGAAACTTATCTCATTTTGGAATTGGTGTCATGTTGATGTGAAACGATAACCCTTTCCCAATCCCGTGACTAGTGATCTTGTTTCAGTCAATTCTATGGAAGAGAATAGATGAAACCATTGTGATTGATGTATGAAAACCTAGATTATGCTAATTTAAATATGATGCTAGCTAAGTTACCATGATTTTATGCTAAAAAATGAACTAATTATGTAATTGCTAAGCTAATCTAAGCTAATTCTAAGCTAAAATATGGAAACCCTAATTCATATACAAACTAAGATGGATGCATGGAAGCTATTAATGGATGATCTAAGCTATTATGCAATTAGAAATAAACTAAAACAATCTAAAAGTGAGTAAAAGATGAGTGTGAGTGCAAGTGAATTCAACAGCATGAGTTTGCAATTGAAAGATGGATCTATTTGTCTCAAAATAGTGATCTATTTATAGGAGAGAAAATGAGAAATGGAGGGTTGAGATTGAAAAGATTAATCAATGGTCAATGATGGAGGAAAAAAGGAGACATGGATCATGGATTGTCATCAATAGATGAGAATGCATGATGGGATTTAATCAAGGGTTCACAATTGCTTCAAACAAACACACTTTTGACTTGCACACACAGGTCAAAGGTGACTTGTTCAAAAGGTTAAAGGTTAAAAATTACATAAGAGGCTAAGTGAAAATATCTTTTTTTCAAATGATGGAGGAATAAGAATATTCTTTTGGAATATTCCCAAGGGTGAGGAAAAAAGGCATTTTGCAAATTAAAAGAAATTCTTAATTGTACAAAAAGGGGAAAGGAATATTTCATGGGAATATTCCCCTTTGCTTAGAGGAAAGTTAGTTTAATTGCTAATTAAACAAGGTTTAAAGTTTAATTGCTAATTAAACAAGGTTTAATCACACAATTAGGGGATTAGAAGAATTAAAGGGATTTTCGATTTAATGAAAGGGGGAAAGGTGAAAATGATATTTAATTAAATAACTTAGGGTTATTTAATTAAATAAGATGACTTAGGAGATTAAATTAAATATATTGATGTATTTAATTTAATGAGATGGAATGTTAGTGTGAAGGGGGATGAATTAACCCGATTAAATTAATTTAGACTAATAGATGAAAATGATGCCATTAATTAAATTAGCTAGGTTAATTTAATTAATGAAGTAACAAGAGGATGGATTGAGAAGAAATGATGTTAGTAAACCTATTTCGAGTGTATGATATTGCTTAGGACATTTTTCAATGTCTACAAAAATTAATATTTTTTTCCAAAAAAATGAAAGATTCACCAAGATTGTATAGATTTTCTTAAGGGAGGTTTTCTTAAAGTTATCACTGCTCCCATTATGCTTCATGTGATCTTGGGTGAAAAAAGACACTTGGATCATTCCTTCTACCTGGGGTATACCTAGGGATTTGATTGCCATAAGGGATGACCTCAACTCTCATGTTTCATCAAAGTATTAAGATTGAAGAGTGAATTGAAAGACACTCCTCTTGGAAGTGGAATCTTGTCAATTTGTGATAAGCCTCCAAGAACTTTATACCTTGGAGAAGTGAAAGTAGATATTTTGTTACCCTATCCTCCTAGCTAATTGGAATTATTCCATTTCATCTATATTTTTTTTCCTCACACAACCTTGACGTATTTAGAGGACTTCTTAGCAACCTTGTTCATCCTAGCTTAAGATCTTTAATTCATTATTCCTTATGGTGCACCACTACTGGGGAAAAGTTATCACATTTATCTCCATGTGGCGAGATAGAGTTTACTTTGGGAAAGGATAGTCCTCCAAGGTAAGGGGTGTAATGTGGCCCATGACCTTAATTTACCTATCTATACATCTATGTGGTAGATGTTACTAATGGGACATATATCACCATTCTCATAGAGTGGGGATGGAAGTGGTCATTGTGAGTCCACAAGGATAACACTCCTGCTTAATTAAAATATGTTTTTTAAGTGCTTTGTGTGTATCCTTGTACTAATACATTGCATACCCATAAATCCAATTCCTCCTATCCATTATTTTTATTTTTTGTGTTTCCAAATGTATCCCCTATTAAAAAAAATAGAACCTTCATCTCAATCCAACCAATCTTCCAATATTCTCAACCAAATCTATTTATCCAATCATTCATCTATTCAAATCACCCAAACCCATCTATCCTCCTTCTAATGTAATCCAATTTCTATTAAAATATTTTAAACCCATCCAACCTTATCCCTCATCCATTAAAATATTTCCAAATTAATATCCTATCCAACCTAATTTGTCATCCATCTATTCACTCTAAACATCTCTAATCCAACCCTTCCATGATTCAACTTAAATTTAATTATCCAAACTCATCCTTAGGTTCTATTCTTCTAATCCCTAATCTATTTCTAATTCATCATCCTAATTTCCACCCTCATCCAAAATCAATCCAAAAAATTCCTCTTCCAATCAATCATCTACCATATCCAATCATCTAATCTATCCTTCATATAATATAATTTCGTCTAACCTCCTCTTATCAATCCCAACCTAATACAAAATCATAAACCTATATCCTACCTCAACAAGGCCAAAACTATTAATTAAGAGCAACCCAAATTACATTTATGATGATGAGGATAGTCTTGTTAACCAAATTGATTATGATTATTATGATGATAATGAGAGCCTTGTGGACCAATATAATCTCTCCTTACCCACCACCTCTTAATATATTTAAGACCTTACCAATCCATTTTCTAATGTCAATCCTTCACCAATTGTTCCCTCACCTATCACTTCCAAAATGATAAAGATTCCATGGTTAGATACCTCCTTAATATTGGTTCCAAAATTATATCTTCCCCATCTCCATCCAATCCCAATTCATCTCTTATTTCTTATACTTATACTACCTTTGACAAGAGAAACGCATCTTATCCCTCTTCCATGTTCTCCTCTTATCCCTCACCTACATACACCTCTCATCCAATATGCATACCTTCATCTCCTCCCTTATCCATATGTTCTCTTAATCTTTGAACAACCCTTCATCACCTACATCCACAATCCAAGCCCTTATACTGCAATCCTTCACCCACAATCTAAATTCATTTAATCCCAACCCTCTACATAATCCTAATCCTTCACCTAATCCTAATCCTCCAATCCATAATCATAATCCCCCATCTAATCATAATCCTCCATCTAAGCCTAAACCATTTACTCTAAAAAAAATTCAAGGACTATTTGCAAAGAAGACTAAATCCCCAACCCCATACTAATTCCTATCTTCACCCATCTCCCATCTCTCCATACACACAACTTGAAGAGTCTACCCCATAGTCCTCCTTCACCATACCATCCACATAAATCCAAACATACCACAAATAGTTCCAAATAATTCTATCATATATTCCTCTTCATATCCAGATCAAAACACCCCTTCCATCCAATCTAATTATCACATTTCCAATCAAAATAAAATCATATCTTATACTCTATCCAATGATCCCATTCTAGAGAAAGATCAAGATACCCCTTGTAATCCCCCTTATGATCTCCTTCCACATCAAGATCAAGGTATCACATCCATTCCATCTCATAATCAAGAGAAATGTATACCATTCACTCCATCACATGATACCCTTCTATTTCAAGATCAAATTATACCATCCACTTCATCTCATGATCCATCTCCAAATTAAGATTAAATAGTCCCCCCATCTCATGATCCCCTCCCTTCCACTCCATCCAAATCCCCCTCGTTTTTTTATGATTTTTTTTTTATTTGAATAATATTAATATAATGAGAAAAAATATTACACCATATGATATACTACACATAAATTATTCATTGCATGATTTTTATTCACTTGATGGTGTTGATACTAATCTTGTTACATTTTTTTATACCTTATTTGATGATAATGTGGAACATAGTGTTTTTTTACTAGATATTATTGGTACTTTGTCATTATCTTTAACTCATATCTAAGAATCATTATTAAAAGTGCTTTGTTCCTTCACGTGTTATTTTATAAATATCATTAAATTGGATTATACTTCATGTGTTATTTTATAATAGGTTTTATTAAAAAAAAATAGATCACCTCCTATCAATAAAATTGTTACAACTCAAGATGTATCATTTAGTTCAAGGCTAAATAATTTATTATCATCAACAATTACATAAGAATACCATAGGTAGATGTGCATCATATTGAAAAATAAGATATAAGATCTCAATAAGCAAGAGGTGTTATAAGTATGGGATTGTAATGCTCATAGTAACTGTAGACATCTAAATTTGACCACTCCCATACGATAAAATTCACCTCTTCATCCATTTATCTCGTCAATATTAATTAAACAATTTATTTAATTAATATTGCACCTTCTACCTAAAGTCCCTAAAGTATTTAATTTGACAGTTAAATACTTTACCTTGCACCTTTTCCTCTCTAAATTAAATAAATATATTAATTTATTTAATTTAGTCATTTGACCTTTTTTTTGAATAAAATCAATTTTAAATTCTTCATTTTCCTCTTTCCTTGTCACATCCTCCATAATCTCCCACTTGCTTCTAATCCTTCATTAATTTTCTTAATCGTGTATTTGCATAACCTTAATCTAATCCCCTTGCTACATTTGGCATACCTTTTTATTCAACCTTTACATTTTCTTCATTTAGCATTGACTCTCCTCCCCATGTGAATTTTTTAATTCACATTCATCTTTCCTAGGCTCTTCTCTTCCCCATGTGAATTTTTAATTCACATTTATCTTTTCAAGACTTACCTTATCCCTATGTAAGTTCTAGAACCTTTGACTTGTCACATCACTCACATGTGTCAAGTCTTCTAGAACTTTTGACTTGTCACATCCCCTAAATCCCACCTTTTGGGAACCTTGTTTTAACCACAAGGTTATTCCAATCATGTGAATTTTTAATTCACATTTATTTCTCCAACTATTTTCCTCTTCCCCATGTAGATTTTTGAGGAATTATAAAATTCCTCATATGTCACTTTTCTCTCATATGGGAACAAAAAATTACTTTTTGAGGGAATTTTCTCATCTCCCAATGTACTTTCAAAGTACTTGTCCTTCCTCCACATCACTTGTACCCCTTTCCATCACATCTTTTCCTTTGTCACTTCACTCTCCACATGGCAAGATGTGAGGGCTTGTGATTCCTCAAATCACCATAGCCCTACATCTTGGCCATGGTGGCTCAATCCTAGCCATTGAATTCTCTAGAGAATTCAAATTCTTCTATAAATACCCCCCTCTTTCTCTCATTTACACAACTTAAGCAGCTTAGCACCCTTATGCTCTTAGTTTGTCTAGCCAACTTTCAAGCTCATTTTCAAGCATCCACATAATTTAGATTCCATTAGTGCATTCACCATCACCATCTTGCATACACAATCTTACATCAACCGCCTTGCATTTAGAATTCATATTGCCATTTAAGAAGCACACATCACAAATCATATCAAGAGCTAACCAAGGATTTCAGCACCAGCAAGAAAAGAAGGTATAATTGTTCTAACATCATCACTTTTCTTTGTTTGTGTTTTTCTTTAGGCTAATCTTGAGGTGTCTTTTGTTGTTTCTTTGTGCATTTTTATTTATGTTTTTGCATATTTAGATAGGAATAACACTTGCTCACATTTCTGGCACACCTGGTGGGACCCACAAGTGGGTCCTTTTCATTTCATGTTTGTTGTTGTTTAACATTTTGTAGGTCCAGGTGACATAGAGGGGTGAACCTAAACTTGAGGGGTGAACCCAACCACACAAAGGGGTGAACCCGACCTATGCAGAGGGGTGAACCTAACCTAGGGGCGAACCCGACCTATGCATAGGGGTGAACCCAACCTAGGGGCGAACCCGACCTATGTAGAGGGGTGAACCTGACTTGGAAACAATTTTTTTTTTAAAAGGTGAAAAGAAAAACATTCTTGTGTTATTTTTATATTTTATTTTTCACTATTTTTTTGTCATTTTGTTTTCTACTAACCCCCTGACTTGTCCTATTTTTGATTGTGAAGGGTTTAACTAACTTTTTGTGTAGCTATCTTATGATTGTAGAAGAAAGGAGGCCAAAACTACTAATGTATTTGTTGTAGGTCTCAAAGTCAAAACAGTTAGCTAATTGTTCCTTTCTCTTTTTCATTAATCTAGGCACATAGTCTAAGTAGGGGGGTCAATAAATCTTGTTTGTCGTGCTTGTGGTAGGCTATTGATGTATCTAATCCCCTTGTGCCTTTAGGAAATCCTGGTTGAAGAGAAATTTTAGCCTACCAAGTCTTTGTGTTATCCAAGAGGGTTCCATACTGTTCAAGCTTTCCCATTGCACTTCATGTGAGCCTGGGGAGTAGCTGAAAATGGTTGACATTCTCTTTTAGTGAGACCTGCTTTGGGATTTCATCACCCCAAGGGATGATTCCAACCATGCATACCAATGGGGTATACAAAGGGGGGGGAGTGAAATCTATACTTCAATCCAGTTGCATCGTAATTGGCAGAGCATCAAAGTTAGGGTGATACCTAGATAGACGTGAAGAGTTGGTCTGAGCCTTCAGTATCTCGCTGAGGTTCCTGACTCACACTTGTGACAGGCTAGTGTTCATGGTTTAGGCCTCATGTACTGAGTGTATATCGAGGACTCCCTAGTTTCCTTGTTCATCCTAGTTAGAGGATTGTGTTGGCCATACCCTTAACACTAATCTTAGGTTTGTGCTACTTGAATTGTCTTTTTGTGCTAAACTAGTGAATTTTTGTCTGAGTCAAGTCAGCCTTACCTTGTGCTCATTGTTTGAAGTGTTCTCAGTCCTTTTCCATAGTTATTTTTACCTAAGTCAAGTCTAGAGGGGCAAACTCGACTTGAGCAAAGGGTCAAACCCAACCTAGGGGTGAACCTGACCTAGGGGCGAACCCAACCTGAGCAGAGGGGCAAACCAAACCTAGGGGTGAACTCAACCTTGTAGAGGGGAAAACCTGACCTAAAACAGCTATTTGTGCATCCTGAACAGTCAATCCCATATACCGTACTATTCCATTCTTAGCATTCATTTTTTTATTCTATCAAGTCATTTTCCCATTCTATTAACCCATTTTACCATTCAGGGAACTCGTTTTGCCATTTAGGGACCTCATTTCATTGTTTGGGGAACTTTTTCCTTCACCTAGTTGATTCGTTTTGTCATTAGGGACCTAAAACCTTGTCATTTGCATCATCACCTAATCCACACCTTAGTCTATTTTGCTATCTCCAAAGATCATTAAGTCATCATTTGCATCATATAGGCACCTTTAGAACATCTCTAGGTTGTGTCGTTCATCATCATTCTCTTGATCCAAATCCCCTAAACCTTGTCTTAAAGTTTGTTATCCAAATTGACCTAGGCATCTAAATCTGATCATTATCCAACACATCAATCATCAACTTCAGCCCAAATCAATTCACTTCTATCTTGAAGTGGATTCGGTGTCATAAGTTATCATCCTCAGCCCAAATCAATCCATTTCCATCTTGAGGTGGATTCAGTGTCATGATCATCTATTTATCCATCAATCTGATCGATCAATGCCTTAAGTCACCTAGGGTGATTTCCAAACTAGGTTTAGAATCCCTTACATCTCCCATCATCTAATCCTTCATTATATCCAATCATTCAATCAATCCAATCCAATCAATCCAATCCAATCATCCAATCCAATCATCCAATCAAACTTATCCAATAAACCAATCAATTTTATCCAATCATCCAATCAATCCTATCTAATTAATCAATCTTTATCTAGTCACCCAATCACTCAAATTGATCTTCCAATCATCATCCCTGCATCTGCATTATCTTAGTCCACCTAGTAGTTTTTCATTTTCATGCCCATTCAGACTTGGTCACAAGCTAAGAAACAAATGGCACAACAAGGTCAAGGTTCCCAACCAAATGTCCCTCTAGATCCTAACAACAGGGAAAACATCTCTCAAGATCCCAACAATGTTGCAAATGTTCCTCAAGACCCCCATAACAGTACTTCGTCACAATCCAACAATGCTACACCACCTAGTGACAAAAACATGGTCAACTAGCCTGAAGTCACCATCGATGAATATCTAAGCCATCCTTCCAATGTTCAAATGATAGATAAGATCCTTGACGAGCGTGGTGATAGGATTCTCGCTACTCTACTCATGAAGGGAGTTAAACCACCACCAGATTTTGACATGTCACAATATGCTAATGTCCAAGCTCTGCTAGTGCATCAAGACCCAAAGAACATTCCCAGAAATTCCTACGTTCTCAAGACTACACCCACAGATAACTGGTATCATCTTGATTTTGGGAATCATGTGATACATCAAGTCACCAATTATACTCCCATCTCATCTGCAGCTCCTATGGTAACAATTGATCCTTATGATCCCTACGCCTATGGCATGCCACAAAACATCTTGTCTGCTCCACCACTCCCACCTCAGTATCCTAGTCAACCACCCGTTAACACTGGGGACAACCCCTTCCTTGCATTAATGCCACCACCAAGGCCTGTACTTACAAGCAATCTTCTACCACCACCTCATGCCAACACTTCAACACTTCAATAGCCTCCAATCAATCCTCATCAATCTACTGCCTCACAAGCACCACCGCAGCATACAAATATCCCTTCACAAGCACCTCCACAACACGCCACCTCCATTACCATTCTCGTGCAATAGCATCATCAACAACATCCCCAACAAAAAATTCCCCAACAAAACGCTTCAATCCCACAACAACAACCTCACCCTTCCAACCAACAATCACAACAACAACCGCATATGCACGTTCCACGCAAACACAGTGTAATCCTTTCATGCAATATCTTTATCACCCATCTAGTACATATTTCGCTAATCCTAATCCACAAATTCATGTGGCCTTTCAAAACTAACCATGACCTCAACCTTCATTTTACACTAATCCTCCACAAATACACACTAATCCTCACCATCAAATTCTCCATCCGCAAGTATCCCCATATGCTACACAACAGCCCCATGTTGCGTATAATCCATATCAACAAGATGCCTCATCTGCCTCTCATTACCAACAACCATTGTCACAATGACAAGGTGATTCCACATCCTCATACTATCAAACTCCACAGAATCCCCCATCCATGTCATATTACCAGCAACAACAACCTCATCAACAAGCATCTTTTGCCTCTTAACACCAAAATTTTTATCAAATTGCACCTTCATATGATCCCACTGCTTACCAGCAATATCCTCCCTATAACCAACCCAATCCAACACCACCTGCTAACAAAGATCTAGAAGAGCTTAAATTTGCATTAAAAGACTTACAAGTAGGCACATCCAATAAATCCTTCAAGTTTGAGGATATTTTCCCCTATCCATTTGACTCATCAATTTCACTTGTCCCTTTCTCAAAACACTTCGATATACCCAAGTTTGACAAGTATACGGGAACCAAAGATCCAAAATCCCATTTACAAGAGTTCTATGCACAATGTTAGGATGTTCAACACTGTGACAATTACCTCTTGCGACTATTCCCTAGGAGCTTAGGAGGCCTAGCCCTAGATTGGTTCATGGGCTTAAACAATGGGACACTTGCGTCCTTTGCCGATCTTTCTAAGCAGTTTGTCAAAAAATCCTCCTTTTAATTTGGAGGAAATTGACACTTTGGACCTATTGAAGGAGAAGCAATGCAATGAAGAAACCTTTGCTAAATACTTGTAGAGCTGGCGAGCAGTAGCTAGCGGCATGAAATCTCCTCCTAGTGAAAAAGAAATGGTAACCCTCTTTGTGGCCAATGCCCATCCCAAAATGGCACACACTCTCAATCTTCATTGTGTCACCACTTTTGTGGAAGTCATTTAGAAGGGTCCTATCATTGAGAGAGCTCTTGTCACTAAAGGGAACATCAAACTGTATAACTCATATAGGGACAAGTCCTCCAAGGATAAATCTCATTATTGGAACAAGAACAAGAACGCAATCAACGATGGTGTTACCAACACCAAACATGTTCAAGTGGCCAATACCTCTCAAATGCAACAACCATCCATGCCCAATGCCATATCCATCCCACAGGGGGCACCTCGTCCCCCTCAACAATCCAATCAAAACAATCAAGGAAACAAAAAATGCCAATACACGAAATTAGGAGAACCCTTGAGCACCATCTTCACTAGGTTATTGCAGGTTAATTACCCCATCATCTATCCTATAACTAAACCTCTTGATGAATCCAAGCCCAAGCCAAACTAGTACAAAGAAAATGAATATTGCGATTTTCACAAAATAAAAGGTCATTCCACAAACAAATGACAAGGTTTGAAAATGTATGTCCAAGATCTTATAGATCAAGGCGATATTCATGTGGATGCCAATCAGACTTCGTCCAATGCTCAATTACATAAATATCAAAATGCCTTCCCCAAGCATAACCAAGGCCCAAGCGCATCCAATCCTAGACCTAGTAACCAAGATAACACCACCAATAATATCACTTACAAGACCATCCCATTTAACTATGAGACCCTCATCACACATATTGGGCAAGTGGAACAGCATGTGTTGATGATACACGTAAAAGGTAAGGAGCCCCAATGTGTTTTTACAACTCATCGTACCTACATCACCATCCCTGGAGCTTCCACATCAACACCATCCCCTCCTATGATTTCTCAATATAACATACTTGATCATCTAGGGAAGACCGCAGTGCAAATATATATCCTAGATTTGCTAAAATATTCTCCTGTACATTAGGAAATTTTAACAAGAGCCTTATAGGATACCCATGTCCCTAATAACATTGATCCCACATAGTTTCAAGATTTAGTGGGACACCTTTCATCAACCTACCAATTAGGTTTCAGCTAGAATGACATGCCCACCATCAACTCTAACCACAACAGACCCCTCCATATAGAGGTTCTTGTCACCAAACATAAAGTGAAAAGGGTCTTGATAGATAATGGCTCTGCTCTTAATCTCTGTATGTTAAAATTCATAAAGTAGGTAGGGTACACCCATGGTGATCTAAGCAATCAAATCATCACCATAAAGGCCTATGATAATGCTAAAAGAGACTATGAAGGGGTTATCTGCCTTCCAATTCAAGTGGGGCTAGTTATTCAATACACTACCTACCACATCCTTGATCTGGACCTTCCCTATAACCTCCTCCTTGGCTAACCATGGATTCACACCATGCAAGTTGTACCATCCACCTAACATCAATGCCTAAAATTCCCATTCAATGGGATGGAAGTTATAATACACGCTGATCCTCAGCCATTTGAATATTTTCATTCACTTGAAGCTTCCTTCCCTCACTCTCACTATTGTACGGGAGTAGAAATGGGACCACCACCAACATCCTCATCTAATCCATCTTCTGACCCATCATCCTCCACTTCATCTACTCCATCATCCACATCCAATTCCACCATCACCAAGGTCTAGATCATCAACAAGGGATGTGGTGAGTATGAGATGCATACTTCCTTGAATGTGGCAACAATGCCACCCTCACCGCACACTTATGGCCAACCCTCTGAGTCTATGCCAAAGGTAGAACAAAAGATAGTCAAACTCAGCTCCAAGAATGTGGGAACTAGCACCTATGTCACTCTAGCATTTCCAAACTATATGCCTGAAGATGACATAAGTCAGTGGGTATATCAGGAGGAAGTTGAACCTAATCCTCCTCTAAAGGAATACTCTCAAGAAATGTGCCCTTGGCCTTCTAAGTATGTTGAGAAACATAACTATCAATGAGGAGGTTTGGCCTCGAAGAAGCAGGAAGAAAGCAACCAATAGATACGTTCATACTATGGGATTAAATGGTGACTCCCCAACACCCCCAAGAATAGTTGTGACCAAAACCACTTCCATAAGAGAGAGAATGGCAAGAAAGATTGCTTCACAATGCAAGATTGAATATTGGTTGAATTGATGATTGATTGATTGATACAAATGTACATGAGATGCCTTTCTTATAAAGGCAAGGCTGAGAGATAGGATTAGACAAGATCATGACAAGTGTCTTAATCCTATTACATGAGACAACTAACTATCTAGGAATTATGCAATATAACTGGATAAGATAAGTTCTAGAAAAGCCAACTAAGACTTCTAGAAAGAATCTTTTTCCTAAGTAAACTTAACATGTGAATATTTCCCCTAATTACCTAGTGAATGAATTAGATAGGTAAAAGACATTTATTCACATCAACACGTACTTCCCAAGAATTCAGGCCTAATCTATGAAAAGAAGAAAAAGGGTTATGCACTATCCACTAATACTTCCAATTACATCATGCAGATGATGGTCTTCTAGAAGACATACCCGAAGAAGAATGTATCATACACACATACGATGATGTAGACTAGGTTGACCTTTCATCCATGTTTGAATGCTTATCCATCTGCACCATAAGCCTTTCCCTTAAACATCTCGAACTCATTGACTAGGACCTACAAGATAGCATACCAATCAACTCACTTCCTTCAGTGGATACGTATGTACACCTCATGGGATTGGGGGAAGATGAATTCCCTAGTCGCAAAAGTAAAAATAAGAAAAATCAAAAAGGGTCACTTGGTGAAAACCTCCTAGAGGCACTTCTTGACCTAGGAAAAGTAAAAACAAAGGACATATCTGATGTTGAAAACCTTAATGAAGTTCCTGAATATGGGGACGTTCATCTTCCCCTTGTAGGAACGCAATTATCTGAACGATCCTCTATCCTAATCAAAGAAACACAAGAAGTGAACTTGGGAACCGAAGAAGATCCTAAAATCACATTTGTGGCCAAGTCACTATCAGAAGAAGAATATGCATAAATTGTTCAGCTCCTTAAGGACGGAAAAATCAACTTTACATGGGCATATTCTGACATGCTGGGGTTAGATCCAGCTTTGGTAGTACACCATTTAGATGTACATCGTAATGCCAAGCTAGTAAAATAGAAACTTCACAAGATGCACCCACAAGTTGCCCTTTTGGTCAAGAAAGAATTAGAGAAGTTGTTGGAGGCTCAATTTATAAGACCCATTGATTATTCTAAATGGATTTCCAATGTTGCGCCAGTAGCCAAACCTACTGGGAATGTCAGAGTATGTATCAACTTCAGAGATCTCAATAAAGCTTGTCCAAAGGATGATTTCCCTTTATCGAACATCGACATGTTGGTAGATTTAATAGTAGGACATGAAATGTTATCCCTCATGGATGGATTTTCTGGATATAATCAGATCATAATTGTACCTAAAGACCAACATAAAACAACTTTCATCACACCCTGGGGTACGTTATGTTACAATGTCATTCCCTTTGGTCTTACGAATGTAGGGCCAACTTACCAATGTGCAATGACTTTCATATTCCATGAACCCATCCACATTATTATGGAGGACTATGTGGATGATTTGCTAGGGAAATCCAGAACTAGAGTTGAACACCCCACAGTCCTAAGGAAGATCTTTGAGAACTTATAACACTACAAGTTACACTTGAATCCAAAAAAGTGTGTGTTTGGTGTTACATCATGAAAATTGTTGGGTTTCATTGTCTCCAGAAGAGGTATCGAAGTAGATCCAGAAAAAGTCAAGGCAATCATGGATATGCCTATGCCCCATAATCTAAAACAATTAAGGAGTCTTTATGGAAAGTTGCAATCCATTCGGAGATTCATAGCACAGCTAGCTGATAAATGTCAACCGTTTACACACCTTCTGAAAAAGAATACATCTTTCAAATGGGATCCTATGTGTCAACAAGGGTTTGACAAAATCAAGGAATATCTGACTCATCCTCCTATCCTCATGCCTCTGATCCTTGGGAAACCACTCTTGTTATACATCTCTGCTACTTCAATGGCACTAGGGGCATTATTGGCGCAGCACGATGAATCATCCAGAGAACAAGAGATTTATTATATTAGTCGAACCTTGGTTGGCTATGAGCTCAATTATTCTTCAATAGATAAATCCTACTTAGTCGTCATTTTATATTCACAAAAGCTAAGACACTATATTCGCAGTCACCTCGTGAAGCTAATATCAATGGTGGATCCACTTAAGTACCTTCTATCCAGAACAATCCTGACTAGGCGAATGGCTAAATGGGTCATGTTGCTAAGTGAGTTTGACATAGAGTATATGGATCGAAAAGCTATCAAAGGACAAATAATAGCAAATTAGTTAATTGATGCTCCCTTGCTTGATGCACATCCATTGGTCACAAAGTTTCCTGATGAGGAAGTCCTTTCAGTAGTTGAAGCAACCATGTGGACATTGTACTTTGATGGGTCATACATGCATAATGGATCAGGGGCAAGCATCTTGTTTGTTACCCCTCAAGGTAATTGCATTCCAAAGTCATTCAGACTAGCTTTCCCATGCACTAACAACATAGCCAAATATGAAGCTCTCCTTACTGGTCTAAGAATCACAATTAAATGAAATATCACCCACCTAAGAGTCTTTGGCGATTTGCAGCTAGTCATCAGTCAGGTTAACGATGAATTTTTGACAAAAGATGAGAAGCTTCTGCCCTACAAATGCATGGTTGATGACTTTAAAAAGTCCTTCACATCTATCTAGTTTGATCAGATTCCCAGAATTCATAACAAAGTTGTTGATGCAATGGCCACAATTGATTCCTTAATTGACATGCCTAAGGATCAGACAGGGTGCAAATTCCTAGTCAAGTAACTTTTAATCCTTGCATATGAAATCCTTGAGAATGAGATGGTGTGTGAAATTGTAGGTCCCACATCCCCATGGTACCATGACATTTACGCCTACCTTCACGAAAACACCTTACCTGCTAACCTTACCCACAACCAACAAAATTCATTCATTCAACAAACATCTCATTACATCATCATAGCTGATACCCTTTATCGTCACGGATATGACGGCACTCTTCTTCCATGTTTGAATGAGATTGAAGCCCGTAGTGCATTGGAAGAAGTGCATGGTTGTGTTTGTGGGGTGCATTCCAACAGCATGGCCTTCGCAAAGAAGATTCTTAGAGCTAGGTACTATTGACCTACACTAGAGCATGATTCTTGTGACTTTGTGAAGAAATGCCTACCTTTTCAGCAACATGCAGACCTAATACATGCTCTAGCTCAAGATCTGCAACCCATTGTGATGTCATGGGAATTTTCTCAGTGGGGTCTTGATTTAGTTGGCAAGATCTACCCTCCATCATCCGATGGCCACACTTTCATCATCACTGCAACTAAGTACTTTACCAAATGGGTGGAAGCAATGCCACTCTCATAGATCACTGGTACTTAGATATCCAAGTTCATCCTCTACCATATTATTTGCAGATATGGTATACCCTCCACCATCATTTCCAACAATGGCAAGCCATTCAAAAACTAGGCCGTAAAGGAGATATGTGACACCTTCCATATCCAGCATAGGTGGTCCATGCCCTATTACCCTCAATGTAATGGACAGGAAAAAGCTACTAATAAAACTTTGATTAAGATCTTGAAGAAGGTTGTCAATAGTACTGGTCATGATTGGCATCTCCACATCCACCCCGCCCTTTGGGCATATCACACATCCATCCACACTCCTACTAGTGCCACCCCATATTCCCTTGTCTATGGTGTTGAAGCCATCTTGCCAATCAAAGTTGAGTTCCCATCCCTGAGAATATCATTAAAGAATCTCGTCATAGAGGAAGACACATAGGTTGCTTTCCTGGCTCAATTGGACCTTTTAGATGAGAAAATAATCAAAGCGTACAATCATCTCCAGGCATATCAAAATTACCTTAAAAGAAGCTACAACAAGAAGGTTAGGCCACATCATTTCAATGTTGGGAATCTTGTCTTGAAAGAGAATCGGCATACACAGCAAGACTAGGAGAAAAAGGGCAAGTTCAAACCTAACTGGTTGGGTCCTTATGTCATAACAGTGAAGTATGGATCGGGGGCATATTGTGTTGCCATGCCCGAAGGGGAGCCCCTTGAGGAGCCTATCAACATCATCCACCTAAAGAGGTTTTATACTTAGATCTGCTGGGATTTCCTGCCCTAATCAGAAAAATCCAATAAAAAATAAAAAATTATCAAAAATACAAAAAAGGAAAAAAAGGAAAAAAAAAATCCAAAAATAGTAAAGAGAAATAAATTCATCCTATAGTGAAAACCACCCCTGGTGGTGCCTTGGATAAGTATGGTTGGTGAAAACCTAGCAATCGGCACCATCTGTAAAGAGCTTAATCATTATCTATCTTGTGTCCTCATTACCACATGTTTTCCTCCCTCCAATCTTAGCAGCCTAATCCTACCCTATCACTTCATCTGCATCCCATCTCTAGCCACTTGGTATATTTTGATTGAGCATTGGACAATCATCTGCTATTTGCAATCCTGAGTTTTTTCATCCTAATCTGAGCTTGTGTTGCTTTCACGTCATCATCTTGGGTTCATCCTCATGTCGGTTTCATCTAGTTCCTATTTTTTCCTATCAGTCCTTTTGGTCTTTGTCGAACTACGTTGCCCCTATGCTTTCACGTAGGCAAGGCTGATCATTTGATCCGCCCCCGGGGTATTTTGGACCAACCCATTTTGGTCCTCCATCATGTCTCCATTGGCCCCTTTTTGCTCTTATCCATGGTCAGTCATCACTTTTCTTTTCCAAACTACATTGCCCCTGCACTTTCACGTAGGCAAGGTTGATCATTTGATCCTCCCCTGGGGAATTTTTTTGTTGTGTTATTGATCATCAGTCACCACTGTCCTCTTTCTGCTTTATCCATGGTCTTTTCCAGAACTATGAGGGCTCTGCGCTTTCACATAGGCAACGCTAATCTATGATCAGCCCCCCGAGCCCCTAGGTCTATAGGGTGTGTTTGTCTTGCATCTTGCTTCATGTCAAGTGTGTCCCTCTCTAGACGGTTCTTAACAAATAGACCTCTCTATTATTAGAAGATCTAGTTAGTATCAAATATTTTGCATCATTTGGGTCATTTTAGCTTAGTATCCACCATCGGTCTCAACAGGATGCATCCTTCCTAATAGACCTCATCAACCTCATCCATCCTATTGATCTTATGGCAAAGGATGTTTGACATCGATTTTTATCTTTGGATGCTTTTAGTTTTTGTTTATCATTTGAACTCCCTATTACAATTAGTTACGATCGCCATGATCTATTATATTATGGCGTGTTTTGACTAATTCACATAGGGGCATATCTTGATCTTTTTTTTATTGTTGTTGTCTGTTGGGTTGTCCCATGTAGTATCCACCAAGACCCATGTGATATTGTGTTACGCTGGGACATCCCTTTGTGCTTGTGGTTATCCCAGTGCCCGGCCCGACCAAAGTCTTCGTCACGTTGGGGTGTTGGGATAACCTTCTTGTCTATTGTGTTTGTTTCATGCATTAGACACTAACTTTCCTTGGTTTCCTATACCCTGCACTTGGTGTCTTATGCTATAGAAAAAATTAGAGCTCCGAAGATGGAAAATCATATTAGGATTGCATTTTATGATCATTACCATTGCATTGCATTCATCTTATGATTTTGGTTGTGCAAATACTTCACTTTCTATCTCCCATTCTTCTCAGGATACTAAGGGTTCTTGACAGGTGCAATATCACACCCACCCTTCATTTCCATTACGCCTACATCTACCTACATTCCCATGTAAGTCCTTATTGACATTTATGTTAATAATGTATTGCATTTCTTGATTTATCATTGCATATTATAGGTTCATTACATTTTATCCCATGTGAATTATCATCTCATACTAAGATGTTTAGATTAATCAGATTTAGTTATTCTAAGCATCTTAGATTCATTAATCTATTCCTTTTCATAGTATTTCACATCATTAACACATTTGATGCATCGCCACCTGCATCACAAAGTGTTAGGTCCATCATAAATAAAATCATAACACATACATCGCATCCTGCATTACACATGATTAGTCATCATACATAGCATTCATCTCATCCATATAAGCATCAACATAAACCATCATAAACATATAGGTCATTATGTCACCATATATCCAACCATAAACATGCACATATGCATCAATCAAATCATCCATCATACACATAAACATGGTGTCAATAAGGGTTATCACATATCATATATAAAACTTAAAATTGCAAAGTCCATCACATAATAATATCCAAAATACATGACCATCATATAAATCATGGAATAAAGTACATGTACAAGGCTCTGCATCTAATGACTGCAACTATGTACTATCCATCCACCCTGCACCTGTCAAAAACCCGATAGCATGTCACCTGCCAAATGAGCTACCCATGTCTAACCTCTGTGGAGAATCAGGCACCGCCCCTCTACCCGAAGAAACCCCTTGTGACTCACTGTAACCTCAATTCCATGTCCCTAATGATTGGGATGGTGTTGGCATCTAAGGCGCTTGTCAAACCAAATGGAATGGACGTTGTGTCAGATTTGGAACTATATGACGATACGCAGCCATCTAGAACCCTGCCTCCCTCATGTGTTCCTCCTGCTCAGTAGCCTAGTACCAAGTAGAAGTCTACTCGTGATGATACTTGTCTCGGTCCCTCGTGATAGATCTCCTCTCCTACTCCCATGCCTCTTGAGACAACCAAAGTTGTGCCATCTCTACCTGTAATTGGTCTCTCATCTCCTCTACAACCACTGCTTGTGCCTCTACTACATCCCTCTCTTTGTAGCATCTATACAACTGCTCCTATCTCACCATTGCCACTCTATAGTGTCACTACCAGTGCCAATGCAATATCCCACTCCCCTTGCATCACCTAAGCCTATCTCCATGCCCTGTCTCGCTCAACCTAAAGGGCCTACACCTCTGTCTACATTGTGTCCCTCTCTCTGTACAATGCCTCTACTGCCTCTGCCCTCACCTGTGTCACACTTGGATCCCTAAGTGTTGCACTCACCTTGTCCTGTAGCTCTGTCCTCTCCCTCAATAGCCTTGCAATTTTTACCCTCAACTCTCCCAGCTCCTTCTCTATCTACTACCCAATGTCTGCTACCACCTGATCTGATGTCTCTGGCTCCTACTTCCCCTAGCTTGTAAGATAGTAATCTCTGCCCGGAGCCTGTCCAGGTGCCACCTCACCTCATTCAACTCATCACACAAGCCATACCTCTCCCTCTCCACATCTAGCACCTGTGAATATAAGTGGTGAACAATGTAGTCGTAATCTCTCTGTCCCTTTGCCTATATCCTCACTATATCTGCCTCCAGCCTACTCCTCTTGGCACCAAGTCTAATCACCTCTACCTCGGCTACTCTCAATCTCTACTCGGCCATCTAAAGGCTCGCCTCAACCCCCCTTAGTTGTACAATAGGATCCTTTGGTGGCACATAAGGAATCATCGCCAGCGGCTCCACATCCAGAACCTCCACATTTGGAACATTTGTGTCTATATCCATAGCGTCCTCATCAGGCCCACGCTCTTGCTCCTGTTGTGCCCTGCTCACTACTCGAACTCTTCACAGTTATCCATTCCTCCCCACCCTCATCCGTCATCCTATAAACCTCACCTCCTCCTCAGGCACCTCCCTCTCTCCCATCATCTCCACATCCTCCACCTACTCAGCCCTACTCTCCACCTGAGCTCTTTGTGGCTAACTCCTCCTCTGGTGTCCTACAAACCTCACCTCCCTCTCTCCCATCATCTCCACATCCTCCACCTACTCGGCCCTACTCTCCACTTAAGCTCTATGTGGTTGAATCCTCCTCTGTGTACTCCTCTACTATCCTATAGCCTTCACCTCCCTCTCAAATTTATCCCTATCCTCCCTCACCTCCATCTTGAGATCCTCATGCTACTGCTTGGCCCCACTCTCCATCTAGCCTCTTTTTGATGGTGCCAAGTTGACCCACAACATGTGGGTAAGATAAAAATGAAATATCTCACCTCTCCTGAAAAACACAATCAACAATCAAATTGATCACCTCCCAAGGTCTTTGATGTTGGTTCACGACGTTGTTGTTTCACGAAGTGGTCAATATGGTTGTCATGTTCAAGGGGCCTGCTAGTTTTGAGCTTCTGGATTGTTATAAGATCAAACATATATTTACACCTACTTTAACTGGTGGTTTTAAAGAAACAGAAAAAGATAGATTAAAGCTTTTAAACTGAAGAGAATGTTGATTCATCCCACTAATCAGACTTGTTACCTTCCAAGGAATTCCTAAACTAAAACTGCAGAATAAATTTAACTTGTAATTAATACAAAGTTTCATTCATTCACAGTGCAAACTTTAATAGTAGATTGAAAATCATCATTTAAACTAAACATAAGATAAAATTTCATTCTTTGAAATCTTTCCAAATCAAATAATTAACCCAAGATAAATACCATTCTGGAGCACAATTTGAAGTAGATTTAAATATGGTTGCTTCTACTGTTGGGGAAAAAGATAAATAGCATTTACAAATCTGGCAAGATCACCAGTGTACAAAAAACCCATGTCTTTGAATTATCTCCATCTATACTAAGAAAATCTGGAAGGTACATCACTTCCTCTTTCTATTGAACTAAAAATGCCTAATTTTCTGCTAAACCCTAGCTTGCTAACCTTTCTTAACCTAAAAGAAGATCCTTTTTTTTCTCAAATATCTCTCCGTCCATCTCCATATATATTACAAAGAGGAAAAAGTGTCATATATACAAACATGCCAAAAATGTGTCGGCCCCATTTTAGGGTTTACAAAAATGAGTCAGTTCCAGAAGAGTTTGAACAAAGTCAAGGATGCATTAAATGCACATACTCTATTTATGTTGGTGAAAGATCACTCTCAGGCATGGTTTCCAGATCTTTTACAACATCCATCATTAACTCGCAGCCCTCATGTCTCCCATTAAGACATCACGCACTTCATCCTCGACCTCGAAAACTGCTTCCGCAAAGCTGTTTGAATGTTCTGAAGCACTGCAATTAATGTTGATCTACTTTTTCCAGTAGAAATCCCATCTATCATTTAAGACCCGCGGCTTCTTCCTCTCTGTCTAGATCTTTTCTGCAAGTTGATTTACAGTAGCAGATTCAATGATCAACCTTGTACAGAACATTCCAGTTACAATGCTCTCTGAATTAAATTCATACACACTGATCACACACCACTATTCACCGAACTGATCATCATCTTTTATTACAGAGTATATCCATATCACTCACAGTCTATTGATCTTCCTCACAGGAACAGTCACAACAATCTAACTACCAATGATTCGCCTTCAGCTTCCTCTGATTGGTTGAACACATACCACGTAGGATCTTCAGACAGTCAAAAGTCATTTAAGAAAAATCGCATGTCGGTGAGACACTAGCCATGTCTCCCCAATGCTACAATGCTCCACCAACACTATCAGCATAACTTACAACTATCAGCAAGAGGTCATAACGAGCTGCAAGAGTCAAACCGATATCCAAGACCATTGCCCAGACTATCGCATTCACTATGAGTCATATAGAGCCCTTAAGTCACATCGAAGAGTTAAACCATCGACGAGAGATCCTCAGTCGGTAAGAGTCTCCGAAGGTCACACCTCTCCCTGATGCTACCTGTCACCAGGAGTCTCACCAAAGACATATATATACCCATCGGTGAGATTTCTCCCAAAGCGGAGAGAGATAGAAAAACTCACAACGATAGGAATGTCTTGGCGACCTGAGCATTTCAAATGAATAGAACACAACTACTAGTCGGCAAGACTTACAGAGGGTCTCACTGACTTTACTCTTTCAAGAGTTTCATGCTAGTAATATTGAGGCACATTTTCCAGCAGACTTCCTTGAGAAACAGCATCAAACATTCTTGACATGCTTTAATCCTGCAAAATAATGCCCTCATTAGTCCTCTAAAAGCATAGAAAAACATCATTCTTCGTCCTACCTTTCATATATCCTTCATTTAATTATACTTAGCAAAAAGAAACTCAACTCTGGCGGAGGCAGAACCAAATCTGAACCAGAAACAACACTTACCTTTAAAACCGGCGGGGGCAGAGCCAAGATGAAACCAGAACCGGGACCGAAGTCGAAACGGGAACAAAACATGGAAATAACCAACATTTCCAAGTTTAGCCCACATTTTGGCTCCGCGTCCGCAAAAAGGAAAAGGAACCAAAACTGTAGTAGGGCGGGGACAGAGTCAGAACCAGATGAGGAAAGTGAAATTGGTTACAACTCCACATCCCAAATCCTTCCTGAACCCGGCCCCGCAAAAGAGACCAAACACAAGGAACAAACACGAAAAAAAATGCAAGCGGGATCGGAGCAAAAACCGATCCTGGGCGAACCACAACGGGGGTGGGAATGGAACCAAATCTGACACTGAAACTTTTCAAAGTTTCAGGTTCAGATTCCATTCCAACCCCGCCTCCGACAACATACAAAGAGACGACGAGGAAAAAGACGAGAAAGAAGAAAAGAAGGGGAGAAAACACCCCACGACCAAAAACAAAGAACAAAGGAAAAACAAACAAACAAGACCAGCGGAACTAGGACCAGAACGGAAACGGAACCTAGAACTTCAGAAAAAGTTTTGAAGTTTAGTTTCGTTCCACGTCTCACACCCACCAGAACAAAAAGAACAAGCGCAAAGGGGCAGAACCAGAACCGGGAATAGAACGAAAACCAAAACTTAGAAGAAATTCCAAAGTTTGGTTTTTGTCCCGGTCCCACATCCGCCAGAACAAAAAGAACACGCCTAAGGCAGAAATCAAAAGGCCAAAGGATACAGAATAGAACAAGGGGGACCTATTTTAAACAAGTTTAAAATGGGGTGGTTATGCAAGGCATAACACCTCCCCTATGTTGTCTCCTCCTCCTCATTGACCTGGTTGGCTATGCTACACCCCCTAGCCTCCTCTGCCAACCTCCAACTACTGCCTCCACCTCTAGCTCCTCCATCATCTCCACCTCTACCTCAATCTCTCCCATCACCTCTGCCTCACATCTCTACTCAACACCACTCACTCTCTCCTGTCCTGTCTCCTCCTCTTCACCAGCTGTCCTGCAACCCCTGCCACCTCCTTTCCCCCCTCCTATCCTGCCTCCTCCCATCCTGTCCTGCTAACCCACCTCCTAACCCATCCTTTGTTGAGCTCTCCCCTGCCCTCTCCTCTCTACCTACAATCTCTGCTCATCCTCTAATCTGAAGCCCAATGCCTATGTAATGGGGTTCGTAGGCATAATCCTCTCTCATCACACATTACAAAACCACCCCACATATCGGCGTGTCACCCTTGACGCCTGCTCTCCTCCAACTCTCCCTAGGTAAGGTACCAACGGCTATTTCCTCCACTGTGTCCTCACAAACTGAGGGTCAAGTGGATCTCCCCATGGCCACTCTTGTGATTACTGCCTAAACATCTCTGGAGCAAGTAGAATATCCTACACTATCCCGAACTGCCTCGTCACCCTATCAGGTTTGTGGGCCTCTAATATGTAAGGCTCCCTCCCCATGATATAGCACCTCGTGCTAAATTAGCCACTGTGTCTAGCCTCCTCCTCCATCCATCCTGTGAATCATCGATACATGTATGGCCGCCACTCTATATCCCCATCCTATAACTCATCTATGACCCTCCTCCATTTGTTCATCTGGCCCAAACCCTCATAGTGCAGTACCCAACCGTACTCTGATCCATACCACTAGGCCATAGGATCTCTCTCATCATGTCTCCCTGCCCTCACCACTACTAGCCTAGTCACACTAATGTGCTCCCAGGCCCATATCTGCAACAAGGTCACCTACGTCATGCTGAGACCCCCGCGATAACACATGAAATGCATGTCCCTATAAAGCTGCCCTCATTAGTACCCTCATCATGTCTCCCTGCCCTCAACAATATTTCAAATGACCTCCATGTGCTCTAGACTACAAAATTGCCTACTCATGTCTGGTATCAGTATACCGCTAATTAATCTGCATAAATAAAGTGGCAGTGGCGGCACCCTCACTATTAAACACCGATCCACATCTAACCTTGACCCTTGTATCAACAAGTCCTCCCATCCAAATAGCACGTACATCGTATCATCCAACTCCTCCCTTGTCGACGTCACATCACCCACTAAGCGCCCTACTATAGGTAGTCTCAATATGCACCAAACATCCTCTAGTGTCACTGTCATCTCCCCTGTTGTGAGACAGAATGTGGAAGTCAATGAGTCCCATCGCTCTATCAGTGCTATCAACATCACTCGATGTGCCTTCACAATTAGATATCCACGCAAGTGTGATAATCCTGCCTGCTCCAGTGCATAAAGATCGGCTCTTGTCATGGCCCTCAGAGTCACCTGCAGAACCTTGGACCTCCTCTCCCACATTCGTAAAGTCTCAAATTTATGCATCCATACCATAACGTCATGTCAACCACTTCTTATTTCCTTTCCCAGCCTCAAGTTATCTTCTAACTAACTATTCCCTCCCAAAGCCAATTTTCCCTAGCTTCCCTAACTTATCATTTCTTTTTGCCTTCTTTACTCTTTGGGCCTTTTACCCCTCTTGGGACGGGGACCCGCCTCCCCTTCTTGCTCTGTCGTAGGGTGGTTTTCCCCCTCCCACATGGCGGGCTCGCCCTCCACCTGGTCGGCTTGCCCACCGCAAGGCAGGTTTGCCCCCCGCCAAGCGTGGTCGCCCACGGCGAGGTGGGCTCACCCCCCGTCAGGCATGGCCGCCCGCCGCGGGGTGAGCTCGCCCCCTACTGGGCACAGCCACACACGACGGTGTGGGTTCACCCCTTATGAGTGTGGCCACCAACCGCGAGGTGGGCTTTCCCCTCGCGAGGTGCAATCGCCCACCTATGAGCAAGGTCGCCCCTCTTGGGGTGCGACTGCCTGCCGCCGGGCAAAGCTGCCCCTCCCAAGGCACGATCGCCCTTCCCATGGCGCGGCCGCTCATTTCCGGGCAGGGCCACCCCTCCCGAGGTAGGATCACCCATGCCCTAGGGCGAGGTTGCCCCTCTGCGGGCGATCCTGTGTTTTTCTCGGGCGGGCTCGTCCCATGTCCATCCTGTGGCTAGCCTGCCTTTCTACTTTTCCCCCCTGGTCCACATTTGACCTCTTTTTCTACTTTTTCTAGCTCATTTTTTCCTCTAATCAAGCAAATCCTTCCCCCTTCCCCATTGCTTTTCACTCACACTTCTATCAACCTTGTTGGTGAAATCCCAATTTCACCCCCAACCCATTTTCCTAGCCTACCCCCCACCCAAAATCCATGTCTTAAAATAACATCAAAATTTAAAAACATAATAAAAAAATACTTAAATCACAAAGGGGGTTTTGGAACCTAACTTTGCATGGCACTGCATACTCGTGGTAGAATGCTCCAACCTCGTCTGGCCGATGGATGATGTCATCATCATAGTCATTTGGCATCTTCACCTCCTCGCCTCCTCATCTCCTCAACTCCTCTCTCTCTTTTCCTTCACTTCCAAGTGTGCAAATGAGGAAAAGTAACTTTCAAATTACTATAAGTAATTTCCCCCTCAATTTTAAATTACCTTTAAGTGAGGGGTATTTTTCCTCTTTATTTAACTTTTTTTAGGCCCTAATTAATTCCAAATCTTTTGCGGGTCCTCATTTGCACATCGTGCGTCCAATCAATTCCTTTCAAAAACAAAACTTGCTTGATTGTTTGAGCTCTATCCAATTGCACCTTTCGTTTCTTCCTATCAAGAAATCACTCGAAGCCCCTTTTTCTTCCCCAACCGCCCTCTCGAGGGGGCATATCCTACCTTTGTCCTCCATCCCTTCCTCACGATCATTGGAGCATATCCTTCCATTTCCTTCTGCTTGGGAAACTCATTCAACCTCTTCCATGTTGGGGCATCATGTCCTATCACTTCCTTCATCGAGTCATTTGCATTTTATTTTTCTTCGAAACACTGATATTCTAACAATATTTCGAAGAGGGGCAAAATGTAGACATCTAAATTTGACCACTCCCATACGATCAATTTCACCTCTTCATTCGTCTATCTCGTCAATATTAATTAAACAATTTATTTAATTAATATTGTACCTTCTACCTAAAGTCCCTAAAGAATTTAATTTGACAGCTAAATACTTTACCTTACACCTTTTCCTCTCTAAATTAAATAAATATATTAATTTATTTAATTTAGTCATTTGACCTTTTTTTTTGAATAAAATCAATTTTAAATTCTTCCTTTTTCTCTCTCCTTGTCACATCCTCCATAATCTCCCACTTACTTCTAATTCTTCATTAATTTTCTTAATCATGTATTTGCACAACCTTAATCTAATCCCCTTGCTACATTTGGCATACCTTTTTAGTCAACCTTTACATTTTCTTTATTTAGCATTGACTCTCCTCCCCATGTGAATTTTTAATTCACATTCATCTTTCCCAGGCTCCTCTCTTCCCCATGTGATTTTTAATTCACATTTATCTTTTCAAGACTTACCTTATCCCTATGTAAATTCTAGAACCTTTGACTTGTCACATCACTCACATGTGCCAAGTCTTCTAGAACTTTTGACTTGTCACATCCCTCAAATCCCACCTTTTGGGAACCTTGTTTTAACCACAAGGTTATTCCAATCATGTGAATTTGTAATTCACATTTATTTCTCCAACTACTTTCCTCTTCCCCGTGGAGATTTTTGAGGAATTATAAAATTCCTCATATGTCACTTTCCTCTCATATGGGAACAAGAAATTACTTTTTGAGGGAATTTTCTCATCTCCCAATGTACTTTCAAAGTACTTGTCCTTCCTCCACATCACTTGTACCCCTTTTCCATCTCATCTTGTCCTTTGCCACTTCACCCTCCACATGGCAAGATGTGAGGGCTTGTGAGTCCTCAACTCACCATAGCCCTACATCTTGGCCATGGTGGCTCAATCCTAGCCATTGAATTCTCTAGAGAATTCAAATTCTTCTATAAATACCCCCCCTCTTTCTTTCATTTACACAACTTAAGCATCTTAGCACCCTTATGCTCTTAGTTTTTCTAGCCAACTTTCAAGCTCATTTTCAAGCATCCACATAATTTAGATTCCATTAGTGCATTCACCATCACCATCTTGCATACACAATCTTACATCAACCACCTTGCATTTAGAATTCATATTGCCATCTAAGAAGCACACATCACAAATAATATCAAGGGCCAACCAAGGATTACAGCACCAACAAGAAAAGAAGGTATAATCATTCTAACATCATCACTTTTCTTTGTTTGTGCTTTTCTTTAGGCTAATCTTGAGGTGTCTTGTAGTCTTTCTTTGTGCATTCTTGTTTCTGTTTTTGCATATTTAGATAGGAATAACACCTACTCACAGTAACATATCTTTCCCATCACAATCTAAAGAGGTCTCATCCAAGGCTAGAGTGCATAATAGTTGTGTTGATAATTCAAATTTTACATCTAGAGTATCCCAAACTAAGGATCCAAGATCAAATAGCATGCATGATAACAATTTTTATTGAGAAATAAACATAATCTATTAACAATTATTGGGTAATTAAATTTCTATCCAAATATGACTTAAATGGGTGAGATACAAGGCTTAGACTACAACAAATAGAAAATCTAAAACTTATACAAATCTGAAAATTAAATTTCCTTAATATGTAATTACCATGATTAGATCCATATTTTTTATGATGCCAAAAATAAATTAACATATCATGCCTATAAACACTACCTTATGTAAACTTATAAAATAAATAGATAAAGAATAACAACACCGTGAGATAACGGTGATGAGACACAAATCAGCAACACAAGAGCATCATATAGCACAAGGTTTATGTGGAGAAACCCTTGTAGGAAAAAAATCCACCAAGAAGAGAGGCAAAGCATGTATTATCTTCAAATAAAGAGATCACAATACAAATACTTCCACTCTCCTCTTTTCCTCCAACATAGCAGAACCTATGCACCTATATACAACCTCCTTATGTCTCAACCTATCCTTTTTCCTACAATGAAACTCTACATGCAATTGTTCCTCATATTTTCTACATCCAAGAGGCTGATTTTATAAACTTGTGAAGACATCTTAAGCCCCAAACATGGCTCCCAAAGATGACCCTTCATTTCTCTCCCAAAACCTTGGAATGCCTTCTCAGAATACAAAAGGACATAGGTTTTGGCTCCAATATTTTCCCTCCAACTTGGGTGCCCAAAATTGGAAATTAAACATTACATTAAATGCAATAAATGATAGAATACCAAAAGACACTTGTTGCCTCTTTCCAAGCTCCCACTTGGAGAATACTAGTAGTCACTCAATTGTCATTTCCTTATATTTTGTTATCTCGTTCTAGGCATCCACATGTGGGAAAAATAATATTAAATATTTATGTCCACAAGTCACCTTTATCAATGCTAATGGAACCCATCACCCCTTATGAATGTAATACAAATAATGGTTAGAATAGATATTACAAAATATTTTCCCAATTCACCCTAAGTTCCCAAGGACACTTTCCAAGGATGTTGGAACCATGCTATATGACATAGGATTTATAAGGTAGATGTCACTTTAATCTTAACTATTCTCTCATCTCTTTTGCATCATTTCATAAAACATATGGACAAGATAAAATATTAAGAAAAAAACATATATAAAGGTAAAGACATTGACCCTCAAGATGATGGTGTCCTAGAACTAATAAAAACAAAACTTATATTTAAATAAGGTCTTGGATATATTCTCTCAAAGACACTCAAGTAATTTTATTTCTTGATGATACATTTAATAATTAATTGCAGACTCTCTTTTACTTTATTTCTTATTGCTTTTTATTTTTCCATGTTCCTATGTAGCATATGGATGATGTAAAGATAAATTCTATAACTATTTCTAATATAAGTTACTATGAACACTCTTTTTATATGTAACTTATTTTATTTTCTATTTTTTTAATATTTTTTTACCTAATGGATTTGAGATGATACAAAGTTATGGATTGATTGAAATATACCACCACTTGACAAAAAATAGAGCTTATTAAATATTTGTTTGTTTATCTTTGGTCTTTTTATTGATCCATGCTTATTGTAATCCTCATTTCTCATGTATAGTATTATTTTTTTGTATTGTTAAGATTTTTATTTGCTTTTGTATTTTTTTTTTAGGTAAAAGATTGAGCCTGTATATTGTATTATATAGAGATAAAATTTACATAATTATGCTAGTGATATACAAAATGTGGCAAATATAGAGAGGATTGCATGAATAATAATATGAGAATAAAAAGCTAATAATCAAACCAACCTAGTTACATATTATATTAGTTTAGTACAAAATGAAAAAATATATCAAAGATTCACTATTATTTCATGTGGTATCCACCAAATTCTTGCCTTGCTCTTCCTAGTTTCCCTATTCATCACGAGCGACCAAAAGGAATTGGGAATTTGACATTGTTGAGACATTTGGATGGTGTTCCACACAAACCAACAGAGGAGACTAGGAAGAGGTGTATGCATTAATACTAGGATGATGCTCGTGAGCCAAAAGAAATGCCACTACGTAATATTTCTCCTTAAAATTTGCAACCATTTCCCCACCAATTTCATTTGTGTTTTTTCTAAGAGACATGTTTAGGTACTTGGAATTACTCATTTTAAATGAGTTTTTAATTTCATCATTGACAAAAAAAAATGCCTTTTTGTGTAGGAGGAAGTCTCTTGGGAACAATTCTCCCACATATCATTGGCCTTTCCAAAGGTCATAGGCCTGCACACTCTTTAGTAATGCATTGTTTTCCAAAAAGACCTCATTTACCACTTCATTTGCAATTTTTTGAATAGATACATAACATTACAACATATGCAAGAGATTTGAAATAAATATAGAGAGAATTTGTGAAGGAAATAATAACCGAGCTATGCCTGCATATGGAGAATTTATTTTCCAATAATGTATTTGATGCATTTGATAAATGGACGAGTAGTGGATTTTGAAGACCTGTTGAAGCTGTGTGCACCCTAAGCATCCTGAGAAAGGCACCTCTCAATGGAGGACGGGGAAAAGAGCCCTATAATTGCGAGGGAAATACTCCATATTGCTCATCGCTGCTATAGAGATAATGAACCAAGGAAACCAACACCTCTATTATCGAGAACATTCCAAATTGCAATGAAGAATGAGCCTTTGTTTTTCCTTTTGAATAGAGCTTGCTATGCTGGAGATCCAATTGGATCATGGAAGATGTTGCCAATTAATTACCCTTGTCATTTCATATTAAGGAAAGATCAGAGATGACATGAACATTGGCATTTCATGATGCTTTCACTTTATCACCATAATAATTATGAATTAAGCTTGGTATGATGAGATATTTAGATCTTTTATTATAGTTTTGAGCCCTTCATCACACAAAAAAGTTAGTTTTACATTAACATACTATGTTTCATGTTTAAATAGGTTACTAGAATGGATCTTAACTCTGTCCACATGAGTTTTTGAAGATTATTTAAAAAATTCAGCTTTGCATTCAATGGATATTAAAATTGCAACACTTTGAACTGATATTAGAGAGCTATGATAATAAGAAATAGATTCTTCAACCTATTCACACCCTTTATTATCCAACCAATCTACCAACTTATTACCCTCCCTATAACAATGATTAATCTGGTATACTTGAAATGTATCCAATAGCTCCCACACTTGTTGCAAGATGTATTTGATGTGCCAATTCTGTGCACACCTATTTGTAGTGTAAGAAATTGTATACTTTTACAATTTCACACTATGTTTGGGTCCCTTAATTTTTTGGACTTAATTGAGCTTCTAATTTACCAAATTATGCATTCCAAAGCCTTATTCTTATTGTTTTCTGAAAGGAGAACTAACATTAAATGAATGCAATCAATAAATAAATCACCTTGGAATATGAGTGTCCTGGAGTTATAGGCTAGGACCCATTCTCCCATGCCAACACCCATTTTAAAATATGTTTTTGGTAGAATTTTAATGATCCAAATTCAACTTGCAATTATTAGCTTTTTGAAATCTATTTTTTGGGAAATTAGATAAACACAAGTAAAAATACATAGTCTTTTCATCATTTGAAATCTAAGACACATGATTAATATATCATATGAGAAAATAATATTGTCAAGAGAATTCAAGAGTAGCATTATTAGTCATTTTTAGCAGCAATCAAGATCCTAAAATCATATCAAAGTCATGTGTGTTCATGTTGTGAAGGCTAAAAAGCATTGTAGGTCTTCATGCATTCAAGCATCCAAGCATTCAAGAAATCAATCAAGAAAGATCCAAACTTCTTGAAGTGATGTGTTTATCTTTAGTCCTTCAAGACAACAATTGAAGGGTGGTGAATTGTAGCAAGCATTATCCATTCATCATTTCCTTCCCTTTTCATTTATCTTTCTATCAATGTAGTGCCCCTCCATGATTCACCCTTTCATGATGTTTGATTGGGTTATATTGTGATTGTAATTTTAAGTAGATTATCTTACAGTACATTAAGATAGTATTTTGGTAATCAAACATAAATAGATTTAATGATAAATTGGAAATTGGAAATAAATAAACAAATTTGTTGAGCTTATATATATATATATGGAAAAAGGGATATTATATATGTATATAAAGACTTAGTATGAGCTGCAAAATCATTATTAGGTCATATGAATAAATTTCAGTTATGAATTAAAGAATCATAGTGGAATGTAGCATGTCAAAAAGAAGATGAAAGAGTGTTCCCTTATGAGTAACGGTTGTAATAAATATTTAAGGAATCTCATTTTTGTAAAAATAGATAATGCATTTAATCAGGCACGTCATTAGAGCTTTCACTATTCCGCTCTTAATAGCAAAATGGAGAAAATGTAACGGTTCCATGAAGTGGAATGGTCACAATCACTCGACATATATGAAGTATCTCAATTAGTAAATGCAGATTGTCTCCTCAAGGATATGCGTAGTTAGTGCTTATTTCTCTCGGTAGTATGTGTGTGAGATAAATGCACAGACCCAGGGAATGTTTGAATTCTTCGAAATGAGTGAATGAATATTAAAACAAAGTCCAATTTGGTTATAGCTCTTAAAATTATGTAGTGTATAATATTATTTGAAGTTCAGTATTTAAAACATGATAAGAATTGTCTATTATTGACTATAGAAGGAAAAGAAAATCCTCCTCAAAATGTTTAATATGTATTTATATGTGGCTTTAATAATAAACCTCTTGTCATTGCATATGTGTGGCAAAATAAATTGATAATCTCAGGCGTATTCGAAAAAGAGGGAATATAGTCTTTTATTATTCTCGTAGTTGTTGCAACCATTTGTATCGCATAGTACCAAAAAGAATCTACTAGCATTTCATTATTTAGTCTCCATCTTTGGTAGGAATATATTTAAATATAATTTGTTACTATATATATGTGTATTAGAGCTTAACTTCATAATAAAATAATTTTATATATTTTAAATATACATTTTTAAAGTATTAAAAGGATTCTTCTTAATACTATGTAATGTTAATTTATAAAATCATGAGATGATAATTCTAATAGTCATCCTTTTCAAAATATCAAGTTAAGATAATTTTGGAATGCTCTAAGTTGGAGTTTGATAAAATGTATTAATATTGTGAATGGCATCTTAAATGAATAGAATATTATTGCAATTTGTTCTAGTATCATTTATAGACACATAGATCTACTATCGATAGATATATATGTTTCATTAGTGGGAATGTGAATAACATCTTATTTCTTCGTATAAACATTATAATACTCATTAGTTGGCTTTATGGAAGTGTTTTGACCAATAGAGCCTAATAATGATTACAACAAGAAGCTAATATTAATGTTAGAATAACATTATCCATGCTAAGTAGTAGGATAAGTATATATGAATAGCCATTTATGAATGTATACTTGTAAAAATGCATAAATATTATGAATAGCTATTCATGAATGTATAGCTTATGTGTGTGTGTATACACACACACATTTAAGCTATACCTTCTCTATTTATTTAATATTACAATTTAATTACTTCCACACTTTTACTTGCATATTCTTACATTGGATCCACTTCATTATTTGATTTGTACTATGAAAAGATTGTTGTAAAATTGCATGCATCCAGACATGTTATATTGATAGTTAACTATTAGAATAATATGAAATGTGGAAACAATATATTTTGTGGTTGAGTTATTGGTTTGGTTGCTTGTATCGATTATTGTGTTTGATTTTTGGGGATTGGGATGAATTGGGTAATTATTTAGTGGAAGTTATTTGCACAAGTTGTTAAGTTGGCTTCTAGAGGCTTGGGAGGGAGTATTGTTCCCTATTTGGATTTATTGATGGTTTCTCATTGAATTTCATATGGATTTTATGATGGTTTCTCTTTCAACTTCATGTGGCTCTTTTGATGGTTTTACCTTGAATTTTGTATGATTCTTATGATAGTTTTACTTTGGAGATGGTTTGGAAAAGTTTTGTGTTTTGTGTTTTGTGTTTTATACAAGATGGTCAATGCCTTGCACCATGGTTAGATTCTTGTGATTTTGATAAGTGTGCAAGAAATTCAATGCCTTGCACTATGTATAGAATCTTGTGATCAAGTGATATGTGTGCGAGATGGTTCATGCCTTGCACTATGTTTGGGTTCGTGGGAATTTGATGAGTTTTCAATATGGTAATTACTTTGTTGATTTGTAGGGTTTACTAGTTGAAAGTAGGGGGAGTGGCTCTCAATGGGGGCCAAAACCCAAAGAGGTGTCCAGGGTAACCCATTGGGAGTTTCTTAATTCAGTGATAACCTAATTAATGAATTAGAGGGTTGGGTAGTTTTTACATTAATCAAGATAATGGTATACCTCACTCATGGCTCAAGTGCTCGTTTAGGCTTGAGATGAGATAAGAAGGCCTGGAATGGAAAGATCAACTACCTTGTCCTCATGAAAGGTATGTTGATTCTGCATGAGTTTGTATGGGGGACAAGGATCGATAGAAGCTACTAGGGTAACTTAGGATGGGGATTGGGGCCTAGGAAGATCTGTCAAGGTAACCCATAGCAAGTTATGTGATGACACTCCTCTCTATTGTAGTCTAGCATTCCCTAGTTATATTATCTCTTATTGTATGTGTGCCTCTAGAAGTCAATTCTTTGTTGTAAGCAATGTATATGTTGTATGTGATGTCCATGTTGTTGCAGTATTGTATTGGAACCATGTGAGTCCTTGTTATGTCAACCTTTTGTCTTCTTGATTATTTGTTTGTAGTGGGACCTTATGTTATCTCCTAGCATGGGGGTGGACCTTAGGGTTCCACATGGTTGGGAGTTTGGTGTATTTTCCTCCATTGGGTTTCCCTTGCAGTTGTTCATGTGCTTGTTAGATGTTCCTTTGGTGCAGGAGCACCTAGGCTAACCTCCATTTTTGTTAATAGTCATTTTTGGCTTGTATCTGACCTTAGCCAAGTCAGAGAGTTTGGGTGTTTATTTTGGACCTTAGAAGGTCTTGTTTGTGTGTGGACTAGGTGAGTTAGTCACTAGGACTAAGGTCACCATAGTTTAATCATTGTTGTTAATTTTGTTTTAATTAGCCTTAGTAGTTTAGATGGGATTGGAGTTTTAAATGTGTTCTAAACACATCAATGTTGTTAGAAAGATGCCATAAGGCAGTTAAGGGAGTTGGATGCTCGGAATCAAGGAGATAAGAGGTCCTAAGAGTTAGGATGATGGCACAATGATAAGTTGCAAAAAGTTGTTACAAAGTTGCCTTGACAACATTTGTCATGTTGCATGCAACTCAGTTATCTTGGATCCCCTAAAAGATAGGAAGTGGGGAATCAACCAACAAACCCTAAAAAGGTGGTAAATGGCATCTAAAGAGAGTGTGTGGCTCGAATTTTATGCAGGTAGATTGTAATCAAGTTTTTGTTTTTGGAATAGAAGAACTCTGCATTTTTCTGTGTTTTCTGAATGTTTTGAAGTGACAGAAATACAAGGTGGATTGTATGTATTAATTTGACATTGAATTTGTGTTCATAGGGTAGTCTTCAACATTTTCCCTTCTGTAATCAAGTTGTTTTGAGTTGATTTGGTACTTTGAATTCATAGCTTGTTAAGGTCTAAGGGTTTATTCTGGTCCTGTCTTGACCAGTTTGCCTTTTTATGGCTCCCCCATGAAATCTAGCCACAGGAATTTCCTGAGAATAGATGGAAATGATAGGGGAGCCACTAGTATATACATATTTAGGGTTAGGATTCATGTGGATTCGAGCAAGTATTTTTAAAACCAAACCCTAGGCGTGTTCACAATACCCAGTTAGAGGTTTGGCAGTGAAGAGTTGAAGAGAACAGGCAGGGGAAAGAGGTACCGTATGGAACAAGTACAGTTCCAGGTGGGGCAGAGTCATATCTCTATATGCTAGAAGGATTCAGGTCCAATCAATCCATTTGCTTAGTTGATTAACAAGAAATCAGTAAAACCCTAGGAATTAGGCCTATTAGCCCTATTTGCCCTAGGTTATAGGAGACCAGTGTACGAAGGGCACAGAGAACTGAAACCTTGTAAATATTTTGTAGGATCCAAAAGGGTATCTGAAAGTGAAGTTTGTTCTCTAGGTTGTTTGGAAAGTTTGAGCAAGAAAAGCAAAAAGGACACTGTCAAGAGCTATAAGGAATTAGGCCTTCTCAAAGCAAATTCTTGGAATCGGTAAGACAGAAGGTTGAAGATCCTCCAAGATGGAACCAAATGGATGTGTTTGGCATGTTTTCAGTGTCTCTAACACCCCTGCAAGCAGTTCAAGGTTTTGAGCAATGTTGGCACTTAGAATCTTCTAAGTGTAGGAGAAAGTTGCTAATTCAAATTGGTGTTAGTCTCCCAAGGTGAAGCACAAAGTTGAGAAACTCTTGGAAAGGATTTGAAATAGAGCTTAGTTAATAATCTAATCCTAGCAAGAACCTAGAAAGGTATTAGTTTCCTGAATGAAGACAATAAAAAGTCTTCTTAGATAGTTGTGCAAGAAGACCTTGGAACACTCACACCATCCTCGTGTAGTAGATTCCATTTTGTGTTCTAGTTCGTGAAGAAAGCCTTTATGTTATACTATGGACCTATACATCAAATGTATCATTTATTAAAATGTTGATGTAATCTACCCAAAAGTATTGGGGAAGCCTTATTGTACACAATGAAATGATGTAACTATTATGATGTACCCTCATGTAATGGAAGTTGTATATATTTGATAGTTGTCTATAAAAAATCTTTAAGGTTGTTTATTTGATGTAATGCAGTCATGGAACCTTAGAGGACTCTAGTTTAGATTATATTTTATGTTGTATCATGTTGTTCATTGTTATTCTCTTTTAAAAAAAAAATGTTCCATTATTGTTGTATGTTTGTGTTGTCCTCTGGGGTTCTATGGTGGGGCGTTACAATCAAGGTTTAATTACCAAATTGAGGTTTGACCAAGGAAAACCCCCATATAAGCAAACAAAACAATTTTTCCCTCTTTGTGTATGTGTAGGTTACAAGTCGATGAAGAATTAAAGTGATCTTAAAGGAGAAATTTTGCATTGTTACACAAGTTGTCATCATTGTTTTCAAGTTGCAGAATTTATTTTTGTCACTCTAATAGTGGGACTTGTATCAAATAGAAGGTAAGATCCAACATCAAAGGACAGTCAAAATTTATTTTGAAAGCCCTAACCGAGACCCATTGACCCATGAGAAAACCAATCCCTTAACACACCTCAAAATCAGCTTTTGGTGATAGGTACATGCCATCAAACCCTTCTCAGATTTTCCTGCAAACTATCATTTATGTTTTTGTACATTTGAAAATTTGTATTTTATTTATTAAGTCATTGTTTTTTAGTTTGAGCACTTCAAATCATTTTATTTTGTTTCTATTTCTTTCCTATTTTCCTAAGGATTGATATCTAGATCTGATTAACTCACCATTGAGGTTGAACATCAATCTTTACACTTTGTGATCTTTTTCCTAACGAAATCCATATGGAAAGACACATATTGAGATCCTAATGTTCTATATACACACACATATAAAACCTTTTGGGATCCCTTTCCCCATATTTCATTTTGGTGAATCCAACATTATGCATCATACTTTTTTGATTTGGAAGTCCTTAAAACCCTAGATCTATGTTTTGCATTTCGTTTAGTTACATTTTGGGTGCACTTTTGGTTTGGTGAAACTTGTATGAGTATCACAACTTGGTGTCCTACTGCCAATACTTCAATGAGACATAGTTTGAGACTCATGACATCCCATGCTAGTACATCCTCCATGGATCTTGAGTTTTCCAACTCTTTTACTCATAGTGTTGACACTAGTCAACCCATTTTAGACATCCATGATGTCACATGTCCTATGACCACCTTACCCTCAACTACTTACACTAATGTTTAAACCTCATTTGCTCATGCCCCTCAAGAGAAGCTAAAACAAATGGATAAATATCTATAAAAACTTCAATATTTTGTGAGTACATAATATATTGTTGGCACTACCGTTCCTGTCGTAGATAACATGAGAAAAGTGCTTGATAATGACCAAGGATAAGATATTATACATAGCCTAGCTCACAATACTAATAAGCATGTTCCTAAAATTTCTAGTTGTGCTCAAGCTTTGGGATACACTCAAAGCCAAGGAGAAAATCAATTTCCTCCCCCTACAACCATAGCCTCTATTCCTACATATACTCATCCAACTATTACTACAATAATGCAACCAACCAGCAATATCAATCCAACTTTGGGTATTTATGTTGGGAATCCTTTTAGTTTTGTGAATTCAAACATCATATCTCCAAACCCCTCCCCTCTCACAAACTTTCAATTTAGCTTCCCACCTGTTAGCTCTCAAAAACACAAGCGGAACGCCTCAAGAGGCTGCCAATCTCTTGGTACGCTTTAGGGTAACAGACAAAGCCAAATGACTTAGGCTTTCTACTCTTCAGGTGTTGCTAGACCTAGGTAGGTGTACCTATATGAATGAAGCAGACTTTAATGTGCTTATCTTTCTTGAAATGTTTTGTCCACAATGGAAGATGGGAGTGAACAAATGAAATCAAGTTTGGTATAAATTGTATAGCAATACTTAAAGCTAAATCCTAATATGTTCAATTAACATATGTAAGAAGATGAATGAATCTAAATGGTGAAATTGCAGAGACTAGTGCCTTGTTGGGTATGCGGAGTCAAATGAAACCTAGATGAGCAACATCTTCCTAGCAGAAACTCAAATTGTTTGGCATATGTTTTGTCAATAACTTGTATAAACATGCAAGACTGTGACTACTAAGTTCTTCTTTAATAATCCAGATGAATTTTCCTAATTACTGTGATCAACCAAAAGGATTTAATCTTTTCTTGAAAGAACCAATCAATTAACAACACAAATACAACAAATATGCACTGATAAACTGAATATAAACTTGTTATATCAATTTAAACAATTAGAAAGCATCAATCTTGGAGACAACTTAGTAATACTTTCAATAAATTCAACAAACAATTGACACCATAAATGAGCTGCAACATCAACTAATTTTCATAAATATTTCTATTTTGAAATCATGCAACCGTAGTCTCTGTTGTGAGAATTTTATTCTATTGTATCCATCTCTAATCTACCTATTGTATCTAATCTAAAATCTAATCTAATGATTCCATTTACAATTGAGAATGAATATTTATACATCTGCATCTGAACAGACATTTCCATTCATCCCATGTGCTTCACTATGACATTCCAATGTCAAGGAGATGTCTCATAGATCACCTTATGTTTCGTCGAGACACAACTTGAGTCTCATGTGGGTCGCTATGACTTATTAGAATCAGGGAGACATTTCATAGAACACCTTGTCTTACCGAAAGTCACCTTAAGTTTACTTTAGATCATCGAGATGTAATCATTTTCTCACCGATGCAACAATATGTCGGCGTGACATGCATGTCGGCAAGACAATATAACTTCACATCGATAGAATTTTTTTGTGTATTGTCGATGAGACCTAATGCACTTTCCAAGACCTCTCTCTAATGCACATGAGTCTTACCGAGATGTTCATTTTGTTGCCAGTCAGTAAGACACTAACCATTCAGTGAGACCACATACCGAATACAAAACTTCTGCCAATACATCGTTCAATGCCGGTCGACGAGACATAAAGAGTTCACCAAGACCTTATTCCGACAGTGACATTCTTGCCGAAGTGATCCTTCTAAGTCGCTAAGACAATGAAAATATCCTGTTGATAGGTGCCTACATTTGAATTCTAATCGCTATGACACCAAAGAAGTCTTGCCGATATGCTACAACAATTGTAATTTAACAAAAATGCATTATGAGCCAAGGAAAACTTGATATCCTCATGCCGATAAGAACAATAATATGGAATATTCAGACCTAGATGGATTTTTTGGATCACATGGTTGAATATGGGAAAAATGTTTATGAAGAGAAGGTTTTGTGCTTATGGTGAGGATTATTTTGGAAACTCAGGGGCATGAAAAACTTGTGAAATTATTCAGAATTTTACAATTCTAACACCACCTAACACATACACCTCCACCATATTCATCTTCATCTCAAAACCCCACCAATGATTCTATCATAAACTAACTCTTGCAAAATTTCACATCCCTTCAACAACAAATAGCAACATTGTGTTGGCAACACAAGGGAAAACAACTAAGGGGGGGGTGAATCATTTGTCACATAAATTATACAAATTAAACTTATTCTCAGATGTGATAAATAAACATGAAAGCATAAACCATCATCACATCAGAAACACACGTAACACCAAGATTTTTTTACATGGAAACCCTATTAGGGGAAAAACCACAGTGGAGGTTAGTCCATAAGATTATACCCTAATAAAAGTATAAAAAATAACAAATGGGGAATGCACATGCATTCAAGCACACTACCTAGAGCTCACTACTCAAATACAAAAGTCTTACTACCCAAAGGAAGATGAACACTATCTTACAATCACAATTGGATTACATCCGCAAGATTTTGAACTGAGAAAATAGCATCTTCTAATGCCTGGTTATAGTTCCAGTTAAGCACATAACACTTTCATCTACTCTCTCCTTTTTGTACTTTACTTCTACCTTCGAAAGATTAGAACATTATTCACAATTATCACACCACTTCCATCACACAAACAGTCGATCATATATATCTGCAACTAAGGATTATACCAACTACATGTTGGCCCAACAAAATATAAAATGTGTACAAACTATCGGCCCAAATAAATGAACAATTTATCAATGCAGACAAAAAAATGTCAGCCAAAACATAGTAAGGACCCAAAAAAACATCTTCAAATATGAAACACCTTAAAAAATTATGCCTCGAATATCCGCAACATGCTACAATCACCCTATCGGTCATGTTCAAGAAAAACACAAACTCACAAAAGAAAATCACCAATCACGAGCACAACAATCAATTTGGACCAACAACCAAGATAGAGCATGATCTAGAAACATCCACAAGCATCATGAATCACCACAGAAGCATCTACAACAACTCAAATTACTAGAATCACATAATCTTCTTTCAAGAACACTAACTAAAGCAACAAAGCAACTTTCAGAACACATATACTCATAACTCAATCAAATCTTCATGTGAACCTTTGAAACTTCATGTGATAAACTAGATATACTTGTCAACAAACCCTTTAATCCACAACCTCTTATCATCAATATACTGAGCTAGCCACCATACTGAACTTCACTGCATCATTGACAACCTGCAACTTCTTTTATTACAATTTTCTCAATATCCTTGACATATACAGTCTTAAAAGATATTAATGCCAATAGTGTTGACATTAATGACAACCACATATCAGCAATATCCAACAATCTCCCCCTTTGGAATTGATGGCAACACATGATGTGAAAAACTCCCCCTTTGTAATTGATGGCAACACATGATGTGAAAAACACCATCAACATAACTTTATCTTAGTACATTCTCCCCCTTAGATTTTGACTCTTTTCTCAGTTCTTTCACAATTTTTCACGACTCTTCTCCCCCCCCCTTTGACATCAATGACAAAGATACACATTATCTTTCTCCACACAAGCTTTGAACCACATTTCTAAACATCTAACTACTCCCCTTGAGTAGCAGCCACCACAACATCAATCTAGAGGATTACAAGATATGACTATGAAATACACAGACTGATGCAAGTCAATGCATCTTAATTCTGATTAGGAGGGGTAATCACCCCTATCTTCCCTCTGAGATACTCAAAATTGTCCTCAAGCAATGGCTTGGTAAAGATATCTGCAATATGTTCCTTAGTGGGCACATACTCCAATTTGGCTTCCTTTTCACTCACCTTCTCTCTCAAAAAGTGAAACTTGATAGATATATGCTTGGTTTTTGAATGCAGCACTGAATTCTTAGAAATGTTAATTGCATTTGAATTATCACAAAATATAGCAATAATTTCATCATACACAACTTTGATATTTTTTAACATCTGCTTCATCTACAATACTTGAGTACAATTATTAGCAGTAACAATGTATTCTACCTCTACAGTAGATAAAGAAATGGCATTCTACTTCTTACTTAACCATGAAATCAACTTCTTTCCCAAGAAAAAAGCACCACCATTGGTACTTTTTTTGTCATTCACATCTCCTACCCAATCAGCATCAGTAAAGGCACTCAAGGTAAGTTCGTCATCTTTAGGATACTATAGGCCAAAATCAATTGTCCCCTTTAAGTATTTGAAAATCCTCTTCACAGCTATCAGATGAGATTCCTTAGGATTAGCTTGAAATTTTGCAACAATGCATATGGCATTCATGATATCAAGTAGATAGTTTGAGTCAAATAGAGCAATCCACCAATCATGGATTTATATCTACTCTGATTTGTTTTAGGATAATTATCATCTTGTGTCAACTTACATCCGGTCACCATAGGTGTACCAACTGACTTTGAATCTTCCATACCAAACTTCTTTAGCAATTCTTTCACATACTTGGACTGAGATATAAAGATCACTCTATCAAACTAAGTAATTTTCAAACCCAAAAATAATTACATTTCTCCAATCATAGACATCTCAAACTCACTTTGCATCTCATCAACAAACTTCATGCACAAACCATCATCTCCTCCAAAAATGATATCATCAACAAAGACTTCAACAATCAATTCTTTATCATGATCAATGTTGCAATACAAATTATTATCATTGTACCTTTATTAAATCCAAGCTTCAACAAATACTTGTCCAATCTGGCATACCATGCTCTTGGGGCTTGCTTGAGTCCATACAATGCTTTCTTTAACTAAAAAACCATATCTCCCTGATTAGTCAAATGAAATCCATTAGGTTGCTCCATATACACTTCTTCCAATTCACCATTTAGAAATGTTGACTTGACATCCATTTGATAAACCTTGAAGATTTTTTAAGTAGCATAAGCAAGAAATAGTCTCATAGCTTCAATCCTAGCAGCAGGAGCAAAATTTTCTTCAAATTCAATTCCTTCCATCTAAGAATATCCTTTACACACAAGTCTTGCTTTGTTTCTAACAACTTCACCTTGCTCATTCAGTTTGTTCTGAAAGACCCATTTAGTTCCAATTACTTTTTTGTCCTTGGGTCTAGGAACAAGAATCCATGTATCATTCTTCTCAATTTTTAGTATTTCTTCTTTCATCTCCACCCAATGTTCACCTTTGCATGCTTCATTGACACTATTAGGCTCAGTCTTTGAAATAAAATAGTATTCTTCTACAATTATTCTCCTAGTTTGAACATCTTTGTTCTTATCACCTATAATTCGATCTTCTGAATGATTTATTCTTACATACCTTGGAGTCTTAGGCTCTTGTGATCTCACTTCTTCACTTTCACTAGTTTCTCCATCTTGATTTTCCTAATTCACTGGAATGATTTGAATTTGATTTGGAGTCTCAACTTTCTTTCCTTTGTCTGAACTGTCATTCTAATCATCTGAATCATATCCGTAGGTTCTAGATGGTCTATCTATGTCTTCATCAACCTTGACATTAGCTACTTTCCTCAATCTCTTATTGTAGCACTGGTAGGCTTTACTTTTAGTAGAATAACCAAGAAATATTCCTTCATCACTTCTAGCATCAAACTTTCCTATATCTTCATCTCTTTTGATATAGCATTTACTCCCAAAGATTTTGAAGTATCTAACAATAGGCTTATGACCAAACCATAGCTTATAAGGAGTCTTATCAGTATCACCTTTGACATGTATTTGATTAAGAGTGTAAACGACAGTACTCACAGCTTCTCTCCAGTAGATATGCAAAACATTTCCTTCCAGCATCATGGCCCTAGCAACTTCTTGAATTGTCATGTTCTTCCTTTCCACAACTCCATTTTGTTGAGGGGTCTGTGGTGTAGATAATTGCTTTTTATTCCATTCTCTTCACAAAATGAATTAAACTCATGAGAAGTGAATTCACCACCTCTATCTGATCTCAAACATTTAATCTTTAGACCTATCTCTGTCTCAACCATAGCCTTGAAAATCTTGAATTTCTCTAGAGCTTTATATTTTTCCCTTAAGAAAGTAACCCACATCAATCTAGAATAATCATCAATAAGTAACATGAAATACCTATCTCCTCATAAAATTCTGACTCTAGAAGGACCACACAAGTCAGTTTGCACAAGTTCCAACACTTCATTTGAACAATGTTGTTTTCTCCTAAATGAAAATCTAGTTTGCTTCCCTAACTGACATTCCTTGCATATAGCATTAATAGGCTTTACTAACTTAGGAATATCTCTCACTACCTGAGTAGAACTTATCTTGATAATATTGTCAAATTTTACATGACACATTCTCCTATGCCACAACCAACTTTCATCAACTTGAGCAATGATCAAACAACTTTTACTAGCAGCACTCAGGTGAAAGATATTACCTTTTTTTTGTACTAGATGCAATCACATTTCCAGAACTCCCCAATATTCTACACTTTCCATCCCTGAATTGAATATTTCATCCCTTGTCAACCATCTATCCAACACTTAAGAGATTATGCTTCAAACCTTCCACATATAGAACATCATCAGTATTATTCTTACCATCAAGAGAAAGCAATCCTCTACCACGAATTATGCTAGCTTTGTCATCACCAAATCTTACAACACCACCATCATACTTTTCCAAGCTCACAAATTTACTTTTATCACCTATCATGTGATGAGAGCATCCACTATCAATCACCCATTCATCTTTTTCTTCAACTTTGGCAGCTAGAGGTTTCTCCACATTTTTGCAACTTGCAAATTCAGTAGGTACTCGATCATCTTCCTTGATAGCAATAAATACCATTCTTCCTCACTTAAGTTCCCTTTATCAAATTCATCATTTATCACACCTTCATTAGTACCATAATAACACTTTCTTTGGAATCTATGCTTATTAGGTCTTGACTTAGGAACTCTTTCTGGACACCTTGAGGAAAAATGACCTATCTTATTGCAAGAAAAATAGTTAAGAGGCAATTTCCCTTTATACTTATCTTCTCCTTTGGCTACCCTCTTGAAAATAAGTGCTTCAAGCTCATCTATTTTTCTCTCTTCTTCTTCAATCTCTCTCATTTCTTGCTCATACTTGGAAAATTTTCTAGAAGAAATTTTTCCCAGATCATATCTCTACTTATCTTTTCTGGAGATAGTAGCTTTGAATGCAGATTCTATCTTAGGAAGGGATTCACCAAACTCGCTTAACTCAAAAGCAGCAAGCTTACCAATCAACATATCTTCGGTTATATTTTTCATAGTCCACATCTCCTCAATAGCAATAGCTTTGTGTTTGTATGTAGTAGGCAAGGATTTGAGTACTTTAGCAATAATTTATGACTCTTCCAATGTTCCACCAACATATCTGATACTACACACAAGTTCATTCACTCTCTACATAAAAGAAGTGATGTTTTCATCTTCACCCATTCTCAATGCTTCATATTTCCCTTTTAGGCTTTGTAGCTTAGCAATATTCACATGGGTATCACCTTCATATAAAGTTTCCAACTTTTTCCATATCTCATAAGCAATCTACAGCTCCATTACAGTTTCCATCTCGAAATCAGTCAGAGCACTCAAATATGCTTCCTTAGCCCTAATATTGTACTTGGCTTCTTTAATCTCATCTAGAGTAGGACCATTATGTGGGATATTATACCTATTCTTTGTAATTTTCCAGTAGGGTTCACCAATACATCTTATATGACACTCCATTTGAGTCTTCCACAGGGAATAATTAGTTCCATCAAATCTCAAACTATCCTTCTTATATGCCGCCATCCCAGATCACCTCAAGTGGTCAAGCTTCTCTAGAGGAACCTACTCTGATACAAATTGTTGGCAACACAAGGGCAGACAACTAAGAGGGGGGTGAATCAATTATCACAGAAGTTATACAAATTAAACTTATTCTTAAATCTAATAAATAAATATTAAATCATAAACCATCACTACATCAAAAACACACATAGCACCAAGATTCTTTTATGTGGAAACCCTGTTAGGGGGAAAACCACAGTGGAGGTTAGTCCATAAGATTATATCCTATTAAAATTATAACAAATAAAAAATGGGGAATGCACATGCATGCAGACATAGTGCCTAGAGCTCACTGCTCAAATACAAAAGGCTTACTGCCCAAAGGAAGACTCATTGTCTTACAATCACAATCAGATTACATCCACAAGATTTTGAACTGAGAAAATAGCATCTTCTAATGCCCGGTTATAGTTCTGGTTAAGCACATAACACTTTCATCTACTCTCTCCTTTTCACACTTTACTTCTACCTTTGAAATATTAGAACATTATTTGCACTTAGCACACCACTTCCATCGCACAAACAGTCGATCATATATATCCACAACTAAGGATTACACCAACTACATGTCAACCCAACAAAATATAAAATGTGTACAAACTGTCAGCCCAAATAAATGAACAATTTATCAATTTATCAATGTGGACAAAAAAATGTTGGCCAAAACATAGTAAGGACCCAAAATAACATCTTCAAATATGAAACACCTTAAACAATTATGCCTTGAATATTTGCAACATGCTACAATCACCCTGTCGGTCATATTCAAGAAAAACACAAACTCACAAAATAAAATCACCAATCACGAGCACAATGATCAATGTGGACCAACAACCCAAATAGAGAATGATCTAGAAACATCCTCAAGCATCATGAATTTCCACAAAAGCATTCGCAACAACTCAGATTACTAGAATCATATCATCTTCTTTCAGGAACACCAACTAAAGCAACAGAGCAACTATCAGAATACAAATACTCATAACACAATCAAATCTTCATGCAAACCTCTGAAACTTCATGTGGATAAACTAGATATACTCATCAACAAACCCTTTAATCCACAACCTCTTATCATCAATATACTGAGCTAGCCACCATACTGAACTTCACTGCATCACTGACAACCTACAACTTTTATTACAGTTTTCTCAACATCCTCGACATATACAGCCTTAAAAGATATTAATTCCAATAGTGTTGACATCAATGACAACCACATATCAGCAATATCCAATACATTGAACCAAAACCAATATTGACAACCTTCATAATATGTCAAAAGAATCCCATTATCATTAGAGATATTAAGAGCACAAATTCCACAAGACATAGAGATAGCTAGATTTGAGAAATACAGTTGTCAAGGATACCCTAGCAACCATGTATTAGCATTTACGACCTTATGTAGTGATTTCATTTTTGAAGATAAGCTCTTGGCTAAATTTTTTCCTAGGTCCTTGAAAGATACAAACTTGGAATGGTTTTGTTCCTTAATGAATAATTCAAATCACTCATTTAATGAGCTTATGGATGCCTTTTCTTAACCAAATTTCAAGTCCACATTGGTCCTAAAATGGCCCTACCTTATTTAATGCAATGTAAACAAAACATGGATGAAAAGGTCACTAATTTTATAGCACGTTATCAACTTCTTTACTCACAAATCAATATTAAGCTTCCTAATGTCAATCTTCAAAGAATGTTCATTGATAACTTACAAACAAGTATCCAAGATAAGCTTGGTATGATGAAATTCCCCTCCTTTACACACTTATGCACGACTCTCGATGATTATTAGAACTCACTTAATCAACGCGTAGAAAAATTTCCTTCAACCCATCCTGAAAAATCCAAACCCATTCCTCATAACAATTTTTAACCATTCAAGAAACAAAACAAGGTATTTATACACATAAATCAACCTCAAACAACCCACCATATTGAACCTCAAGTGGTTGTCCTAAAAACAAAAAATCCATATGAATCTAGGGATAAGAATAGGTATTTCACCCCATTACCCTATACCCTCCATTCGATTATGTTGTAAATATTGAGCAAGAACTTAATAACCTTACCTCTTGTTTGACCTCTTGATACCACTAAGCATTTACTTCTACACCATAACCCAAATTTATTTTTCCAATATCACTAAAAAAGTGGACATGATACTAAACGATCCATGCATCTCAAACATCTAGTGTAAGACCTTGTTGATTCTAATCACATCTAGTTGGGTGGTGTTAATGATCAAGGAAATAATATGTTGCCCCACCCAACCAAAATTTGTAAATCTTTACCAATCCAATGCAAAACCATTTCGTCTATTTTGTAAAAGCTATTGATAACAAGAATAATGTGATGAATGTTGACAAGTTACAAGACATAACTAATGATGATAAGAGTGATAATGAGGGTGATCTACATGTCATGATTGGAATCATTGGCATTCATCCTCGTAAGGTCCAAACCAACTTGTACCTTGGCATTTCTTTCTCACATAGTGATATAATTAAATATACACCTGATGGTCCTCTTTACATAATCGAAAGAATCAATGACATGCTTACAAATGGGATATTAATTGATCTTGTGTGTGTAGAAAACATGACCACTGAGGAATTATTATTTGTGCATGAACTTTACCAAGATTCTTATGAACAATTGAAAGCATGGATAAAAACACATAACGGTTTTGCTCGCCCTACAATAGGTTTGATCACTCTTCCATTAAAAGTTGGACCAAAGAAATTAAATGTATCATTCTCCATCATCTCAACATTGGATCAATTTTGTGTGAAGTTAGGCTATCCATGGCTACACTCCATGAATATTTAGGTCTCTTCCATGTTGACCCTAAATCTTTTCTTTTCTTCCCCTCGCTATGTGTCATTCTTCCATTGTGTTAATTGTTCTATGAGTATTTGGGGAATGATGATGTTCCCAAGCATTATTATATCACTGTAGCGAAGACATACACTAACCCCAAATATTTGGATCCCTTATGTGTTATCTTTTTGGATTGCATGTGAGGGTAACCCCTTCTTCATGAAGCAACTTTATTTGGAAACATATGGGTGTGTGCAAGAAGTTGAGTCCACTTTTTGGCCAAAAAGTGGAAGTGTTTTCCTTGATTTTTAAAAAATTTCACATTTGACCTTAAAATTTGAAGCACTTAGAGATGGATCTTAAAAAAAGTAACTAATAAAATGTACTACTTGAAGTCTATTTTCCAAATATGTAATTTATTTTAATACCCAGATGCTACAAATTGATTTTCAATAGGCATTTCTAAAAACCACTATTTAAGTCACTTTTTTTATCATACCATGCATGTGTGTGTACATCATCCATATTGTGACCTAAATAATCAAATTTTTCTAAATCCTTTGGAGGAAATATTTGTAACACACAAGGAACGCTAACGATATTTTTTGTAATTTTTTTGAATATTTTTTTTGTTAATTTTTTATTGGCCATATTTGTTGCTTTCAAAAATCATCATGTACGTCATGCATAAGATGATCTGAACTTATCATTTTTTGAAAAAAAAATCAAATTGAAAAGAATTGTCTAAGTTACACTTTTGTACAATTCATTTGTCAAAAAATTATTTTAATAAAAGCTTATTAAAACACTAAAAAGCCCTGATATTTCAAGTTTATGGACCAATTTCATCAAAAATTAATTAAAAAATAGAAAATAATAATCTAATTGTAAAAAACATTAAATATTTGGAATCTACACTATCTCATCTATAATGGGTTTTAATTTCGTAAAAAAAAAATTGTAAAAATGGTCTTCATACATATGTCCAAAGTCACTATTTTCTTGTGACATTGACATAACCTTCAAGTTGGAGATCAAACTAGGTCCAAAGCTTAGGTTTGGGTCCCCAAGCCTTTTCCTAAACCAAAAAATAAAGCAAAAACCTGACCAAAAATTCAAATTTTAAAAAACAAGATCCCAGTCCATAAAAAAAAAAAAATTATGCTTTGATGAAACGGGATCCCGTTTTACAAAACAAGATCCCATTTAGCAAAACGAGATCCCATTTCATAAAAAATAATTTTTTTATGAAACAGGATCCCATTTCTAAAAACAAGATCCCCTTTTAGAATGGGATCCCATTTTTGGCTCGGGGCCTCGAAGTGAAACGGGATCCCATTGCATTTTGCTTGATTTTGGGTTTTTTTTCTAAGTTTGAAAATTCCACCTTAAGTGGACTCAACTTCATGCTTTCACCCATATTGTTGGCATAGGGCTTTCCAAATAAGATCTTATTTCCCTTTTATCAATTGGCATTTATCATTCTCTACTTTAAAGTAACTACTCACATTGTTTTGTAAAATGGGATCCCATTTCATAAAAAATATTTTTTTTATGAAACAGGATCCCATTTCTAAAAACAAGATCCCCTTTTAGAATGGGATCCCATTTCATTTTGCTTGATTTTGGGTTTTTTTCTAAGTTTGAAAATTCCACCTTAAGTGGACTCAACTTCATGCTTTCACCCATATCATTGGCATAGGGCTTTCCAAATAAGATCTCATTTCCCTTTTATCAATTGGCATTTATCATTCTCTACTTTAAAGTAACTGCTCACAACATGATGTTTAGCAATTTCTTTAAAGTGGGGGCATACATTGGCATTATTTATTTGCACCTCCTAAGGTGAGTTTTGTTTTTAGTTTGACATGTTTCTTTACTTTTGGTCACAAATGTTGGACTTAGTGTAGCATTCGTACAACACATTGATTATTTTGTGACACCTTATCAAATTTATCAGGGAGTATAACTTTTGGTATGGTTGACGTATGGGTACACACCTTCTAATGACTTAACTGTGTGTTTTCTCATCTACCACCTTTTTATGGGTACACACCTTTTGATGACTTAAGTGTGTGTTTCTCCTTTTCCTTAGGGGTCACCTAGTGTATAATGGACTGCAATAGCCCCTATGAGTGTATTTTATGGACAAACAACTTAGGCTTGATCCTCCTTTTTCTTTTTGCATTAGCTTTGACATTGTATGATTGTGTATCTTGTCTTGTTGCACATATCTTACATGCATGTGTGTTCCTTTGTGCTTGTGTTGGTTTTCCATGGGATCTTCGATCCTAGGGGCTTGTGCAACCTCCTTGAGATTTTTCATTGTATCTCTTTAATATTTGTGCACTTAGACCCCTCTTGACATATATTTCTCTACTTTAGTGCCAGTCTGAGTGTAAGTTCATACTCTCACTAAAGTGGGGGCTAAATGTAGTGTAGGAAATTGTATACCTTTACAATTTCACACTATGTTTGGGTCCCTTATTTTATTGGATTTAATTAAGCTTCTAATTTTTCAAATTATGCATTCCAAAGCCTTATTCTTGTTTTTTTTTTAAAGGAGAACCAACATTAAATAAATGCAATAAATAATTAAATCACCTTGAAATATGAGTTTCTTGGAGTTATAGGCCAAGACCCATTCGCCCATGGGTGAATGGCTACTCTTTAAGTGCCAAGACCCGTTTTAAAATGTTTATATTAGAATTTTAATGATCCAAATTCAACTTGCAATTGTTGAATTTTAAAATCTAATTTTCAAGAAATTAGATAAACACCTATAAATAGTCTTTTCATTATTTGAAATCTAAGAAACGTGATCAAGATATCCTATGAGAAAATATTATTGTCAAGATCATTCAAGAGCAGGATTATCAATCATTTTTAATAGTAATCAAGATCCTAAAATCATGTCAAATTCATGTGTGTTCATGTTGTGAAGGCTATAAAGCATTGTAGGTCTTCATACATCCAAGCATCCAAGAATTCAAGAAATCAATCAATCCAATCAATTAAGAAAGATCCAAAATTCTTGAAGTGATGTGTTTGTCTTTAGTCCTTGAAGACAACAATTGAAAGGTGGTGAGTTGTAGCAAGCATTATTCATTCATCATTTCCTTCCCTTTTCATTTATCTTTCTATCAAGGTTTAATTACCAAATCAAGATTTGACCAAGGAAAATCCCCATACAAACAAACAAAACAATTTTTCCCTCTTTTTGTATGTGTAGGTTACAGGTCGATGAAGAATTAAAGTGATCTTAAAGGAGAAATTTTGCATTGTTGCACAAATTGTCATAATTGTTGTCAAGTTATAGAAACTAAGTTGCAAAATTTATTTTTGTCACTTCGACAATGGGACCAAATCAAATAGAAGCTAAGATCCAACATCATATGACTATCAAAAGTTATTTTGGAAGTCCTAACTAAGACCCATTCACCCATGGGTAAACCAATCCCTTAGCACACCTCATAATCAACTTCTGGTGACAAGTACATGCCATCAAACCCTTCTCAGATCTTCCTGTAAACTATCATTTATGTTTATGGGTATTTTGAGAATCTGCATTTTATGTATTAAGTCTTATTATTCATTTAGTTCGAACACTTCAAATCATTTCAATTTGTTTCAAGTTCTTTCATATTTTCCTAAGGACTAAGATCCAAGTTTGATTGACTCACCATTGAGGTTGAAAGTTAATCTTTACACTTTGTGGTATCTTTCCTAATGAAATCACTAAGGAAAGGCACCTATTGAGATCCTAAGGTTCTATATACATGCACATATAAAACCTTTTGGGATACCTTTCCCCATATTTCACTATTCTTACAAGCATTTACAATTATTAATGAGTCCCATTTAATATGAATGGAAGGTAATTTGGGATCTTTGCTTAAGGATAGACCCTGAAGCAATGCTTTGGATTTTACCTCATTTTTTGTGTCATTTAGTAACTTAATTCATGTTGCACATAAAATTTCCCCAAGTGATCTCTAATTACATAGACTACCCTTGATTTTCCTGGATTTCTCTTCGAAGCTCCATCAAAATTCAACTTATAAGATCCTATTGGTGGAGGAGACTACATTATTTCTCTCCTATCCAATTTTAGGTTCATCAACTAGAACAAGCTACCTTGGAATGGCAATGCCAAAGAATCCCAACTTTTCATCATTGCAAAAAGGATCACTACCAAAAATATAAAAGAAGATAGAGAAGGAATGTTACACAAAGAAAAGAATCTCAATGCAACAAGGAATCCACCACAATGAATTATGCACCTTCATAGTTTGATTGAATAATTGTAGCCACCTTTTTCTCACTATATCCAGTAAACTAACACTTGAAATTTCACACTGCATTACTCAATTTTGTACTCTATAATTCTACACTTTGCATCATTCACATCTCACACATATATCTTGACATCCTTTAACAACTTAACTCATACTTATATCGTCTTCAACCTTGAAACCCTCTCCAAGGTTAGTTATGCACCTCAAACGTGAAAATTCATATTAGGTCAATGCCAAAACACTTCCATGGTAGATAGAAGTAAATGCAGACCACATAAAAACTTAATTGGGACCCAAATCAACAACACTACTTAACTGCATGCTTCCGCAAACAATATTTATCCTTTGCATGTAGTGTAAACACCAATTCAATCATTACCCATGCAAACACCATTAAAATTTTAAGTGTGTGCTTCCTCAAACCCAAGGATGACTTACAAACCACACACCATGCTTGAACATGGTCTAGAATATTCCTCAACCATCATGAAATCCATCAAACTCCTTCACAACAACTTCTATTTAAAGAATGTATAGATGTGTACATTCAAACAACTCTATCATACACTAATACTTCAAAAACCATATTTCTAAGCACCAAACCTCAAACCCTCTTGATTGAGGTAAACTACCAATTCCATAAACACACCTTTAGAATCATAGGACCTAAAACACAACTACAAAGAAACATAGAGCAAAAACATTTCTCCTAGACATCTCTACAATACATAGTCACACACTGGTAAACATAACTTATTCTGTACAATGATCTAGCACACTAACTCTTGAATATAACACCTCTACATACATCTCATGAAATATCTAAATTACATAGGTAGATCTTCAACCTAGAAGATATTCAGAGCAAAACCATAACACAACTTTGTTACACACAACACCACTACAACACATTGTTTCCTCTTTTTATCAAATTTTCTCAAAAGCATTTGGAAAATAAGCACCAGAGACACATCCTCATCATATTTAGTACTTCCACAACCATAGACAAAAGCTTATCAAAGCAACACTAGAGGTTGGCACCAGTAGCTTTATTAATGACAACATAATGCAACTAATCAAAGCATCAACTGCTCACACTCTTGCAACTAACTCAATAGACATCAATGCCAGCACTGACTACTCATACTTGCAACAATCTCCCCCTTTTCATTGATGGCAACACATGATGTGAAAAAATATCAAAGACACAAGAAATCTTAACCAACACACTACAACTCTTCATATTACTTCTCCCCCTAAATAACTTATCTTTTACACATTGTTCTCTCTTTGAATGACTTATGACTTTATCTACCCCTTACTACTTATTCTTTTTCACATGTTTCTCTCCTTGATAACTTGTTCTTTTTCACATGCCTCTCTCTCCCCCTTTGACATCAATGTAAAGGACATAGTATTTGTACTATTTATTTTCTTCCTTTAACATCAAACAACCTACTTATTACTGCTCTACAACACCTTTCATTTATTGCTCTGAATACTCCCCCTTAGGAGAACACACCAACCTACACCATATCAACAACAACTACATAATGACAACACCCACTCTTTTGACTACAATAATTAACAATGCCACTACCTACTCCCCCTGAGAGGTAGCCACCAACATTAGTCCAAAAAAATAATTAATCTTGATATCCACTAAACTTATGCATATCCTTATGCATCTAGTTCAAAGGAGGGGCAATAAATCCCAACTTCTCTAGAAGATACTCAAAATTATCCTTAGGAAGAGCCTTAGTAAATATATTAGCAATTTGACCCTTTGTAGGTACATATCCAAGCTTCACTTCATTCTCCACAACCTTCTCTCTTAAAAAGTGATATTTGATTGAAATATGTTTTGTTCTTGAATGCATCACTAGATTCTTTGAAATATTGATTACACTTGTACTGTCACAAACTTGATAAAAATTGGTTCATTATACACTACTATGATATCCTTCAATGTTTTCCTCATCCACAATACTTGTGTGTAGCAAGATGTTGTTGCAATGTACTCAACCTCTGTAGTAGATAAAGATATTGAATCTTTTTTCTTACTTGGCCATGATACCAATCTACATCCAAGAAAGAATTCACCACCACTTGTACTTTTCCTATCATTAACACAACCAGCCCAATCTACATCTATGTAAGCACTCAAGGTGAAATTAGCATCCTTTGGGTAACACAAGCCATGATCTAAAGTGCCCTTTAAGTATATGAATATCCTCTTCACTCTTGCAACATGTGATTCTCTAGGATCTTCTTGAAATCTAGACACAAGAAAAATTACATGCATGATATCCAGCCTAGTAGCAATTAGATATAGCAATCCTCCAATCTATGCTTTCTTTGATCATCGTTAGGGGATTCATCATTCTTGCTTAGTTTGCAACTAGTAAACATAGGAGTACATACCAGTTTAGAGTCTTCCATTCCAAACTTCTTCAACATCTCTTTGACATACTTTGATTGTGAAATGAATATACCTTCTTCTTTTTTATTGATTTGTAGCCCAAGGAAGAAATTCATCCCCCCAAACATAGACATCGCAAACTCTTTCTACATCTCTTCTACAAAATTCTTACACATAGCTTCATTGCCTCCAAAAATTATGTCATCAACATACACAACTACAATCAAGATTTGATCTTTTCAACTTTGAAGTAAAGATTACTATATGCAATACCTTTATTGAATCCTTTATGTATCAAATACTTATCCAACATTACATACCAAGCTTTGAGAGCTTGCTTCAATCCATATAATTCCTTCTTCAATCTACATGCCATATTAGGTTTATCTAATAACTGAAATCATTTCAATTGTTCCATGTAGACTTCTTCCAATTCTCCATTCAAGAAATCAGACTTCACATCCATTTGATAAACTTTGAAATCCTTATGTGCTACAAAATCCAAAAACATCTTGATAGTTTCTATTCTTGCCACCAAAGCAAATGTCTTCTCAAAATCTATTCCTTCAACTTGTGAGTATCCCTTACACACAAGCCTTGCCTTGTTCCTTACCACTTCTCCATTCTCATTCATTTTGTTTTTTAACACCCACTTAGATCCAATTATATTTTTGTTTGCAAGTCTTGGGAGAAGTTCCCAAGTCTAATTTTTCTCAATTTGTAGTAGTTCTTCTTCCATAGCCTTTATCCAATGTTCATCTTTATATGCTTCAATCACTATTTTAGGTTCAACTTCAGAAAGTAAACACAAATTAACCTCTTCTTTAGCAACTTTCCTTCTTTTCAATACACCTTTTCTTTTTTCTCCATTGATTTTTTCTTCAAAAGGATTTATCTACACATACTTAGGGGTTCTAGGGGTCTTTTTCATAGATTCTTCCTCTTCTTCAAACTATACTTATTTTTCCTTAGTTTCTTCTTTTTCTCTACAATTAGGCTCATATGATTCATATCCATCTATCATTGTTGATTTTTTAAAATCTTCATCAACTTTGACACTTGCACTCTCAACAATCTTTCTTAGTCTCTTATTGTAGCACTTGTTGGCTTTGCTTTCAATACAATATCCAAGGAAGATTCCTTCATCTAACCTTGCATCAAATTTTCCTAAGTTTTCTTCATCTCTTCTAATATAACACTGCTTCCAAACACTCTGAAGTATTTTTAACATAGGTATCCTTCCATACCACAACTCATAGGGAGTCTTTATGTAGTTTTATTTTGTTTGAACTCTATTAAGTATATAAACAACAATATGAATTGCTTCACTCCATTAAACCTTTGGTAGGTTAACTTCTTTCATCATAGTCTTTATAGATTCTTGAACTATTCTATTTTTCCTTTCAACCACTTCATTTTTCTAAGGAGTCCTAGGGGCATACAAGTGCCTCTTTATGCCATGATTCTCACAAAACATGTTAAATTAATTGGAGGTGAACTCCCCACCTCTTTCAAACCTCAAACACTTAATCTTCATATCCATCTCATTCTCAACGATAAATTTAAAATCTTTGGATCTATCTAGGGATTCAAATTTTTGTTTAAGAAAAGTAACCCATGTCATTATTGAATAATCATCAATAAAGAGCATGAAATACCTATCACCTTGAAGAATTCTTATTCTTGTAGGACCACAAAGGTCTATATGCACCAATTCCAATAAGCTAGTAGAATATTATTCTTTTCCTTTGAAACTTCTTAGCTTTCCAATCTAACACTCCTTGTAGACAACATCGATAGGATTTGTAATCTTGGGTAGATCTCTCATTGCTTGAACTAAAATAATTCTCACCAAGTTATCAAAATTAATGTGACACATCCTCCTCTACCATAACTAAATTTCATTTATTTGAGTCATAAAATAGTGACCATCAACACCCTTAAGCTAATGAACATTTCCATATGTCCTTCCAACAACAATCACAATTCTATACCCTTTTCTAATCTCACATCCATCATCCTGAAACATAATAATGTATCCTTTGCTACACATTTTTCCAACACTCAAAGATTATACCTTAATCCTTTAACATAGTAAACATCTTCAATATTATGCTTTCCATCAAAACTAATTGAACCTATTCCATATATCTTAGCACCTGAATCATCACCAAATCTAAGAAGTCCTTCATCATACTTTTCAAGTTTAATAGACTTACTATCTTCAGTCATATGATTTGAGCAACCACTATTAATGATCCAATAGTTTGTATCCTTTCTAGCATTAAAAGAAGATACCAAAGTACCTTTAGTCTTTTCATTTATCTATGGAGGGAATTCCTTCACACATCTTTCAAAGTTAGCAAAAATAGATTAATCTTTTAAAGCCATGAACAAGCATTCATCATCATCATCTTCATAACCAAATTCATCATCAAAAATACTTGCATCCTCTCTAACATAATAGCCTTTCTTAATCATATTACCTTTTTTCTCCTTGTTTTTGGCATTCAAAACTCTAGTTGGACATCTTGAAGCATAGTGACATATCTTTCCACAACTAGAACATTTGAAAGGTGACTTACCTCTGTATTTACCAGTAACTCTTCTCATCCTTCTTACAAAGTTATCTTCCACATCATCAAGATCTTCCTGATCTAGATCTTCAATCTTCTCTATTTTTGCAACCTTAAAATCAATCCCAAATTTTGCACCATTATTTGGACCAAATTCTCTCATTTCAAATGTAGTTAAAAAACCATACAATTGATCTCTAGAATAATGATCTAGATTTTCAAACTCCTCAATAGCAAAAATTTTGTGACTATAAGCTTTAGGTAGGGTTCTAAGAATTTTATTTACTACTTTTGATTTTTTAATTTACCTCCAAGACCTCTAATGGAGCTGAAAACTTCATCTAGCCTCTGCATATAGCTTGTAATTTGTTTTCATCTTCAAGCATCTGCAAGTTCTCAAATGTTGTCTTTAAGTTCTACATCTTAGCTTGTTTGACCATATCATTTCCTTCATAAATGCTTTCCAACTTATCCCAAATTGCTTTACCAGTTTTAATATTCATAACTTTCACCAATTCAAAATTTGTAAGACTACTCAAGAGAGCATACCTTGCTTTACTATTGGTTTCATAGGCTTTGAGTTCAATTTAAGTGCTCCGACCATTTTCAAGCACAGTGTATCCATCCTTAATTGATTTCCATATATCATATCCCAGATATTCCAAGAAGCCTTCCATCCTTGTCTTCCAAAATACATAGTTTGTTCCATCAAACATAGGGATCTCCTTCTTGTGTGCCATCCTAGATCTACCTTAAGTGGTTAAGCTTTTCTTCCAAGGAACCTTTCTCTTATACCAATTGTTGAATGCAAAAGATAACAAAGAGGGGGGCGAATCAGTTGTACCTTAAAAATTCAAAACCCTCATTAACATTCAGATCCACATTCATTCATTAAACCCTCAAAATCTATTATGATGAATTAGCATGAAAACAAAATAACATAAACTAAAAAAACTTAACATCATACACAAGAGAACACTAGATTTATATGAAAAACCCAAGAAGGGAAAAACCATGGTGAGGATTAGCTCATAATATAAGTAATATCGATACCAAATATAATAGGGCTTGTTGTTGAAGGGCTCACTACAACAAAGAAGAAAGGATCACTACCAAAATTCTCACTTCCAGAAATAGAAAAGAAGATAGAGAAAGAATGTTACACACAAAAAATAATCTCAATGTAACAAGAAATCCACCATAATGGCTTCTACACCTTCACAGTCTGATTGAAGAATTGTAGCCACCTTATGCTTACTGCATCTAGTAAACTAACACTTGAAAGCTCACACTGCATTACTCAATTTCACACTCTACAATTTTTCACTTCACATCATTCGCATCTCACACATCTATCTTTCATCTCTCTTGACATCCTTAAACTACTCAACTCGTACTTATATCATCTTCAACCTTGAAACTCTCTCTAAGGTCAGCTATACACCTCAAACATGAAAATTCAAATTAGGTCAGTTCCAAAACACTTTCATGGTGGATAGAAGTGGATGTGGACCACATCAAAACTTAATTGGGACCCAAATCAACAACAACACTTAACCACATGCTTCCACAAACAATATTTATCCTTTGCATGTAGTGTAAACACCAATTTTGTCATTACCCATGAAAACACCATTAAAATTTTAAGTACAAACTCCTTCAAACCCAAGGATGACTTGTGAACCACACACCACACTTTAAAATGATCTATAATAATCCTCAACCATCCTAAAATCCATCAAACTCCTTTGCAACAACTTCTACCTAAATAATGTATAGGTGTGTACATTCAAACAACTTTTCCATACACTCTTACTTGAAAACCATCTTTTGAAGCACCAAACCTCAAACCCTCTTGACTAAGGTAAACTTCCATTTCCATAAACACACCTTTAGAATTGTAGGACCTAAAACACAACTACGAAGAAACATGAAGCAAAAACATTTCACCCAAACATCTCTAAAATACACAATCACACACTAGTGAACATAAATTCTTATGTACAATGATCTAGTACACCAACTATTGAATATAACACCTATAAACACCTCTCATGAACATATTTGAATTGCACACATAAATATTCAACCTAGAAGAAATGTGGAACAAAACCAGAACACAACTTTGTCACACAAAACACCATTGCAACATATTGTTTCCTCTTTTTATCAAATTTTATCAAAAGCACTTGGAAACCAAGCACCAAAGACACATCCTCATCATCTTCAATACTTCCACAACCATAGATAGAAGTTTATCAAAGCAACACTAGAGGTTGACACCAATAGCTTTACTAATGACAACATAATGCAACTAATCAAAGAATCGACTGCTCACACTCTTGTAACTAACTCAATACACATTAATTAAAACTCCAATGCTCATACTTGCAACATATTTCACTTGTGATGATTTTCCTTTTCAAGCCTAACCATGAAAAGTAGCCAGCTTTGGGAAGGACCATGCCATTCTAGCAAAAAAGTGTATGCTCTATGTTTCTCTATTTGACTACATAAGCTTATTAATCATTTATAGCCTTACTTGAATGTGTAGGAACCTAAATTTAATGGTGCCCATATTAACCTATCTAACGTATCTGAATTATATATCACTCTCTTCTTCAAGACGTTAAGTAACATGACTTTTTGATCATTGGGAATTTGGTAATTTCAGAAGTCTTTCCACTTAACTATGCCCACTTTCACATTTGTGGAATCTGAATAATCTTTGACTTTTGTCACCCATGCTGCTAATAGGAATTTTTTTACACTTTGAAGATCTTGGTTATTGTTTAATGGTGGGTGAAAATTCCATGAGTCCAACCAAAATGAAGCTTGTGCCCCAAATTATATACTTCCCATTTTTGGAATTGTGAGATAACCTCCCTACACTTTAATAAAGAGTTCCACATTGTATAACTTGAAGAAGGATTAGCAATGGTGAAAATTCTTATTGGGGAATCCTCATCTAGATACTTTTTTTGCATTAGTATACACCATTTTGTTTCATGCTTTTTTTATAGCTACCAAACTAATTTTTCCTCTAGTGCCAAGTTTCTTGCTGATAGATTTTGCAGTCCTGCCC